>PQWD01003165.1:94310-171695 GCA_019425675.1 Leucinodes orbonalis
ATTGATCTACTTTATCTTTCGCTACTTACGTCCGCGGACGTTGTGCTTTTTGAGTGAGCTGAACTAGCGATTTTTTTGTTACTGGCGGAGGAATATCTTATACCGCTGTGATGAAGCTGTAAAGGCCATTTGCGGCCAACATCAGTTATCAGTTCAGAAAAAAATCACAGCGATCTAAGCCTACGCTGAATGCATAAGACCACAGACGATTTTCAATTAGTACTGTATTTTCTTCCTCTTGTGTTTTATATATTTTTTGTATCTTATGTCTGTTGTTAATATATATTTTTATCTAAAGTTATTTCATATTCCTAGTACCCTATAGTAATCTAGGCATCACTCGGATCAATCAAAGGCTCGGCACGGCCAGGCGGGGCGTCGCTTACGTGGTTTGAATTCGCTCCGCTCCCGTGCACTCAAAGGGTAATATTAGCGCTCATGTCGAATGATAGTACTAGAACTTTAAAAGTACTGGAGCACAGGTAAAAGGAAAGTACCTACCTAAGGCTTAATTCAAATAAATAAAATCAATTTAACCTCAGATACACTTACAAACAACGAATGACCGTACTTGTACACTTTTATACTAATAGGATATCCGTAGATGAACTTTGGTGACCGTCATAACCCACAGGATTAGCAAGTTGAAGTGGCAGTGGGCAAGGCACATTGTGCGTAGAACCGATGGCCGATGGGGCGGAAAGGTTTTCGAGTGATATCCACGGAACGGAAACGAAGCTTAAGTACCCAATCAGATGAACGGATGACCTGGTTAAGGATTCGGGTAGTAGATGGATGTCAACTGCTAGGGACCAGTCCGCGTGGAAATTATTAGCGGACATGACATTAGGCTGTAATGATGATGATGAATCAATATTATTATTATATAATATAATATAATAAAAATCTATTGAACAATACCTAAAGTACAGCTTATACATTTTCATACTTATAATCAATATTATTACTCTATAATAACAATCTATTGAGCAAAACCTTTGATGAAAGAGAAAGTAGAAATAAAGTTAAAATAAATACTTTATTTCCGAGGCAACAAACTAAAATGGGTTTTAAGTAGGTTATCCTTTAGTTTAGAACAGCGTTATAAGGCATCCCACACTAATCTAAAAGGTTTTCGGTCCATTCTACCTACAAACACATTATTCTGCAACTCTGTGACAGGTAGTCACAAAGCTCACAAAGTTACAAGCTTTTTCACTTCGATGACCTTATATTTTTCTTAAGCAACAATGAAATGATGTTATTTATTATTAGATAGTTCCTAGTTATGCCCCGGCAATCATTCAGTCACGTATTGTTTTTCACAATATTTTCCCCTTGATTACATTTATCGCATGAAAAATATTTCAATTATTTATAAAAATATGTAGGCCGCAATAAAGTTTATTATCTTTACAAAATACTTGGACACTAATTTTTATGTTAGATGATGCTTCAAATGTTCCCAGACAACCTTGTCAAAAACACATTTATTCTTGATCTTAAAAGCACTACCTTCAAGAGCTTATATTTAACATCACTATTCAATATTATTTAAGCCCAAGATACTTTTATGACGTCAACGTCGAATCTCTGCCAAGCCCGGGCACTTGATTCGCAACTTTAAGACAGTCCCTAACCAAAATAAATTGGCCTTTTCTTGTGGAGCGACCGTCGCTCTACAATCTGCCTTCAAGTGTTCTTTCGCAGTATTTTATATTTATAGAAAACTCTTCGAAAGTTTTCCGTGGAAATTGTAAGTTCTATTTACTATGTGAAAATCACAAATATTCATTCATATTGGAGTAAAATGTATTCGGCATATAGCTATAAGTAATTCATTTACAGCACAAGTTGCAACTGCATTGATTCTCGTATTCAGCATCAGGGGTTGTATTATGGCGACGATATACTCGTAGGTACTACACTTACCAATAATTGTTATGTCTGTTTGATTGTTTACTTTAACGTAAAAACAATATTGTATAATACTAAAGGATAATATTTTAACAAATGTGTTATGCAGACAAAAATCTGAAGAATAACATTCTGCGTTGGGACCAGTAGATCCTGGGGAAGAGAGATGACTTGTCTAGGAAGGTATCTAACTTGGCTTTCTGAAGACATACCTAGGTTCAATGTCACATGAAATGGGAATGAAAAAGGTTGCAAACCTTATTTTCTTTTAACATAAACGAATTTCCTGAAGCAATAAAGGAGGTGTTCCTTTACAGCAGTAGTTAATAATTAAATCCAGTAATGTTTGCGCTTAGTTTATCTAAACAATGTAGGTATTAATCACTGATATTAATCATAATATCGGTATTCGTATTCCCAAGGGTCACAAAGTAAAAATAATCATATAAGATATTCTTCTTCATCGGGTTATCATTGCTTATAATATAAACATAAGCATATTATGTGAGTTAGCCCGTCATTATAATATTAGTTGGAAGAGTGTCATTAATTATTCAACGTCGCCTTTTATAACGCCGTTGAATAAATTGCGAAGGTAACTTCTATATTTTTGCGAGCATTATTTTGCATTAGAAAACATATTCCACAATATAAAATTTGTAGTCACCTAATGAATTACAGAAACGTAATACCTACTAATGAGTGCCATATTTAAGATATTTTGAAACAAATTGTGATTTAAGTGTTCATGATGATGATGTGTTTTATATAAGGGGCAATTGATACATCTTTCAGAAAGAATGTCTATCAATAACCGTATATGGATTGGCCCGCGTAGAAGGTAGATCAAATCATCATAATCGTTATCACATTTCTATTTCAGCAATGGATTGCATTAATGAAATGACTAACGATGAACCTCTAAGTTATGGATTTAACCTTCTTTTCAGACAATTTAGGCAATGTCCTAACTCGCAGAAAATCGCAGTGACTGACTATGCAGCTTCCCAAATGAATTCGAAACCACGATTCGATTCGAACCATGGATCAAGCAGCAATAAAAAAGTTGACAGTCAAATCCATCAGATCACTATAACAAAAAGGCGTGGTATGTATGGAAGAGATGATTCAATAGACTTGGTTCAAGAAAACCATATAATCACCATACGTCCTTCACTGAACTCGGACCGTCCCAATATAACCAGTCCAACATCATTCGACTGAACTGTCTCCTATGTACCCACCGAGTTGTCATAATGAGATAGGCTGTAACTTTGCTCAAGAGATGTTTAAAATGTATACAAATTTCTGGGCTTAATGGTTTATTGTTTTTTGTGCATCTCCCTCCTTCGGCTCCATTACCATTGTGTTTAATGGGTTTCCTTTTATTTCTATTGATGCCAGTTCGTGGGATCGCATTATCGATTAATGGGATTACGAAAGACAGATCGACCAGAATACGCCAAGTCGCAGGGCTGTGTTAAATTAATCCCCATTTTTATGTGGTGAACATTTAACATAACATACTTATCGACTTATTTAATTAGTTAAACAAACTCATATTCAAAATTTAATTGTTCACAAAAAGCTTTAATAAATAAATATCTACAGATATATCTGTGTGGGAGACACAACGCTAGACCCGATTTAAACGTGAAGCCTGTATTATGGGTAATAAACAATGGATAAACATACATATATACATTATTTTTGTAAATACGTACATATTATACACAGAAAAAACACAAACAGACATGTTCATGCACACTAATGTTTGTAATACCCGGGGATCGATCCCGGAACCCTTGGAGTAGTAGTCGACGTATCAACCGCTACACCAAATGGGTCGTAATAAAACTAACTTTATCATAATCTTTAAAATTGTTTGCAATGTTGAATGCCTATGCTCTGTTATGAGAAGCTGTAGACTGACGGTGACGAAATATTGAAAAAGCCTTTACTTATCTAAACATAAATTCATTTATTTTCCCAAACATCTTTATGGACAGCCCTTAGCGGCATTTTCCCGAATCGCAAAGCCGGCCTCGCCAGAGCGGATGCGGAATTGCGGATTCAAAATAAATAAAATGCTAATCCCGAATCCTGCACACCCTTTACTGGCCAACTTGAACCTCTGCCAGGGCCGGATCAAAGTGTTGTAGAGCAATATAAGATTTCATTGAAAAAAAACTTGGTAATAAGTACTAAGTATCGAATAAGCTCAAGGTTGCTCAACGTGGTACGAAGAGAATTATTAGAGACTCCCTACGCGAAAGATTTGAAAAGAGGACATCCGCAGGAGATTTAAAGTGATCGATATAGCCTGAGGGATGGATGAAAATTTTCATGACACAGTAAAACGAACCGATGGCCAATATAGACGGTCTAAGGTGACCGTAGGTAAGGTAACATATTCACTCGTGTAACCGAGATGAATTGCAGGGCAAAAAGTCCGAAAAAGATTCCTAAATGGCGATTTAAATTTTTTATATATTAAAATTATTATGATGCTAGAAAAAACTAGTTCAGCCCTGTCACGCCACACTCCTAAACTGTAGGTACGTACGCTGCGCGAATAACCCCTAAGTGATATTGTCCAAGTTTCGACATTGCGTCTTTTTTCGCCCTCTGGCCTTTAGTAACATTGTTTTTGCAAACTTAATTTCACTGTTTGAAGCTCTCACTGGACGGATGTTACCTCATTAGTACCCCTTGGACTGTAGTTACAAGGTACCTTTGTAGGTACCTAAAAGTTTATTTTCGGGGACGACATTGGTGAACGTTAATTCGGGGATTAGTATATGCTATATTACTGTTACTGATCTGGAGTATGTAGTTCCAACTTAACAATAAAGCTTTTTTATATACTTAATGATCCGGGAGCGCATTTCTGTGACTAGGTATTTATCGTTAAAATATTTTATTGGCAGCGTTATCTCTTATTACCACTGAGTAAAAGCTGGATGCCCGTTTCCTTAACATAGTAAAAAAAATGGTTAAAATATTCCATTTCTTTGCTGTAAGTGTTCTGGGTAGAAATATTTTGATCTCGGTGTTTTGCTTAATTAGATTTGACCTTCAGGAGTACAATGCTATTTGGATATAATATGTTGTTTAATCCTTTATTCATAACTACGGATGTTTGAATAACTAAGCGTCCTTCTCAAAAATCACTCTTGCATTTTAAACACCACGTGAAATTCACATGCTAAATAATGTGTCACATTTACTTAGCTCTTGCTTTTTATTTAACGAATCTTGCCATCCTAATTGATTGTCATCATCATTAACATCAGCCCATAACGGCCCACTAAGGCTCGGGCACAGGTCTTCCTGCACAGCTCACATCACAGCTTTGGGGAAATTGGGCTGTAGGTACGAGTAGGTATAGCTCATCACGCGGGCCCAATGCGGGTTGGTGAAATAACAAAACATAAGCTGGAATATAATTTACAAAATTCAGATCTGCAGTGCAATACGATATTGTTGTTCCACAAATGTACATGGACGTACAGTGAACCATTTAACCACCCCAGACATTAATTAAACGCCGTTTGATGTGTTTAACAGCAAATAACATCGGCAGCCATGTCGTTTTATCGTTGTAACCACAGCTGCATCGCAAGTCGTAAATTGGTTGTGTGTTCAGAGCCATGGTATCAGTTTGGTAAAACCTCGGGGTAAAACAGACGTTATAGATATAATAAAACTAGTTGTCAATTCCAATATTTTTTATACTTATATAATAGATGCAACGCTTCCGCAACCCTTATTAGGTATCGCAATTCTACGCGAAGGTTTCTACTTGGATACACATTTGAGACGGGGACGCAGAATACGAAATTGTCGGCGAAGATGGTTGCGATAAATGGATATACCTAATTCATTAAGTTAGTAAGGACTTACTTTTAGGGAAACCATTATCAAAATCACAAGGAAGTTCTCAATAAAATATAAAATTATCAAAGCACACATACGTTAGTTTTAAAATTAGCTATTTGATGTTAATACTAAAATTTTCCATGAAAATAATATAATTTATAATTTATGTCCTTATTAATGGTATTTAAAAAAGTCGATGTTAATAAAAGTTTTATTTTAGCTAATGAGTTTAAGCCAAATGTCACTGTCCAGTATTCAGGTTCTTGGCGGGAAAGTAAAGTGTCGTGACGTCCCTTTTGTGTTATATAATCGAGCGTTAGTGTACAATTATGGTGGACTGTTAAACATTAAGTGTTCGTGACCAAGTGCAAGTGTTGGAAAATGAAACAAAACAGTACAAAAGTCACTTTGAGTTATCTCAAGAAGTCAGCGTAACGTTTCAGTAAAGTCCCACATCTTTACTGAAACTAGTATTTCATGTTTATCATGTTTATCCATTGTTTATCACTCATTTAATCATGAATCAAACAAAGGAATATTTACTAATGATGAGACATTTTGTGATCTTAGCCTGTTTAGAATGGAAAGAATGAAAAAAAAAAAAATGTCGCTTCTTCCAGCCATTGCCAGTGTCAAGTCAACTGTCAAGTCAATGTCATAAGACAACGCGAAAACAGTAAACCTCTGTTTTTTTATATTATATCCTAATTTTCTAACAAAGCAAATAAATGATAATAATATTAATGGTGTAAATTTATTATGTAATATTACAAATTGCCATGAAGTCGTGATATTGTTCCCAGTTCATCATGTCTAACACTTCGAGTAGTAAAAACCATAATAAAAAGTCAAGTGCTAGCCGTGATAGAAACAAATCTGTCGCGTCTGAATCCGGTGGTTCCAGCCAATGTGACACACCACCGCTGAACGAAAAGGTAAACCTTAGTTTTGAAGAATTTTCGATAATTATCGCATTGGGGTTATAATGTTCGCGATCCAATTCAGCACAGAATGACACCGTTACTTCTTGAGTTAAAATTAGAAACTGCTTAATTAATACTAAAAAACTAATTTATACACAAATGAACTTTTGACTACAATTTTTCATAAACATTTTAAGATATAGATTCACAAGTTTTTTTCTAGCTTACTTTTTAGCTAGGATCTGCATCATCATCATCATCATCACCTCAGTAAACGTCCCCACCGAGGGGCATGAGCCTACCCGTATAGGGTGATTAGGCCTTAGTCGTCCACGCAGGCCCAGTGCGGGTTGGACGACTTCACGCACAACCTTTGAATCTCTTCACAGGCGTGCATGTAGGTTTCAAAAAACTTCAACTTAAGACTATATTTTTGCTCACAATTCTATTGGCTGCATTAGCGATAGTTGCCTTCTAATAATCTATAATTACTATGTTATCAAAACTTTACCTATTTAAATACATTTTGAATGAAGAGGCTTACACTACAAATGTTGCTTAAAAAATCAATTACATCCCTATTTAAATTTATTGACAATAAATAGAATTTGTTCCAGGATGCCAGTACATCACAAGGAAAGTTTGCCGGAGTGGGTCCTGAGTCTGTGCTATGCATGGCAGAGCAAGTTGGAGCAGAGCTCAACACAGAAGCTGCAACAAATCTTGCTGAAGATGTTAGCTACAAATTACGACAGACTATTAGTGTAAGTACTTCTAATTATAATGTAAAATGCAATTATTTCTCCATTTTGGCCTATCACAGTCCCCTTGTAGCTAATATGCCGTTAATTGATGAGCACATATTTTTTTATGTAAAACTAAAAACCTAGTTTAACAGAAAACTATGTCAAATGTATTAGCTAATAGAACACTTAGATGTTTCTCAACATGGCTTCGATTTTGTCATATGAATAACAGCTTTGCTGTAAAGCAGACTAAGAGTCAGCCCCAACAGCATTCTTAAGACATTGGCAGACTGCCTCATATCGCCGATTTAGCAGTGCTTTGTGAGAAGGGTACTCACAACGGTTATATATTCTTTCTCTTAAATTTATCTAATAAAAATGTATTACCAAAAATTTTGAGCCACTACTTACCCATGTGGATGTAATTAGTTGTCCAAAATAAACATTTATAATTATTATTCCAGACAATAGCTTTACATAGTGAAATGTTGAAGAAATCCAGTGTTGACTCCTGGGATGTAAACACAGTTTTGACCCTCAGTGACACAAGTCCAGTTGTGGGTGCTTGTGCTTCCCAATATGCTACAATAGGTGAAGAGAAATTGTGCTGCCAAGTTGTGAGTATTGTAAACATTTTGTATTTTTTTTTATGTTATGTAGTTATATGTAGAAGTAAAGTAAGTAGGTGCACAATCTCACTCAAAAAATGTCATCACATCAGTGATGCTACATGTCATAATGACATATTAGTGTGCTTGTGCTTTTGATTAATGTCAAAATTTTAATGAATGACTTTATACTATACATAACAATTCAAGGTTCAAATCCCGCCACGTACCAATGTGTTTTCGAATTTTCGAAAAAATATATGTATGTTCTTACGGTGAACGAAAACATCGATGTGCGTGAAGTCGTCCAACTCGCACTGGTATGGGTAGGCTCGTGCCCCTCGGTGGGGACGTTTAATGAGCTGATCATGACAACAGATGTTAGGTCTTTTATACCCGATAAAATCACTAGCTACAGTACCCTCATCCCGAAACACATAAGTGCATAACACTCCTGTTACACGGGACGATATCTGGCACTACGGTGATACCTACCTAGACGACTCAGTATCGAGTCTACACCTAGTAAATAGAGTAGATGATACATAACAATAACTATACGTATTTGTAGTGCAGCTCAGACATTTTTCGATTGATGTTTCTTCATGATTGTGCGTCTAGTTAGTTTTTTTTATTTATTTTTTTATCCTTTATAGGCAGACATTTGACCGCCATCTCACCTGATGGTAAGTGATGATGCGGCCGAAGATGGATCATGCCTGCCTAGAAACAGCCTATTCACTCTTGCCTTGAAGACGGCCAGGTTGTAATGATCGGGGAACACATAAGGAGGCAAAGAATTGTTTATTGTTTATCTAAGTTTATATGTGTGTATTTGTCTGTTTGAGTTAGCTTATCATGCACATGTGAGGGGAATATATTGGCCTGAGTGTTTATATTCGAATTGATTGTGAAATAATTGTTATTGTATGCAACTATTGTGTGCCTTAATTTTAAATGTAAATCCCCTAATTTTTTTCCTAACTAATTACTGCCGTTGGCTGTTGATGGCCTGTTTGTAACAGTTTACTGGGCATTGGCGAGTGCAGAAAGCTCTTGGCTACAGGAACCCCACTCAAGCAGCAGATTGTGTTTAATAATAATAATGTAATTATTTGTTTATTTTCAGGAAACCCTCGTCAATGTGGTTGATTGTGCATTGACTCCTCAAAGTTTTGTTTACTCCACACTGCCTACTGTGTCTGTTGAATGGATCACAGATGAGAAAAGTCTGAATAATAATAGTAATATAAGTGTCAGTTTACATAATTATTATACAAAAGTTGCTAGAGGTAAGTTAAAAGTATGTTTTATTCTTTTAAAGTCTTTGTTGTCATATTGATAATTAAAGTTATAGATCACTAAAATAATTACCCTTTAAGCTATAAGAATCACGAAGTATAAACAGTAGAAAACTGCTAAGTCACATGTTATTCTCTTAAACACAGTATCTTTACTAACTACAGAGCCCTCACACAGAAGTGCAATACACTCATATTTTACAGGACAATATCTGCCACTGCAATGGTACCTACCTATAGGACTCAGTATTGAGTCTTCCACTTAGAAAATATATGTATTTGAAAACACACCATTCACAAATACCTTATATTGAATAATTTTTATTTTTCTGTTGTTTAATACCTATCTATATAATTTTCAGCAATATTAAATTTAAAAAAGAAACCGAAAGAGATTGCCGTGGAAGATTTGACGACGAACACGCGGATCGGGCCGATCTTTCCCAATCTGTTCAACCTTGCTGTGCTGGTGTTGAACGATGACAATCTAAACGCGCTCAACGTGCCCGCCAAGAAACCGTTGCAGTCCAACGTGTTGGATATGGTCGACGCTCTCTGTTCAAACCCGTGCAGTTTGGACACAAATATACAGCAACAGGTACCATTTTGACATCTCCCTATTATGGAGTAGGTATTCTTCTTTTATTTTACGACGGCCCATTTGATGTCACGATTTAGACGTCGGCTAAATGTTTCATATCAATCAATCATTACAACCTAGAACATCCACTGCTGAACGAAGGCCTCCCCTAATGATTTCCATGCGGACCAATCCCTTGCAGTTGACATCCATCTGCTACCCACCACCTTTAACCAGGTCATCAGTTGTTTCTTTTGGTAGCCGGATCTCTGCCGGAGATTCTTAGCACGCCTTGCCCCGCCGTTGCCGTAGCCCGGAACATATTTAAATATATTACATATTTAAATATGTTCCGGGTCCGATCTCCAGGCAGTTTGTGTTGTATCTATTTTTTGGTTAATACATATTTATTATACATAGAAAACACCCAGACCATTACAAACAGACATGTTCATGGACACAAATGTTTGTACTGCCCGGGGTTCAAAGCCGGAACACAAATGTTTGTACT
Organism: Leucinodes orbonalis; assembly: GCA_019425675.1. NCBI lineage: Eukaryota > Metazoa > Arthropoda > Insecta > Lepidoptera > Crambidae > Leucinodes > Leucinodes orbonalis. The sequence goes on from PQWD01003165.1 coordinate 104,779, forward strand.
GCCCGGGGTTCAAAGCCCTTGGTGTTGCAGCCGACATTACATTTATATATAAATATTAAAATTCGAAAATTGTTTGATTTGCTTTTAAATCGGTTATCCGGATTTTCGATTAAACGGAATAACCCTGGTTTTATTTGATCCGGATGGCCGGCATTCTACTGTACCTACCAGCTTATTTTGTTAAACAAATGTAGAAAAATGTTAAACACAATACCCAGGAAACAAAGTATGTAAATTACCTTTCTATCCTTTTGGCTTTACTTAACGTCGCTGACCTATTAGTAGCCAACATTTACTAAATTATTAAAACTAATTCATACATTATTTGTATTTATTATTATTATTTTTGTTTGTTTGTTTGTTTATTGTCAATGTGTCAAATGATATTACCATAGAGTAAATTGTAAACTCAATAACGTTCCGATTCACCCACTTGTATTTTTTATTTTAATTATTTTTAATGTAATGTTTAACTTTTCTTGTACATGTTTTAACAAGTGCTAAACTAATTTATAAATTTATTTACTGTCCTGATTGTGTGACGTCATTTATTCACTGGGTTCCGTCAGAATATCGGCGCCATTGCGACGCTTTATTTATAGCGTCGCAATGGCTTAAGCTGAGACGGAACCCTTTGACCTTTTTTTTGTGTGTTTATAGTTTTATTTTAAAAAATAAGTGCGTAGTAATATGTAATGTTTTTTCTCGACTGTGTATTTTTTATTGTAAAGGTCAATAAATAGTTTTTCTTTCTCTCTTTCTTTCCTTATGAATTCGAAATCCTCAGATTCTCGGGTCAAAGTGGCCTGGCTATTTATTATTATAATTATTTTTTACAGTTTCAACGATTATTTCCTGTGATGGTCTCAAATATATTGGGCAATGGCTCATTGGCAGATAAAATGGTCGCCATTCTCACAAAAATCACACGTACCTGGCCTGCTTTTATAGCGATTGGTAAGTAGATATTCAATTAAAAATAGCAAAGACAATCTGCTATGTTTGGTTAAAAATCATAAGTATCCACTAGTGTGATTTATGAATAACTTCCAAGATTTCGGTGAATACAGCATTTACCAAAATGACTTACAATAACCTTAAATAGTATAAAATATGCAACTGACCATAAGTATTGAATGTTATAGCAATATTCAGCAGCAACAGTATCGATGCTATCAATTTCGTATTCGATACTATCGATTGTGCATTCAATATTGAGTTTCGATACTATCGATTGTGCATTCAATATTGAGTTTCGATACTATCGATTGTGCATTCAATATTGAGTTTCGATACGATCGATTGTGCATCCAATATTGAGTTTCGATACTATCGATTGTGCATTCAATATTGAGTTTCGATACTATCGATTGTGCATTCAATATTGAGTTTCGAAACTATCGATTGTGCATCCGATATTGAGTTTCGATTCTATCGATTGTGCATCCGATATTAAGTTTCGATATTATCGATTTTGCATTTGATATTGAGTTACGATATTATCGATTGTGCATTTAAATCTTGAGTTTCGATACTACCGATTATACATTTGATTTAAGGTTCGATACTATCGATCTTGCATTCGATATAATCTCGATACTATATATATCGACAGTTTTGTTTCGTGTCTACTTAGATAAACTATCTAGATGCACAATCTCACTCAATAAGTGTCCGCGCCAAAATTCTGCCCATCTCGACGTTTTTGGGCAGAATTTTCATTCATAATCACGTCGCTCGCTTCATGTCATAATGATATAGCGCGCTCGTGATTACTTATATCCCCTTTTAATGACGAATATAAGTAAAAATTTAAATGAAGAATTTGAAGTTATACATTTAGCAATAACTATTACGTATGTGTCGTGCGACTCGGACATTTTTTGGTTGACGTTTCTTCGCGATTATGCATCTAGTTAATTTATTGTTCATCTAAGTGTGTCTTAAAATTTTGCGCTGACTTGAATCACTTCTATCGATAGTGCATCTATTTTCGTATCGACCTTATTACAGCTATGATAAGTTTTACACAGTGCGTATTGCTGAAGTTGAAGTAAATTTAATTCCAAATTAAAAAAAGAGCTTAACTCTTTTATTGACCCTGTAGGACACAGCGTTACTAAGGAGACGAGTATATTTTTCCTTTTACAATTAATTTTCTACATTTAGTCCTTATTTTGTTTCAGGCAAAAGTATACTATTCGATTATCTATCGCAAGGTACAAAGGAGCGTCTCACAGCGCCTATGATAAAGTGCGTGATCGCTCTCGGACGGCGGGCGTTGATCGAATGTCTGGACGAACACCTGGAACACCTGGACGAGTGGATACACGCGCCCAGGCGGAACCACCTGCGGCCGGACCTGCGGGAGACTATACTGGTGAGAGATAACATCATACGTCACAAGTTAGTAGCATCTGGAAGCCTGTCAACCGCTACGCCATCGTAATTCAGGGGCTCATATGGGTTCAAAAATTATTTTTCTTTAAATAGTTTGTAGACTCCATCTAGATACTGATTCGTCCAGGCATTTATATAAACATAAATAAAAACAAATCTTATCCATACGTTGCAGTATCGTCACGTAAAATAGGAGTCAAAATCAAATTTATAATTAGGGTCCATAGAGAATCTACCGCTGGTTCGAAGTGTTGTACTCTACGAAGAAAAATCCAGCAAGAAACTCAGTACTTACTGTTTTAGAAAAATCTACATGTTACATTATCATATTTGTTTATAAAACTTATAAAGTATTTATATATATCAAAGTTCCTGTTATAACAATCCTAATAATAAAATTAAAGCGGCGGTTAAAGTGTAAAGCACTTTGTATTTCGAGAAGCGGGCAGCTATAGGCCAAACATCGACGCCTTGACGTAGGTCATTGGTTTCCTTCAACAGTTCATCCTATAAGTATAAGTAGAAGTGTTGTTCGCCCGTCAACGTATTGATATACAAAAGTAGCTATAATAAAGGCAATTGTGCATAATTAAATAAATAAAGCTCACGTCTTGGTCCCAGAGAGGTAAGCAGAGATAATGGAACGCCACTTTACATATTCATAGCTTCATTCACGTCCATTAATCTTTCATACTAGCTTTTATTCCTTTTGCTTGGACCCAGCCTTCTTAAGCACTGTGCATAAATTTTATTATTAATTTTTTGTATATTATTAATTTTTATTTCAGGATGTATCAACCTGCCTGCTCAGATCTGAACCCACAACGTACCTGGAAGACTATGTAGCAGCCGACTACACATTGTATGAAATGTTAGGCGACTCTGTTATGCCTAGACGGACGCTGTTTCCCTATATGAGTGAGTGAACTCTTGAGTTTATTTCTTTATTATTTGCAAGTCATATTAAAAAAGTGGTTTATGTACATTGAACACGACACCACGTGGGGGCACCGCAAAAGTGAGTAAAGAGAGTACGTCACGGCTTCTACTTAACAGAGATACATAAATATCTTCTATTACATATTAAAATAGTTTCAGTAGCGTTTTTGCAAGTGAAATTTTTTATGTTATTTGTAAATCATGTCCACTAATAACATAAAAACAGTCAGGACGCTCACCTGATGGTAAGGGATACGCCTGACAATAACAGAGCGGGATTGAAGGAGACCAACAACTGATAGACAGTTATTATTCTTCGTCAATGCCACACGCCCGACACTTATGTTTTTTTCTGAAGCCATACTGGATTCATCTAATAAATTATATTTTTCGAGACACGAGTATAATCTTTTTGACATTACTTGTTCAATTATTTTGGATGACGTTGGTAATACTGTAATAGGACGATAATTACTGAACTGCAGAAATTTGTTTATTATTTGTTTAGTACCCTAACTACTTGTTCCTCGCTTTATATGGGGCCAGATGTCCCTGTGTGAATGTCAGTAGGTATTCTTTTATTAATGCATATTGTGAAACGAAAATATTGTTTCAGAACCGCCAACAAACGACGATACAAGTACAATGAAGTCATCGGATGAAGATGTGTGCTACGCACCAGCGAGACCGCCCGCTAGGAGGCCCCGTATCCGTCGTCTCCCCCCCACCAACCTTCCTAGGCTCGCCTCAGGACCCCCCTCCACAGGGACCACGTGTTTGAACAAACCGCCTTCAAACTCAACCGATGCATTAGAATAAAAATCAAAAACTGCCGGTCACTAGACGTACCTCGACGTACGCACACGTTAGAAATAAGTCAAGCTACGTACGCAGCCAGAACGGGAGGAGTCGTCGCTAGCGGTTGTCTCAATAGATTTAGGTACAGATTAAAAGATCCCACCGATGCTTTTCCAATACTAGGAGCTTTAACTTTGTAAGTATAGGTATAAGTGAAAAATATAAATTATTTTTTAACACTGTGTTTGTTTGATGTGATTTATTGGCGGCGTGTTGCCTACTGATTCCGTGATATTTTTTTAAAAGCAACATTTTTTTATCAGACATATCGAAGAGAATAGGTATATTTACTATGTAACAGTCCGGTTAGAATTACAGCGTCATCGCAAATGGCTTGATTCAAATGTGATCTAAGTCCTGGGTCCAAGTTTGGATAAATTGAACATTAGTGAATACTTGTGTACCTTTGAAGAAAGATTTGCACTGCAATGGGTTACTCTAGTCTATTTTACAATTTTTAATGTGTATTTTCTTATAGTTTCATTAGCTAGGGCCGTCATTCAAGGTAATTTCTGCAGTTCAGTTATGATAAGTGCTGCATACTTCAAGTTCCTGAATAACAAATCTCGCCCAATATTCAATAATGTTAATCAATGTTATTAAAAGACCCATTAGAAAACTATGAATTCAACTAAATGAAACGTCGAATTAAAAGTGTTAAATCAAAAAAATAATAAGGAATTCATCACTTAGGTTTGATTATAGCGTATTTTTATCAAACATAAAATATATTGTTATCTATAAAGTTAGATAGAACCGAGTATTATTCTTCACTGTTATAACCAATTTTATATAATAAATAGTAACCAATTGTAGATAGGGATCGTGCATGTACTTAATTAGTAGAAATTAATATAAATTTGTAATTAAAATGCGTTTATTCATCCCTACAATATTAATGAACATAAATTTACCACTTCAATAAGTATAATGAAGCTTTTTTTTCAATTTTCATTGACCATCTAAAACTATTACAGTAAAGTAATAATATTCACCGCTTCATTTTTATTTTTTCATTAGGTTTGCCAATGTTTATGTACACTTACATTTTAAAAACAGAAACATTCACTAGTTCAATCACTTTTGCCATAAACAATTGTAGGCACACAACATGCACTAATGAAAATATACATAGATTTATATACATGGAAACCAATATGGAATTATCAAAGTAGAGTTTAAAAAAAATCTTAACGCGGTTGTTAACCATTTCTATCTGGTAAAGGACACCTAAATGTTAAGGAAGGTGTTGATAGAAAGTTGAAAATGATGTTTGTGTCCTACAGAAAGACAAACTTGCGGTACTCCATTTTTTTGGGTCATTTACATTTCACAAAGCCAAATTAAGTTTAAGAAAATAAATTTACTGCCTTATTAAAAAAAATACATAGCTAGAATGTTATACTCAAGATATTATCCTTAGTAAGACAATGTGACACTATCAAAAGCCTTTGTAAAATCCAATAATGCATTAGCCTAAGCTTTTACTCGTTTACTATGTGCATGATTTTGTTTACGTCAAGTATTTCAAAATGGTACTCTTAAAATAAAAATATTATTGCTCTCTGGCAACAAGCAACACGTTCATTCAATATTGACTTTATTTTTGTCAACATTACCTATATGGTATTGTAAAGCTCTTTATAAGGATCGTGAAATAAAAAAGTACAAGTAGCCATATTAAATCACGTAAGTACATGCATGATTCCTGTTCCAAAATACATAAATATATGCTCTGGAATTGTATATTGAACATATAAGCGCCTTAAAACTCAGTTGAAGCAATAATTGTTATCTACCGATACTGAAATTCAAAATGTACAGTAGTTGCCACTAAATAAATATTTTGTAACAGTTATTCCGTGTTTGTGAATTGACCATATTACATTCGACCGTTTTTAGAAATATTCTATATGCTGTATTACGCGTTATAAGACATTCTCCCACAGTAAAACAAAGTCGTTTCGTGAAGGCACGTCAATCGCGCAGTTCACGTGACGTGCGGCTGCTGCGCTGTAAAACCTTATTTTTTTAAAATAAAAGTATTCTATGTTTTCCTTTATTGCATCAGCTACCTGCCCGTTCAAATCGGTCCAGTCGTTTCAGAAATTACCCAGAACAGACAGACAAAAATTTTAAGCGTGTTTGGTAAGATAATCGCCTATTTCTGAACACTGAAATATAAGAAACTATACTTACATGATGTAGGTATAGTTTCTTTGATGGAGGCTACATAGATTAGCCATAGATAATAAACACAATAAAGGCATTTACAATAGTCTGTGGGTCGATATGGCATACAATCGGGCTGACGTGGGCGCTTATAGTACTCTATTCATATATAACATGGTAATTTTAAATCCATTAGAAGAAATGATATTACATGAAGTTTTATTAAATGATCATAGAGTCATAAACATAATGCGCACAATGTTGAGACGGACAGTGAAACATACTAGATACTGTGACTTGACGTCTCGTGGTTCCTTTTTCTGATTGATCCTACAGGTAATAATAATAATAGTTTATTTTTCACCATAAATCACACGGTTCTGTCAAGGATCCCCTGGTTTTGTTTCTTGATCCCTTGTTTAGTTTAAATACCGCTATCAACACTACGAAGACTTTATACGTCATTAAACTCTATAACATTATAATGCTGTAAATCATTATACGTCTCCAGTGAAAGGCCGGAGCCTCCCCGTAAAGGATATAATATGTATAGTAGTAGTAACAGTAGTCGTCCACGCGGGCCCAGTGCGGATTGGCCGACTTCAGGCATAACATTTAAATGTCTTCATAGGCGTGCGCTGGGATTCCTCACGATGTTTTCCTTCACCGTAAGAGTGTCGGATAAACTTACATATAATTTCGAAAACACATTGGTACGTTGCGGAATTTGAACCTGCACCCTCCAGGTCTGAAGGCAACAGTGTACACCAAAGGGCCACCGACGCTCGAAGTAAATCATTAGGACCTCGTCCGGAAACATCACAACCACAGAGAAGATATTTATAGTCTATACTTTGAACAATTGTTTTTCTTCAGCACTGGAACATAGTCAATGGTCATAACAAGTGAAATAGTGTTGTTATGAAGCTATAAATCTTACAAAGTTTTGTGAGTTTGTTTACCTGCATACGATCCGCGATGGCGCCTTACTTTTCCGCGTCTACAAAAACATTTTGTTACTGTCTGCTTAGATCAATATTTACTAGATAATGTTCTCTTTATTTTTCGATTCTTTGAAACGAAAGAAATCCGTTGCCAAAGGCATATCTTCTGGGTTTATTTGTTTTTGTTTTTTTTATTTTACAAAGTGGACAGGTCAATCAAGACGGTCACCTGGTGGTAAGTGATACCTGACCATGACAGAACGACAATTGAAGGAGAGCAACAACATAGACATTATTATTCTCCATTAATGTCGCACCGCGCCTGTCACCGAGACAACAGATGTTACTCATAAACCCGGTAATTATTTACGTTAATATTTTGGTAGATAATTTCACATATTTTAAACAATGACATGGATATGTATATAGGTAAATGACAATTTCAAGAATTCAAGTTCTCGAATAAAGAAGTTTTCACACAGAGCTCTGTAAACTTACCTTCACAGCCCGTTCACTTTCCAGTCCACTTCTGGACTTAGACATCTGCACGTAGTGACTGAAGCGTTTAACTTCAGTTCGATGGTGGGCAGGTTAGAAATAATTAAGGAACCTTATAAGGATAGGTTTCGTAAGGGCCCGTTCTAGCCATATTCTTACTGTTATATTTATTTGCTAGTCACCTGGTATTATGATACATAAATAAAGCCATAAGTAGGCACACGATCACGTGACGCCCTGCAAGGGCACTGCAAAAACGAGTAACTAACATATGATGAATGTAAGTATAACAGAGATACATTCCACGTGAGTTTATCTATTTATTTAGAAAATAAGCCTAAACTTATTTATCGATTGATAACTCCTTATCACCATATACGGGTAGGCTCGTGCCCCTCGGTGGGGACGTTTAATGAGCTGATGATGATTAACTCCTTATCGTCAAAAGCTCGTTCAAAGTGTAAGATATAGTATTTAATGGTTTTCCTCCTTACCGCCTCTTACTAGGTGAAGTACGGTCACGCTTGTAGTCTTATCTGCTGTCACCATACATACGACCTTTGACGGCCCAGTTGGTGAAATGGTTGACGGGTTATCGATCCTGGTATCCTTGTAGAGCATCGGCCCGTGCAGTACAAACACGTGTGGGCATGCACATGTCTGTTTGTATTGGTCTGGGTGTTTTATAAGTTTAATATGTATGTATTTACAATAATAAAACTAAATAAGTATGCATTAGTTGTTTAGTACCCGTAATACAAGCTTCACGCTTTACTTGGGCTAGATGACGTTGTGTAAATGCTATGGACAATATTATTTATTTATTATACGCCTGTGAAACCAATCTGCTAAAAACAAGACATATCATAGCAAATCTTGATTACAATGTGTCATTTAAATTGAGATACGTGTAAGAATAAATAAATATCTACTGACATTCACACAGCGCATCTAGCCCAAGTTAAGCGTTAAGCCTGTATTATGGGTACTAAACAACTAAAAATACATATATATTTTTTGTAAATACATACATATTATACATAGAAAACACCCAGACCATTACAAACAGACATGTTCATGCACACAAATGTTGGACTGCCCGGGGATCGAACCTGGAACCCTTAGTGTTGCGGCCGACCTCTCAACCGCAACACCAAATGGGTCGTCGTATCATACTCGTACCCACCCAAGACACTATCGAGATAATTGTAGGCTTATAAAACGTAGGCCGTCGGAGATTACTACTGAGGTTTTATTAGCAAACTGAATCGTGGGTCCATATAATTCTATTAGAGTAGGCAGAAAACGAGCGCAACCGATTGATTGATTGACCGATTGACACCAAAGCGGGTCCATTAAGGCATTTATGTCTCAATTAACAACGGAGTTAACAGATAGCTTGTCTCTGCCAATAATCGGAACGCAACCGATAATATTGGTTCAATTCTCTTGTCTTACAGGTTAATACGTAGAATCGGAAGGAAATATTGGAATGCTTCTTAGTAAGAAACTAAGTTCATATAAATTAAGTCAACATACTTCTTTTACCGTCCACTGTCGGTTCAGGCCTCCCCCAAATTTTGAAATTAAACCCTAAATGCTGGGTAGTGGAAGTTGTGTGTTTGTCCCAACGATGGAGTTAGTTACTTCTATAATCAAAATGTTCGCTTGATTATCTACGATTAGGTTTCAGGTTCTGGAGTGGACACCGCGTCTAGGCAAGCGTAGCGTAGAACGCCCTCCGGCTCGATGGACCGACGACTTGCGTATGGTCGCTGGTGGAGGCCGGATAAGAAAAGCGGAGGCCTGGGATATCTTGCGTAAAATGGAGGAGACCTATGTCCAGCAGTGGACTGCGATAGGTTGAATAGGACAGAATAGGTTTCAAGAATTGCGCTAAAAATATATACAAATGTTTCGGCTTTAGAGCTTCAGAAACCGCTAGTTTGTCTAACCATGAAATAAAAAATAATGTAGGTAAATATGAACAGCGTACATCATGATGATGTGGGGAATATAATTATTATTCGTGGTATTTTTTTTCTGTAACAAAGTATACAGGACGGCTAGGACGCTCACCTGATAGTAAGTGATACGTCTGACCATCAAATCTGTTTTATTAAAGGCCAGGTGAATGGAAACCTTAAATGGTTATAGGGTACACTTGCAGACGACTTTTATATTAGTCCGCTAAATTTGTTAGGACATATATATTATGTTATATATTTCACATCTGGCGCCTCTCATCATAATTAATAACAATTTGCAACACGAGCTTGCATTCGTGACGGGTAACCGTGTAGTATCTTACTATTGTACCTGTTCTTCCTATGATAATCTACTTGTCTGTTATATCTTTAATTTATTTCGTGCATAAGTAATGGGTGCTTACATAAATTACTTAGTATCAACTCTGGTCGCAGTACCTTAATGTATTCTGCTAATCTAATATTCCAGATTTTGCCATAAACTACCATATTTATGCGTCGTACGGCTGTCAGGTCGAATGTAGAATCTGAATTAATAGGGGTCATACGTAACAGGCAATTTAATTACTTGTCTAACCAATAATTTGATATTGTAGAAAACCGAATTCAGATATGTACCTATACCATTATTTAAATACAAACAAGACGTGGTATGGAAAAGTAGAGTTCGTAAATTTAAGAACTGAGACTACATAGACAATTTTAGAATCTAATACACAAAACACCGTACTGATAAATAACAACCATTTAAATGGTAGGTAAGTACCATATTGGTACAAGGGTATAGGTATTTTATGAACAGATGATAAAATCATTCCCAAAAATAAATATCTATGAAAAACTTTTTAATATGTAGGTATCTACATACATCCAGCAAAAGACAAAAATGATTTTAAAAAAGCTCAAGAATTTGTGATGGGGCACATGTTGTTTAAGGAACTTATATAATTTTGTGTTTGTTCAGAAATCACGTTCTCTAAATTTACCAGCCAAGTGCTACAGCTTCAGGGCAAATAAACTTTTTGGAATGGTGCCGGCTATCTCGAAGCGGTAAACTAAGAGCTAGCAAAGTTTTCAGAAGCTCGGTGGAAACGTTTTATTACTCCCTGGGCGCCTGGCGAATATAAAACGCACGTTACTAGTACGTAAATGTGTAATTTAGTGTTGTCATATGATGTAGTAGCATCAATGAGTAGTATGTAAACAGATTTTGACAATGGTTTGGCAAAATATCACTTGAAAATACACATTAACATTTTCTTTAAATCTTCGTAACTTTTTTCTTTTTTTTTGTTATTGTTTCACACCACGTACATTGTATATTTTTAAATCCTCTAGCCCTAAAATATGGATTTGATAAAATTAAAAAAAATATATGATGAACATGAATGAAATCTAACAACGAAATTTGGTTTGAACGATATCTAGTAAGTAGTTGTTTTGGTTTATGCTTCATAAACGGTGAACCACTATTTTCTCATAATAAAGCTATATTTAGTAAGTGCCGGAGCATACAAATGATTTTATTTGATGTTATTTCCTGCTGCGGAATCCTCGACGGGCGAGTCCGAGTCGCACTTTGGACAAGTTTTTTTTGCTGAGATTTTCTCCTTTAACATATTAGAAAAGATTCTTTAGCCGAGGTTCGATCTTAGAAACGACTTTTTAACTGTTTGTTACATCCTATGTGCGAAATTTATCATAATAAACTTGGTAGGATCGTTAAATGTTTGTGAGATTATAAGGTGCCAGGTAAAAAAAAATAGGATTACCATACCCAGCAATGTGCTCTTCAGGGAAAAAGACTGCGGGCTGACATCTGTGAAATGTACCAATTAGCATTAATGCCTTTATATTGCCGCATGCATTCAATCTGGAGATATAACAAATAGAAGACGCATAACCGAAGATGGACATGAGCGAAGGTGGACATGAACTGCAAAAGATTTATTAAATATGTTACGTTACGTTCAGTAATATATGGAAAATCATAATAATAATCACCCTTTAAGTAAGTTATTTATTTACTTAAAGTGTTTTCAATAAACAAGACCCACGACATGTCGTCGCGGCCTTTCAAGCGACCATGGTAATTTGTACTGAATATTTATGAGTGACGAAACATTTTGAGTAAAAAATTTACACACAGAGATTTAGGATGATATTGTACGGTTCAATTCATGTTTTCATGGTAGGTCGCGGTTTTACTAAGTTCATACCTATGTTTATTACTTCACTACATAGTATAAACAAAATCGCTTTTTCTGTCACTATATCCCTACAATTCCCGGGCCGTACAAACATTTGTGACCATGAACATATTGTCTGTTTGTATTGATCTGGGTGTTTCTATGTATAAGGGTTACAGGCAAAAACTTAGTTCGGGGCTTGGTGGCGCTGTGAGAATGTCAGTGGATATTTATTTAAGAAATAAAAGATGGGTTAAAAATTACAATTCATGATGCTATATGAGTTACTACATCGGTTAAGATTTAGCAAAAACGCATCCCATCCGTGGGTTCGGCCGTCTCCGGTCTGCGGCTGAGTTAAGTAGACGGCTACAAGAAAAATGACTTCATTGTTACGACAAATGCACTCAGACATAATGAGGAATTTGCAATGTAATGCGACATTGGGTACACAATTCATGCATTTTTGCTGTTGTCATACATTGACGAATACAATTAACTTTTTGTGTTATGAAGTAAACCGGATTATTATTTATCACCCGACTGCCGAAGAAGGGTTATGTTTTTCAAGCGTATGTATGTAGATTTCTATGTTTTCTGCTGCAGCCTAAACGGATCTAGGAACCATAAATACATGGAAGGATGACTAAAATAACAACTGCACTGCATATCTTCATTCCTTTTTTCCTTAAGGTATTTAATAGTGGGTAAGAAAGAGACATGTGTTACGAGTCGTTTCATTATCTGGTACGTTGTCACAACTTGATTTGATTGATGAATTTGCTAGTAATGGAAATGAATTATTATATTTCATCAATAGTTATGGTATCTGAAAATACAGATAATGTGCTCTAGCGTAGGTACTAAATATTTGGTCGTGGGTTCAATTCTCACGGGGATTACTATTATGTAAGCTTCGATGGCGTCCTTCTCGAAGTTGTGCAAGAATATGTTTCCTTAGACCAAACTATTCAACTTGGCCATAACAACTTCGTGAGGGAAGCTAGGAGGTATCAGTTGGGCTGGGCGACATTTGACAAGTTACGTCAGGTCTTCACGTCGACGATTCCGTAATGCTTAAAAACAAAAGTCTGAGCAATGCATCCTATACATACCAACATACACAGGTGAGACATTGACACGGACTACGAAATTGGTTTACTAGTTATGTCACTCAACGGTCAACGGAGGGGGCTATGCTTCTCTTAAGGATAAAATCAGATTTACTAGGTGGAGATTTGATACTGAGCATCTAGGTAGGTACTACCGCAGTGCTACATATCGTCCCGTTAAATAAGAGTGCTATGCACTTTTGTGTTTCGGGATGTAGGCACTGTAGCTAGTAAAATTACCGGGTATAAGTGATCTAGCATCATCACATTACACACCTCAAAGATAACTGTATATCTCCACTATTTGATGGATCTTATTATACATAAATAAATAAATATGTACTGACATTCACACAGCGCCATCTAGCCCCAAGTTAAGCGTTAAGCCTGTATTATGGGTATTAAACAACGGATAAACATACATATATACATTTTTTTTGTAAATACATACATATTATACATAGAAAACACCCAGACCATTACAAACAGACATGTTCATGCACACAAATGTTTGTATTGCCCGGGGAGCGAACCCGGAACCCTTGGTGTTGCAGCCGACCTCTCAACCGCAACACAAAATAGGTCGTCAAATACATATACAATATATAATATACATATCAAATACATATAAAAGATACATCCAGTGGTTCACAGTTTTAAAATTTTAATCTCCTTTTAGAAGAAAATTCATTGTGCAAATAATTTTCGGGGCAGAAGTGCTTAGCACAGATCCTGCTGTGGGTCTTCCAGTTCCAGTCGGGTCTCCCGACTCGTCTCATCCACTCTTTTTTCATCTTTTCATCCTTTGGGAATCTGTAATATTATAATAAACCTTAATATATCTGCTGATGTTGCTTCGCCGGAAAGCCTAACTAAAATATAGATATGTAAAAGCCACATCACTAGTTGAAATGTTTACCTAGAAAATTTAATTAGGATTTTTTGAGAAAAAGTAGACAAATACTGTTTTGGCTTTTATTTGAAAAGTACAACTATAAGTAACAAACATTTATATTATAGTTTACACACATTTCCTGATTTATTTAATATGAATTTAACCAAAAACTCACGAATGAAAGTGAATATAGATATATAGCGTCGGTGGCTCAATGGTGTGGACTGTCGCCTTCCTTCCGGGAGGGCTGAGGTTCAAATCCCGACACGTACCAATGTGTTTTCGAATTTTCGAAAATATATGTACGTTATCCGATGCTCTTACGGTGAAGGAAAACATCGTGAGGAAACCTTCATGCACGCCTGCGAAGAGATTCAAAGGTTGTTTGTGAAGTCGTCCAATCCGCACTGGGCCCGCGTGGACGACTATGGCCTAATCACCCTATACGGGTAGGCTCGTGCCCCTCGGTGGGGACGTTTAATGAGCTGATGATGATTACACACATTTCCTGATTTATTTAATATGAATTTAACCAAAAACTCACGAATGAAAGTGAATCTTTTCACTACTGCTTTCTTTCCTTCAATGTGAACAACAGCCGTCAATTACACAAGACATGTTTTTATGACCTAAAACACTTCATCAGGAACGAGCACACATAAAGATAAATCACTGTCTGAGCGTAAATTATACAGAATACATTTTTCTTATAATCAGGAGCCGCCAAACCACTGACAGTACTATAATCCGGCCATGTGAGCAAGGTGTCAAAGTGTTTTTAACAATCTTTAAGAATGCACGTCAAAATGTGATTTTGAATTTAGTAATATGCTGAATAAGTCCAATGACATAACATTGTATTGAGTCCACTGACAGATGTGACGACCTGCTAATTATGAGAACAATGTTAAGTTTGCTGTCTCATTTTCGCCTACGCAAAATCGTGTAAGGAGTGAGAGCATCAGGTATACGTTTTTAATCGCTATTTTAGCCCGGATTGCATGCTTTGGTCATATTTCTATGAAACGGATTGACGTTTTTTAACATATGGCATGTCATTAGTTTTGTGTTCATAGCGCGAGTGTTATTGGGTACATTAAAAGAGATTTAAAGTATGAAAAATCAAAATAGTGGTTTTGAAACGTCATTTTGTAAGAGGTCTTTCAAAAAATAATATGAGTAGGTATGTGAAAAAAGTTTGTCGATACAATGTTTCATTTACAAAATATTGAGCTATAAAGATATTTAAAAATAAAATTAAAACAGTGCTTTAAGCTGTGTTAACTAATATATACTAGTTAACTAAACCGCATGAAATAAAAAAATATAATTAAAAAACAAACAAAATCCCGACTGTTAAAAATATCCAAATAAAAGTGGAAAAACAAGCTCTACCATATAGTACGAACCACAGACATCGAATAACAATTAGACCGGACGAGTCGCTAAGTTTATAAGAAGACCCAATGTCGCAATTTCAACTTACACACACACATTAAAAATACTTACACTTAATAATATTACTCGTCATTGGTCAATGTTTACCCAATCACGGACACCTTGAACGCGGTGATCCATGCGGGGAAGCGTTATATCGATAGATGTCGATACTTTTTCTATTACCTGCACGAAGATTCAAAATAAAAATCCTACTGTTAATTTTGGGTTACGTGAAATAAATGTTAATTTTAAATGAAATATATTATTGGTGTATTAATAATGTTGAGGAACTTTAATAATATTATTTAAACAATATTATTAAGCCGCGTAGCTTTATTCATTTTATTAGAACTATAATTATCGATCGACGTATGTATATCATATCATCGCTAAAAATCAATACAGCGAAAGTAAATTTTAATTACATTTCAAGAGATAATGTTTAGAATGAAAACATATATTTTTAAATAGCAACACCCAATGCAGATACGAGTATGTACGAGTAGATATGGTAAAATTAACATAAATATTTGTCTTGTAAAGGGTTACTTATTCCATGTTATAATAAACGTAAAACTTACAACGCTGATCTTCTGGGAACCTTAAATATTAGATACTATTACTATAGAATAGCTTCAGAAAAGGGCAGACATAATATAATGATAAATGTTAAAAAGTTATAAAATAAATCACTATTTGTTCATTATTTTATAAAATCCTTACAACCACATTCACAAATTAAAAATGGCCGTGGCGTGTTCACAGTCACCATTGATAAAAAGCCAATAGCCGTCGTGATTCTTATCAACTTTGTTCGCTTATTATGTACTTATGTTTTTAAACAAAACTTAAATATCGAATAAAAGATATAAAATAACTTTATATAAATAAAATAGCCTCAAAATATTTCTTAAATACTGTTAGTAGAATCGAGGATATAAAAAAATACAAACGTAAAATAATAAACAAAAACCTTCCGCTTCCATACAAGACTGCATACGAATATATCGATAGGTGGGTCGATAAAATGGTTCTCACTAGGCGTTTGTACCAACGGACGCGGTCAGGGGCCGTACTACCGAATAATGGTTCTAGTGGAACACGAGTAATGTTCGCTAACCATTGCGCGCATATTATGAATTGCGAACCGACGAACAGTTAGCACAGCCGCATTGTAATATAACTACCGAGATCGTTACAAAGAATTTACAGTGATATGTTTTCATGAATAAAAAACGGACGATTCGTTTAAATATCCTTTTTTAATTATATAAATCAAAGTTTTCGGTTCTTACCTGTGAAAAGTTATTCCATTATTTGCTAAATTTACTAAATCACTGCGATGATGGCATGTTACTATTGCACAGGACGGCATTTTGGAAAATAAACGGTATTTTCTTCTAAAATGCGTGCGTCTGGACGCGACTTACACAGAGCGTAAACTGGCAGCCAGTGTATGCTCGTTGAGCTTACATTTGTCGCGCTTAAAAACGCGGCTTGCCCATCTCCTGTATTGGGAAATGTGGTACGACATAACAACTTTTCATGGTATTGCAGGCAGGAGACAAATCTTCAATACGTTTTCAAGGCTTAACTATATAAAAGTATCAAAATATTAAGCAAATGTAATTATTAAAATAAATATTGTAGTCATTTGTTTGTCAGCCGCCTGAAATAGGCATAAAAAGTATATAATATTTGCACTATATGGTAAAGCTTTTTGTGGCCTTTTCAGTTGGATATTTTTAGCAGTCGGGTTGTTTGTTTATTTCATTTAATTTATTTTTCATTTATTTGTCAGAATACAAAAAGAAAATCAAGTTGGTACATGATAACTATCGAGCACGTATTCAGCCTGTACAGGCATGCAAATATTATTAACATGTCAGTAGGTTTACGGTTGAAGTTAAAATAAATATCAATTAAATCTATTCGCTCACCTGATGGGATGTGACACACCTGCACGTGACAGATAAAGAATTGACAAATACCCGAAGGAACCACTAAATCACTAATAGTAATAACTTTCCGTCAGCACTGCTTACTTGGAGTAAAATATTTTATACCCTGTAATTTCAGTAGCTAAAGTGACCTTTTCCCGAATTGTACCTGCACCCTCCAGGTCTGACAGTCCACACAAATCAGCCATCGTTGCTTTCATCATCAGCTCATTAAACGTCCCCACCGAGGGGCACGAGCCTACCCGTATAGGGTGATTAGGTCTTAGTCGTCCACGCGGGCCCAGTGCGGGTTGGACGACTTCACCACACACCTTCGAATCTCTTCGCAGGCGTGCGCAGGTTTCCTCACGATGTTTTCCTTCACCGTAAGAGCGTCGGATAACGTACATATATTTTCGAAAATTCGAAAACACATTGGTACGTGTCAGGATTTGAACCTCAGCCCTCCCGGTCAGCCTCTCGTTGCTTTGTCGATAAGTAAATCCAGAACCCTTACTATTTTCAAGAATGAAATCTACAATTACTGACTCTTGTAATAAATGTATGTTTTAAGTTTGACGACCCATCTGGTGTAGCGGTTGAAACGTCGACTACTACACCAAGGGTTCCGGGTTCGATCCCTATTTTGTGTACATAAGCATGTCTGTTTGTAATGGTCTGGGTGCTTTCTATGTATAATATGTATTTGTAAACAACGGATAAACATTCACACTTAACTTGGGGCTAGATAGCGCTGTGTGAATATCAGTGGATATTTATTTAAGTATTTATTTGTAAACTGTACACCCAAACCAATAGAAACAGACATGCACACAAATGTTTGTACTGCCCGGGGTTCAAACTAATGGTGTAGTAATAGTAAATAAATAATAATAATAATAAAAAACTTAATTTACTTCAAAACTTTTTACATTAATATAGTGGTCGAAGTCACCTTTTAAGCAAAATAGATGCCAGTGACAGGTGACTACGCTCTTGCTTATATCTATGAAGTTTCATCGGTTTGTACAATTTGTTCTTTTTTATAGAAGTAGCCGACGTATCTATCAACCATTCCACCAACTGACAGGCGTTGTTGAACCTTGAAGTTGAATATTGTTTGTTATAATTTGAAGCCATAGCTAAAAGCCCCGATTCCTCGTTGTCAGCGGCATACGGAACACATTGCGAGCCGAAGTTGGATTGCGCGTGCGTCATGCGCACACCGCAACCATTCAATACGGTTCCCTCAGACAGACGTATTGAAGGCTCTTATGGTATGCAATACAGAACCAGCTTCATTTTTTTAAATCACTTGAAACTCTTTTCCACTGATGCTAATTTTACCTTAAAATAATGAGGCATTCAAAACAATTGTTTCGTAAAGGGAGACCGTGTTCTACAATTTATGTCTTCTTTACCAATGCTGATATTAGTGTACCTACCATGCCACTTCAGTTAGTGAGACAGAGAAGCGACTGAAGTCACGATGACCTAAGACTTTTTGACGTGGAGTAATCATCGAAAATATTCTATCTACATTAACATAATACATCTCAGATCGTCATCAAATTACAATGTTATTTAAAGTGACCCTTCTCTTGTATCACCATGCCCATAGTGTAAACACCGCTTAGTGTGAATGAGGTTGTTCGAGGCCCAAAACTCCGACACTTCCTTTCCTTTGTTTCCTTTCCCTGTACCTTTTGATGATTTGACCTTGACCTTGTTGACAAGTGCAACGTCGGCATTCTTAACGCCGACGTTTCTCCTTCGAAGAGACGAGTGTCCACAGATGGTAGGGCGGTATCGCTTACCATCAGGTGAATTGCGGGTTTGCCTTCTTGTAATAATTAACACTCGTACATAAGTACACGCCGATCCTATCCGTGTGATCGCTCAGAGCCATATTTACTGAGCATCAGGTTTTTAGAGAAGGTTAACGAATGAACTAGAAGAATAAGCCACCTTTTTTTTTAAACACCATTTTGGCATACCACACAAAATCACACTGTTATCTATGTGAAAATAATTATAATGTTTTATCATTACATTTTAAGTGTCAATGCTTTCTTTATTTTATTCTACTATAAGGACATGGCATAAGACATGTAACACACGGCAACATAAGCTGAGGCGTGGCCCCTTTGACCACATTTAATTTTTAATAAATAAATAAATATCTACTGACACAGCGCCATCTAGCCCCAAGTTAAGCGTAAAGCCTGTATTATGGGTACTAAACAACGGATAAACATACATGTATACATTTTTTTTTTGTAAATACATATTATAAAAATATTACAAATGTTGTACTGCCCGGGGATCGAACCCGGAACCCTTAGTGTTGCGGCCGACCTCTCAACCGCAACACCAAATGGGTCGTCAAAATTTTTAATATTTGTGCTTTGCTTTTATTCCTAATCAGTGTAACAATTTTTTTATTCTCTTAATTTTTAATTATACTTATTATTGTCAATCACGTAAAAGTTGTATCGTCTATTTGTCAATGTATGTTTGTGTGGTCAAATAAATGTTTTCTTTCTTTCTTTTCTTTAATCAAATCTCATGCCCTTGCTTAATTTGCCAACTCCTGCGTTATCTAGAGGATCACCAGCTTTTAAGTGACCGACAATACGGGTTCCGTAGGGGTCGCTCTGCTGGAGATCTTCTGACGTACTTGACGCATAGATGGGCCATGGCTTTGGAGAGCAGGGGGGAAGCGCTTGCTGCAAGTTTGGACGTGGCGAAAGCCTTTGATAGGGTATGGCATAAAGCACTCGTCTCTAAGCTGTTTTCCTATGGACTTTCTGAGACTTTATGCAAATGGGTTACCAGCTTCCTATCAGATCGATGCATCAGAGTCGTTGTCGATGGTGCATGCTCGGTCTCTAAATCAGTGGACGCTGGTGTCCCGCAAGGCTGTGTGCTATCGCCTACGCTATTTCTCTTGCATATTAATGATATGCTACTGATAAGTGGCATTCATTGCTATGCAGATGATAGTAACGAGTGATGCCTTATATACCGGTCGTGCAAATCTTTCTCAGGAAGACGTCATTGATTGCCGAAATCAACTTGTGTCTAAGGTCGAGAGTTCTCTTAACCGGGTCTCCGATTGGGGTCGTCAGAACTTGGTTCAGTTTAACCCCCTTAAGACACAAGTTTGCGCGTTTACCGCCAAAAAAACGCCATTTGTCGTATCGCCTAAATTCCAAGATACTCCCCTATCACCTGCAGCCAGTATTGGAATTCTCGGTGTTGACATTTCGAGCAGTGTCCAGTTCCGCGGTCATTTGGATGATAAAGCCAAACTGGCCTCTAAGAAGCTTGGTATAATCAACAGGTCGAAGCGATATTTCATGTCGGGCCATCGTTTGCAACTTTATAAGGCGCAAATACGTCCCCACATGGAATATTGCTCCCACCTTTGGGCAGGTGCGCCTCATTACCAGCTTCTTCCATTTGACCGCATTCAAAGACGCGCTGCTCGGATCGTCAACGATCCGGTTATTTCCGATCGGCTCGATGCTTTAGGTTTGCGTAGAGATGTGGCCTCGCTCTGCATCTTCTACCGCGTATATCATGGGGAGTGTTCTGAGGAATTATTCGAACTCGTTCCGGCTGCTACATTTCACCACCGCACTTCGAGGCAAAACTCAAAATTTCATCCTCACCACCTAGATGAATGGAAGTCCTCGACAGTGCGTTTTTGTCGTAATTTCTTGCCACGAACGACGAAATTGTGGAATCAGTTGCTGCCGGAGATATTTCCTGAGCGATACGACCCGGCGACCTTCAAAAAAGAGCGTATTCCCTGCTGAAAAGCCGGCAACGCATTTCAGTGCCCTCTGGTATTGCAAATGTACATGGGCGGCGGTGACATTTACCATCAGATGAGCCGTTTGCTCGTTTGCCTGTTATAGTATAAAAAAAAAATTAAAAAAATTTAGGGATAGGTGGCGATGTATGTGTCTGATGGTTTTAATTTATCTGTTTATATTTAATGATATTCAATACTGGCTCACTTCGACATAACACCGACAAATGGCGAGACGCTAGTCGGATGGAGATGATATTTTGCGGTCAGCGCAAAAATAGAGAAAGCATCGTGTGAACGCTCGCGTCTCCGTATCGACACCGCTGGTGCATTCAGTGTAATGGAACCGACCGCAGATGTGACGTCATAGCCCATCAGCACGGTGTTATAGCCCATCGAATATCGTCAAAGTACCCAAGCGTTATCGATCTGTGCATTCAAGAAGATTGTAGAAGTATATTTAAACTACTCCAAACTTTATATTTGGAGACACATAGTTTAAAGGTAAATATTATCTTTAGCCAATAGAAAAATGGTAAAACGTTCGATACGCAACCTATGACTATCCCCACAAATATTAGATTTTTGTTGTCCTCCGGTAGAAAACATTTTTTTTGTCTTTGAGAGTATAGCGTTCAAATTCTTGTAGTTACTTCTCACATGTACAAGGACTAGAATCAAATACTTGAAGGTGATAAACATTGATAAGTAGGTATTAAACCCTATGAGTACCGTCCTAATATTGTGGCCGAAACCAACCACTTAACTCTCCTTTTGAAAAATGAAGATTTATGTTTATAACTCAAGTTAGCCGATTGTCAACCGGCACCAGCTTTTATGTTACCTACACAAATACATTGGCTTACTTTAAAAAAGGACGGATATATTTCATATCATATCAATAACATTTCGAAGTACCTTAGTACGTTTAACAAATATGTTTACCGGGCAAATACAATTTGAACAGGCAAAATAGACACGAAGGGATTAATTGTAATCGACTGTGACAGCGAATAAATTAGCCACGTGCGCTGGCCAACAATGTGTAGTAGAAGATTAATCATTCAATCCGGCGACAAAATATAGATGGGTGACTGTAAATCAACATGACAAGTCTATAATAACACAAAACTCTAATATCGCAATGGAAATTCTATAATAAGTTAGCAATCAAGCATACATTCCATCGATCACCCCGGCGGGAAATATATTTTGAGTTTTACTTCCCTTATAAAGTTAATCCAAAGTTCTACAAGGTGATAGACTCGGTACTGAGTCGTCTAGGTAGGGGCCACCGCCAGAAAATATTATCGTCCCGTGATATCGAAGTGTTATGCACTTTTATGTTTCGGGACGAGGGCACTGTGGCTAGTAAAATTACCAGGTATAAGAGACCTAACATCTGTTATCTCGGGTGACGGGCGCAGTGCGGCATTGATGGAGAATCATAACTGTCTATCAATTGTAAGTTTTTCATCAATGCCGATCTGCCATGGTCGGGCGTATCACTTACCATCAGGAGCGTCCTCCTGGCCCTCCTGTACACTTTGTACCATAAAAAAAGTTGAGCTCATTCCACAATATATTATGTGCCCAACTTTAGAAATTTATGGAGTTTCCCAAGTGGTTGTTCCGATTCCGTTTTAAAATACCACAATCACAAACCGTGTGCAGCGGTATCTCAATCTCTTCTGCGTAGAAACTGCAAGCGTCCGAGTCACGTATTTTCAATTTGTGTCGATGTTTCTCAGTTTTCAATGTCTGGTTAAAATAAATTTGATAATTAGAGTACCATGTTTATATCTGAACCCAGTCAACTACCCAATTCTATACTGGTTTTATCTTTTAGTTCATTATTCTAAATTCGGCTGCTCAGTCAGTTCTTAATCTACAAACATAAAACCATAAGTATCTCCGGTAGGCATTATTAAACTCGACGATAGTCACGATTTACGCCGCAGCTTTAACGCAGACTAAATACCGATACATACCGTGTTGCAGAACAACTGTGAAACAGGAACTTTGTTTCATACAATTATTCAATAAAAATGTTTTTTGTTTCCTATCCATCGAACGCAAGCCGCTGCTGCACACAGGTCTCCCCGATTTTGCGCCAGATACGCCGGATCTAATCCAGTCTCCAGCGAAGAAGAGTTTGAAAGAATTTGTCCCACTCCGGTAACTTTTGGTTGCAGATTGAAATCAACTAATTGTTAAAGACTCATATATTTTTTTATGTTATAAGTGTACAGGACGGTCTGGACGCTCACCTGATGGTAAGTGATACGCCAGACCATGACAGAGCGGCATTAAAGGAGACCAACAACTGATAGACAATTATTATCCTCCATCAATGCCGCACTGCGCCCGTCACCCGAGACAACAGATGTTAGGTCTCTTATACCCGGTAATTTCACTAGCTACAGTGCCCTCATCCCGAAACACAAAAGTGCATAACACTCCTGTTTCACGGGATGATATCTGGCACTGCGGTGGTACCTACCTAGACGACTCAGTATCGAGTCTACCACCTAGTAAAACATAACAGCTATATCAGTCAGTTGTGTTTGCACAAGTTAACCAACCGATCATAGATTATATGATCGAGAGGGAGGCCGCAAAATAGTACCTCGAGTCTTTCCTCCTACTTCAAGAACATTAAGCCTTTGGTCTTGGATACTATCTAAGGATTGTAAAACACCCACCAACCCCCATTGGGACTGTGTGGTAGGTTACGGACTAACAGCGACTACACAGCCTCGGCCCACCACTCCACAGTAGGTACTTAGTGTGAAGGCCTGTGCCCTGCGTTGTGAGGTTATACGCTAATTATGTTGATTTATTGAGCGAGTAAAGAAGGAGACTTAATATAAATAAATATCCACTGACATACACACAGCGCAATGTAGCCCAATATTAAGAAAGAAAATTGTTGTTAGAGTACTAAACAACTGATAACATACTTATACATTTTTTTGCAAACATACATATATATTATACATAGAAAACACCGAGACTTTACACACAGACATGTTCATGCACTCTATGAATAATGAAATAAATGGAATGTTATAGTTTGGGATTGGCTATGATTAAGCCAATCCCATCTTTGTATGTTTGCAGGTATGAACAAAATAAATCAATTGATGTAAATTTATTGTTGTATGTTTTCTGAAGGCGATGAAGATAATAAAAAAAATAAGCCATCATGTATAAGTTATTTATAAAAACAACCAATTTGTTAATGTGCCTATATCATAATGTGGCATTATGCGATGGGCGATATTTAGCGTGTATTGATCGCGCGTGCGCCGGCGCCGTCACGTGGGATGCGGCGCCTGCGCAGCCCACCTAGTGTGGCGACGCGTCCACATTGACGCTAACTATTAATTTTTATTTTAAACTAGCTGTGCTCCCTAATTCTAAATATTCTCCCACAGTGAAATGCCTGTGTCTTTGTCTAGTGTCAGCTAACTATTAAAATCGCTTGATTATCCTAAAATTATGTTTTATTTTCAAACTAAGTGTTTCCTTACTACATCCACAACCTGCTTATAAAAGTCCTGTCAAAATCGATCCAGCCTTTTCAGAGATTCCCGGTACAAACTGACAGACAGTATATTTTGGTACTCCGTATACGAGTATATATTCATATGCATGTATTTAAAACGGTTATTTCTATATTACAAACAGACATTCGATTTTAATTGATATGTTTAAATGTGGGTGAAGCATGCTTCCGAACGAAGGGTTGGCTCGTCCTTCAAGTGAAACCACGGCTCTCAGAAAACCTGCGCGAAATAATTTAGCTTTCACTTTCCCCAAGTGAGTTAGGTGCACAAAACCTTTTTGTGCAACAAAAGTTTTGTAATAACCTAATTTATATATATATCTCTCTCTCCCATTTTTCCTTAGACACAATCGATCACACTTTTTTGCGGTGTAGTACATACAAATCCTCCACTAAGTTATAAAAAGTACAGTGAGTGTCGGTGGCTCATTGATATGGACTGTTGCTTTCCGATCAGGAGAGCAAAGGTTCAAATCCCGCCACGTGTACATGCCCTTCAGAAATTTCAAAATTATTATACACGTTTATCCGACGCTCACACGGTGAATGAAAACATTGTGACGAAACCTGTCCATGTCTACGTTTATACACCTTCTTATAAATGCTTTAGCTACCTGTAAGAGACTCAAGACTTCATTGGAGGAGGCCAATGTCCATCAGCGAATGTCTAATAATGACTTGGTGATGATTATTATTATTTTCTTAGCAAATCATGACATCACCTTTACCTATATGTAGGGAGCAACGATGATTTCAATTTTCACACTGGATACTGTGTGAACTCAGCTTTAGACTAATAAACTTGACGATCAATTCCGTTGACACGACGTTTTATAATCTGTATTGGTTTCTGTTGAAAGCATGTGTTGTGATGTAATTTTAGCTCTCATTTTTTTTTCGATTGATGTCTCGACAGTGATCAATATTATTATCATCAGCCTATTACGTTCCACTTTTTAGACTCGATACTAAGTCGTCCAGGTAGGTACTACCGCAGTTCCAGATATCATCCCGTGAAACAGTAGTGTTACGCACTTTTGTGTTTTGGGCTGTAGCTACTAAATTTACTTTACAGGCTTAACATCATTTGTCTCTGGTGTCGGGCGTAGTGCGGCATTGTTGGAGAGTAATAACTGCATATCAGTTGTTGGTCTCCTACAATGCCGCTCTGTTATGGTCAGGCGTATAATTTGCCATCAGGTGAGCGTCTTAACCGTCCTGTACATTTTAACATAAAAACGTCCTGCTGAAGGAACACACTTAATATATATCATAGCCATGGGTAGATGGACCGTAATTTGCCACGTGGGTTTGGTGTGGATTGGTTTGTGTTAATGACTGCTATTCTAAGATAATAACTAGGGAAAAGTCCAGGTTGGATTCCAAGTCTGGACTCCCTGATCTAGCAGCGATCTTTATTTTGCAATCGTACACAGAATTTAATACACGTAAATACTTTTGTTTGCAATAGTATAATCAACTTCGATTCTATTTTCTTATAAGCATCTTTCAAGATTTAATTGAATAAAGCATTTTTGAATTAAGATATTTGAAATAAGTTAGTAGGTTGAGTTTAGCTAACGCATCACATAAGTTCACCGAAAATAATGATTAAATTCAAGAACATAAAAAACAATAAGTCTAGTATCAGATACCTAACACACGCATACGTAAGTATTGTAAGTTTGGAAACAATTTTACGAGTACAAGTTAGTGATTAAAATCTTGGATAGAGATGTTAAAACTATTTATCTCTTTTAAAGTGATAATTATTTGTTAAACAGTATCTTTAAAGTAGTTGCAACTGAAACCAAATCCATATGGATGAGTATCGAGGTGTTGAAGTGAAGTGTTTCTTTAAGAAATTTATTATCATCATCAGCCTTTGTTATGCACACCATAGCTATGGGGAGATTGGGCCGTAACCCAACACGCGGGCCCAATTTAGATTGGTTAACAACAACTAACGAGCCCTCCCAAGCACGAAATCATATTTCTTTTCGGAAAATCAGGTGATTCAGAAAGAAAATTGAGGGATTTTAATATATTCGATTCTTTATCCAACTTGACCGTTACGCAATCTTACACCAATGCCAGGATTCTTTAAAACTACACATTCCAGACATTTGAAAATAAAATTTAGATCTTAAGCCCAAAGGGGTGGGTTTATATTCGGACATCTTCAGATTGGAAATGAGTCGCCAATAGCGTCTCTACCCTCGTCTAAGCCGCGCGTGTCCGGGACTTTGGGAATCACTCCAGATTTTTATTTGTCAAATTTCATGAACTAGAGTGTGTATAGTGCGGCTTGTTAGATATTAAGTAACAAACTTGTTATGTGTTGGGCGATTTTTGGATGACCTAATGGTGAGTTTAATGTGTTTGTTTTTTATGAATTTGAATATATTAGGATGCAACCTATAAAAGTGTCATTTACCTAAATATCTTTTTGATTTGTACATTTAACTTCAATCTGATCTAAAGAAAAAATGATATATTTTTATATTATAACAGGTGATGAGAATATCAGTATTCCTAATTCCTAGTATTTACATAGGGTTATAATAAATTCTTACTTTGGAGCGATTTATTATTACTTTTACGGAATTTTGTTGTCTCCGATTAAATATTTATCTTTATAGTTGTCAAACAAGGTGGGTTTCCTTAATTTTTCTCACAATAAACACAATAATCATATCCACCAGGCCTATCTCCTGTATCTCTTCAGATGAACGGCAGAATTTTCCAGTATGAGGTAAGCCAGTGAATGAAAACGTAAACAGTTTTTTCTTAAAATTTTTGTGCACATAAATTATCGAATTATGGGCAATTTAATTCGCACAACTTAAAAATACTATCAAAGACAATAATTTAACATTAATTAATTACTGCTAAAACAGGACAGTGAAAAATATTGCAATCCGTCTTGTCAGCGAGGTAAACCAACCGTAATAGATAACCAATGCGTCCATTGTTGTCTACCACTCATGATTTTCCATTTATTAACTTGACAACGTGATGGAATGAGCATTTTTAAAGGTTCTTTGTATCCTAATTTGTTTTTTACATGACGAAGATTTTACTAACGACATGTTTCCCGAAAATGACTTTATTATTGCATTACGGCCTTATTTAAGAAGAGAAAATTTGCCCGCGCGGTGGGTTACGGCCGATTCCCCATAGCTATACTGTGCGGGAAGGCCTGTAACCTGCAGTGGGCCATTATAAGCTATGATGTTGAAAAGTATGTCAATTGACAACCCAAATATGTGACGCCATAGACCGCTATAGACAAGCAAATGTACGCAAATATATTAAATGTATTGCTGCGACAGATAGAAAAATTTGAAAACACTGATCTCTCATTGTATTCTACATGTAATATTTGTGATAATATGTTCAGGTAAACCAAGCGAGGGCTCATTACAGATCGAATGCAAATAACATATCTATGTTTACGTTGCATTGTCAGGAATAGAGTGCTGAGGCGCCGGCGTCTCGCCGGACTGGTCTCAGCTGCAATTATAGTTTTACAAGCTCGTTATGAAAATCCTAGTCTAATGGAATCGGCAGATATGATTATCTATGGAAATATGACCCTAAGGTCGTTGAATAACCAACTGGTACAGTCCGAAGAGAGTTAAATGTTTGTACGCTTCAATTGATTTTTTTTTCACAATGTAAATAAATCAAGTAAAAAAAGGGTAAAAGCAAATGAGTTAAATGAAAGTCGAATAGTTTTTTGGTATAAAACAATACCATTTCTTATTAATATTATAAACGTGAGTGTGAGTCTATTTGTTTGTCCGTTCGTCGAATTGATGTGAATATTTATGAATGGAGTGTGACATAGGCTACTTTTTGTCTTTTCCCTATAATGAGGAGTGGAAGTTCGTATGAAGCTTTCTGCAATTCAAGGTAGAAAGCTAAAAATTGGTAAGTGTGATCTTTGTCTCTTACAGTAACATTTTTTATTTATTTATGTTATGTTATTTAGATGCAGGTCAGTCACGTGAAAGAGTATCCCAAACAATGCCCAAAGATAAAAATATAATATGAGATAACACTGTTATGATACTTTTTTTTACTTTAGGTATCATAACAGTGCCATAGCTGAAATAAAACTGTAAGGTTCTCTTAAACCTCACGTGCTTAAACTAAAAACAAACACAGCACTAATTTTCTACCATAGACTGTGTTTACAACAATAAATTAATTATGAAACGTGTCGTTCGCCAATATTTATTTTGACAACTGCCGGCGTCAGACGCGGCGCCATCTATGTAACATTTTGATAAGTTATCTTTATCGTGTTGTAAATATCTTCGGCGCCAGCTTCAATCACTGACTTTATGGCTTACGACTTGTAAGGATGTCAATTTAAAAAAAACACACGCAATAGATACAGAGACCAGGTACATAGCTCGCTCTATATGTGTTTTAACCGAAGGTTTTAACATATATGTTGCTCGATAGAGCGAGCTATGTCTCTGGTTTCTCTTTGGGATACAATCAAAAATAGTCTTATAAGCAATGTATATTCGTTCGGAAAAACATTTTTTTTTACAATACGTGAATTTTACATTCCATGTAAATATTCATTAAGACACAAAAATTAGTATTGCCAACATCCCGATTGAAAATAAAGTCTTCTTATACACTTACGTCTTCTGTAAAAAATATATAATAAATTAGAAAGAAAGAAAGAAACATTTTCATGGGCCACAATAATTTAAATAACAAATTACCAGACACAGAATAAAAATAAAAAACAAGTAGTCAAAAACAAAAGGTAAATAACCTGATATATAATTAAAAATTGAAGTAACGATATAATATTTACACGAAAACTAAAACAGTATCTTATAAATAAATCATATTATGATATTAATGAATATTTTACTCATAATCATAAAATAAATGTTTTGGCTATTTAGAATAAATGCAACTATATAAAATTTAATATAATTACTGATTTCAAATGTTATGTTTCCTCTCTCCTAGTCCTTATATTGCTTGCCCAACAGGGTCCATAGCACTGGTTTCACTTTTTATGTAACATTTATGTACATTATGGTTTGGCAATAAATTATTGAGTATTGAAAGCTACTAACAGTGCATTGCTTATGTATATAAACAGGGTATGCGCTGCTTATATGCATATATGAAGTGCACGCCACTGGCGTTGATGTATTTAAAATGTTCACCAACTGAATAGTGAACACAGTGACCGGCAAGGACGTGCTGGCACAAAATATTAAAAAAATACTCTGTGACTCTTTTGTTTTTCTTTGACAGCCCTGTCAATAGACATGCTATTTGCATTATTGCACACTCATTTTAATAAACATACTAATTAGCCGAATGGACGTTATCATTCCATGTGAAATCACTGTTCCTCAAACGATACAGCCTTGATATTAGCCTGACTGTTATTTATTGCGTCTTGATTGGTGCAGGTCATAGCGATGTTGTTACGTGAATGCAGTTTTTTATTAGCGAATGCACGATGCTTGGGAATGGTTTGTTTTGTTTCTCCATTTGTAGCTTTTCGTCGAGAGGTATGGAATTCTGATGATCCTTCATTGAGCTTTCTTCCAGAAAGATTACCTCCTAATCGTTTCAATGAAACGCAAACCCAAAACATAAACTGATCCTTTTTTGAAGAGGAGAATTCATCATGTATACTGCCCGCTGGCTATAATGTCGGACTCTTACCGACTAAACTCCCCTAGGTCAATGCGCATCGTCCTCAGACGGGCTGAGAGCAAGCGCTGAGTGCATCCTACCATCCAGCCCGTTAAACATAAACTGACCCTGCTTGGCCGGAATCCAAGTATTTTCTGACACGCCCATGGGCTCGTTTCATATTTTTTTTAAGATGAGAACTGTCTGCACTATTTACACTCCACCCATTGACTGAAAGACAACTTTAAGCTGAAGATCGAGCTGCAGGCTCCTTAAGCGCCTTCAAATACCGTGACCAAAACTACATTTAGCTGAGCTAGGCTCGAAAATTCTTACCAGAGATTTCGTCCAAGGCCATTTGTCTAAAAACAAATTACTATCTGAAAACTCTTCAATTATCTAGTGAAGCTATGAAAACCATCAGTGACCAAAGGCCTTAATTTCTGTGTTAGGAAATTCACACTGTACTTGAGTAAGCTAAATCTATTTTGATGACTTGAGAATAATTGACTTCAGTTATAAGGTAACAGTTGGAATAAAAAAGAAAGATTGCGCATTTACATATACTCGTATGCCTTTTTACATAATCGTATTATTAAAGGCTGATTCATAGATTGATAAAAAATTTCAAGTTTTTAAATGATAATTAATTTTGGGTTCATCAGTGGCAAATTATGTGTAAAATATACAAAGTGAGTAGACCAGCAAATAAATTCACCTCGCTAACAGGATAAATGGTCGTTATGTAAATAGACGTCCCCAAACATGGGCTTCTAGTAAATTACACTTTAAATGGTCCATACAGGTGGGGCCACCCACGGTGACGCCTACTTTACTTATTTACCTACTGTTATGCTAGTAAACTGCATGTTATACATATATAAAAAGTAACATTGTACGCCGGATCAATAACTTCAAGTGGAAGATCGGTGATGTATGTCACAGGCCGTTCGAACAGACAAGTTCTGAAGTGAAACCTTTAACAAGCATAAGGGGTTTTCAAAATTCATTGGTTTTGAACTCTATTGTAAATCAACAAGGATCAAATTATAGAGGGAATATATTTGAAACTACCTAGAAAAGATGAAGCTAGTCGTCAGTCCATCGGACCGAAAGACGTACGCTATTCAAGACAAACCCTTGCGGTGTCTACGCGCCCTCTTAGAAACAATAGACGCTAGTCCCTGTAGGTTCGACCAGTCACTACTCGCGTTATCGGCACGTACCGCGTCGCTTCTCTGCCCAAACATATAAAAGTTTACCTAGCCCTGATTGCAATGCCCCTAATCTGAGATTCGAGTCGCTTTAAGTTACACCCTTAAGCCTGATATATAAACTTTTTTAGCCCAAAAGCTAACTGCACTCTCCACTTACCCGTTGAAGCTGTGAAGGCCATCAGCGACTAACAGCGAAAAGTCTTCCGAAGTGTTTTCCACTGTAGACCAGCAGACAGTATGTAATCCACTGGCGTTAAGGTGTTAAATAACCACTTTTAATTCAAGTTAATAAACTCGTAACATTTAATAACGTTTTAATAAAATAAAGTCATGTTCTCTTTACAGTTTCTTGATAATTACCTTTAATAAAACATGAGGTAAATGGTACAGAGCTGTGTTTATATAAAGATTTATTGTAATTGCCCCGAAGCTATCAATTGACGATCATTTGATAAAACTCGACGTTAGCATTTTGTTGTAATTGTTTCTATGTATGTATACTCACACAGTCCAATGAGACAATTGCCTTCTTTTCGTGTCGATGAAGTCAGATCTTGGGTAGGATGCGTACTGGTTCATACTGCGGTCACCAATCCATCTGCCCAGTGACTACAGGCATTTTGCGGCCAATGAGCAGTGCCATAAAGCTGGCGCAGTCCACTTAGCTCTCACCTATTTTGCTATATACTTGATAACTATCCTCATCCATCTTCTACCAGCAAATCTAAAAAAGGGCTTCGTCCATTTCTACCAATGACATTTTCATTTGTCCATCTATGAAGCCAATGTGCCTACATTGGCCTAATGGATCGGCAATGTGATACTTCTGTGACGGTGATACTTCTTTTTTCGGAGGGTTTTTCGCAGTTGGGCGCAGATAGCCTTCAAAACTTCACTGGGCGAGTGGCGAGCGCAGATGGCTCTCACTCTGAGCACTATAGCTCGCTAGCTAAGCTGATGATGAGAACGTTAAACTAAGGGTTTTTATGTCATCAAGTGAACGTTAGAATAGTTGTTCACTTTATGATACGTGTGACCATGACACAAGAAGTGGTTTAGAAATTAATGACAGTAAGTGCCTGTCATTTCCCCGAACGTTGCCCTGTCAACATTTAATGTAGGCAAGGAATATTTTGCGAGGCCCCTGATGGATTTTGGAAAAACATTTTGGAACCCAAGCTTTTATATTGCGTATTTTTAATATTTGATA
This sequence comes from Leucinodes orbonalis, assembly GCA_019425675.1. Lineage (NCBI taxonomy): Eukaryota > Metazoa > Arthropoda > Insecta > Lepidoptera > Crambidae > Leucinodes > Leucinodes orbonalis. The sequence goes on from PQWD01003165.1 coordinate 137,660, forward strand.
TGGCCTTCGACGCGCGAGGACCCTTGGAATGCGAATCCGTATACGGTTATTTTATTTTACTAGGTATAAAAAGATTCCTTTAGTCTCGGAAGTTTACAAGAGCATTAACAAGAGCGATGTACTGGATATTAGTCACAATTGTGTCATGAAACGACGCCCTTTGAACATTCCGCTCGCGATAACGAATTGTTACGTCATGGCGCATGACACGCTGCTGCTGACACCATCTCCCGCGCCATTTAACGGCCAGTAACGATTGTTATCATTCAAATTTCGATTTTTTATCAAAGGTATGTTTTTTAACTATTTTTTAATGTATTTCTAACAATATTGTTCAAAAATTATACCCGTAAGACTTAATTAAATAGTCAAACCATGAAATGTTCCATTTTACACATCCTTGTTATATTTTACTAGCAAAGATACAACTTTCGCTGTTTACCTTTTAAATCATGAAATTATTTCAGTTCATACGAGTACTTACACACTTTACCAAACCGTAGTTTTCCACAATTAAATCTTAAATACCTAACGTCATAATAAACACGGTCCTAGTGCAAGACCGATGACTGGTCGATTTTAATCTTAATCAATGGAGAAGTAAAGATGAAGTACAGCAATACCTATGATTGTGGGAAAAAATGTTACCGTTTACTACTCTCCGTCGTATGTTCTTTTTGTAGGTAAGCCATTAAAATACCTACCTAAATTATGAACGCGTACAACGTGTATGAATGTGTAACTCAAAAAATTTAAAAATAATATTCATTTCAGATCACGTCAAAATATAAATATCAACGTTCAATCAATAAAATGAAATTAAAATAAATTACATTGATATCCAATAAAAACAGGGCAATCAGTTACTTACTTCTTAATTAAATCCTTTGAATAAGACGTCTCATCTGTGCCTGTAACTAACACCACTCTCAGGAAACCTTAGAGCTTTCCTCTAGTCTAAATTACATACAAAAATAGATAAATAATGATAAAAATACATAAAATAGCTTATAATATACTGATCCCGAATTCCCACTGGAAAGGAACTTTGCGGTGAGACCGCGGTGCGCCGGTCGGGACAAATGTTAATATATTTTGTTAGCATTATTGATAATGGAGCTTGTATTTCTTAACATTATTTTACTTTATTGGAAAATAACGAAACGCTCGCTGTTAATTATTGCTAAACTCGATCAGGTGAAGTTTAATCATATTTTTTAATAAAAAGATACCAACTGTACGTTTTTCGTTTAGATAATATTGGTAAAGGATTCTATAGTTTATGGCAAATGCTTTCTGAGCGTCGGTGGCTCAATGGTGTGGACTGTCGCCTTCCTACCGGGAGGGCTGAGGTTCAAATCCCGACACGTACCAATGTGTTTTCGAATTTTCGAAATATATGTACGTTATCCGATGCTCTTACGGGAAGAAAACATCGTGAGGAAACCTTCATGCACGCCTGCGAAGAGATTCAAAGGTCGTCCAATCCGCACTGGGCCCGCGTGGACGACTATGGCCTAATCACCCTATACGGGTAGGCTAGTGCCCCTCGGTGGGGACGTTTAATGAGCTGATGATGATGATGATGATGCGCACTGGTCGTCTGGAATGCTTCAATTGCACCATAATTGCCTAGTACTACGCCAGCTACGGTCCCATACTGTATTTCTAAGTGATTTTGTGATCGTCTCTCTATTTTTTCTTCTCAATATTTCGCAGTCTATCTCTAAACATTGGTTTCCCCTTGTTTCGTCCAGAATTCTATTACTCTGCCTTCTTCACACAGACAGCACTAGCGACTTTTCGCATGTGCTCGGATAGCCACTCCATTCCATTGGTCTGGGTGTTTCTATATATAATACTTTTTACACATTATATTTATTCTTATCAGTTGTTTAGAGCCCCTAGGGCAAGCTTAATTGGAGCTAAAAGGCGCTGTGTGGTCGTCGGTGGATATATTTATGTCGACATATTGTCGATCCATCTGGTGTAATGGTTGAGAGGTCAGTTATTACACCAAGGCTTCCGGGTTTGATTCCTAGGCAGTACAAACATTTGTGTGCATGAACATGTCGTTTTGTATTAGTTTGGATGTTTTCTATGTATATTATGTTTGTGTTTACAAAAAAAGTATGTTAAGTATGTTTATTCGTTGTTTAGAACCCATGTTACAGGCTAATGCTTAGTATTGGGCTAGATGGCTCTGTGTGAATGTCAGTGGATACTTATTTATTCCCAGGAAAATCCACAAGACCCGTTTCCTCACTCAGAACTAATTCCGTCAAATATTACGTAATCCTCTACGTTATAGCGATAAGGAAAAGGCATTGTTTTTAAATAGGTAGTTAAAAATTTAGGTCTATAGAGTCATCGTTATATCCTATGACGTCCAAGACTTTAAAATGGATTTCCCCGTAAAAAATAAGTACCCACAGACTTTCAGTGGCATTAAGCCTCAATTTATTTTTATTTTTGTATACTATTATAGTAGTGCTTAAAGGTCTAAATCAAAGCGCAAGAATTTCGTTAAGATTTAAAAGGCGATACAAATTTTGCTGATTCAACTAGGTACTTACTAATATTATGTAATATTAAAGGAAAATATCAGTTTATAGGTATCACTGTCGGTTGACAACAAAGTGACCCGCAATTATTTATAAGTTCCATGTAATGGTAAATGTTTTCCTTCCCAACCAATGACGTAATAAGTATAGACTCGTGATATGTTCACAAAACAACTGAAAAAAGTGTTCCGAATGCAGCAACAGCACACATACACATATTTCGAATGAGCGTACATTTACCTTAACAAAGAGCCTAAAACTGTATTCTCTTTGGCGGTTCGTTTTCGAGGCACGGATGGCGTATCTACCTCTATATATACAGAATATCATTGTTATCATCGTGATGGCCGATGGGAAACATTAATCGCGTGATTAATGGGCCAATCAGATATGACAGATGCGTCAGGGTGACGCAATACACCAGGGCTCCAATTCCACTTATTTGAAAATGCGCTAATAGAATCTCATCATCTTCAGCATCATTAGCCAAAAAAACACACACAGCGCCAGTTAGCCTGAAACTAAATCATTAACTTTTTGAAAACATTTTAGAGCTGAAACGACCCGTATAAATTGACATAAAACGTCCTATGTTATATGTACAACATGCCGCCCTTAAAAAAGATCTTATTCTCATTTAACCCTATAACCGCCGCAGTCGAACATTTTCAATAGATTGTTCGGCTCCTGGAGTGATTAGTCTTACAGAAAACAGACGTGAACCGGTTACCGGAGTCCTAAAACCCCCTTTCGGTCCGGTCTGGTGGATAAGAAAGGCAGTGAAATAACTGAGTACAAAAGTTCGCAATTTTTAACTAAAGAGTTATTTACAGATGGATAAATAATATCATGATTACAGATATTTATAATCACGCGGTTGGCCAAGAATTATAGGTTTAATAATTACTTGAAACTGCGATTGGAGTTATCGATCAATATACTACAAAGTAAATATATAATATTTACAGGTCATTGTGGAATGAACACATTAATCTCATTTGACAATTTAATAAGTGATTTTATAATTTATTTACATTTACACTTAAATATTTACGCGCAATGTTAGTTGGATAGTTGGTCTATGATTTATGGACGAAATTATGCAACCACTCGACTATGTCACGCAGTTAAATATTTAATATTTAGTTGTACGTTAATTGTTAATGAAATAAGCACGAGTTTCGATTATTTAGGTACAACTACTAAACCAAAAATAACCAAATTGTAAGGTTTATTTAAGGCGTCCCCAATGTAATTAATCATAAAATGCTTCGGGGTAACCTACCTCTTTGGTCTAATGCGTGATATCGAATTCAATTGACTATCATGACGGCCCATTCTGTGGAACACCAAGGGTTCCGGGTTCGATCCCCGGGTAGTTCAAACATTTGTGTTCATGACCATATTAGTGTCTTGGTGTTTCAGTGTCTAAGTAAAAGTATATTTATCCGGGTTTTTAGTACCCATATTAGAGGAATATGCTTAGTTTGGGGCAAGATGGGGCTGAGTGAATGTCAGTGATATTTTTATATTTATTTACACGATCGAGTATCTACAGTCGTATGCATGTCCTTTATCGGATGTCCAATGTCAAATTAGGTGTAAAATTCCCGTGCACATGCCTCCAGTGAAAACCGAGGCACTCTTAAATATCGACTCTACGTAGTTGAAGTGATAAAGGCATTGCAGCCGACACTCAACCAGAGAGTCGTTCCAAATCACTCACGTGGCCTACCTCTCAGATCAATAACTGATATGCAGTTATTCTTCTCCGTCAATGCCGCACTGCGCCCGACACCAGAGACAACAGATGTTAGTTTTTTTATACCTGGTAATTTTACTAGCTACAGTGCCCCCATCCCGAACCACAAAATTGCATAACACTCCTGTTTCACGGCGCGATATCTGGCACTGCAGTAGTACTTACCTAGACGACTCAGTATCGAGTCTGCCACCTAGTCATCTTCAAAACTTTTACTTGAGCTTTATAAAAAGAAACGCTATTGAGATACCAAGTACTTTCTGGCTCTTCTAGGAGACATCAGACTTTTTAGGGCTTAATAAGAATTGATCTCAATAAATAAACCTAAGAGTTGATGACAATGTCATGTCATTTTCTTGAACTCAGCTACGTATCCAGAGTTGATCTCAAAAAATATACCTAAGAGTTGATGTAAATGTCATGTCATTTTCATGAACTCAGCTATGTATCTCTACCTGTGATTTCAGGACATTATGAACTGCGAGTAACACCGACGAGCACAGCTAGTTTTAAATAATAAGAAAACCATTTCAAAAAACAAAACACATAAGACGTCAACTTTATAATCGGATTATTTTCATTGCCCCTTATGTCTTCTATGTTATTAATTGCAACACCTACACAGCAAAAGGGATATATAGATAGGTAGTATACCTGCCTCGGACACACCTACCGCCAGCGACAGTGCCTACGTGCGTACGCGCAAGTACTATGCGCATATTGGATTAGATCAGGTTATTCATTCCTATGATTCGATCTAATGTTCAGGGGCCCTGGTTACGAGTTTGAAGTCCTGGTAATATTTTTAACTCATCGATGTGGATTGTTGCGTTGTGCCTTCGATCTGGAGGTCCGTATTCATATCCTCACGTACCAACAAGTTTTCTACATCCTATTTTTAAAATTATATGTTCTTAATCCGACGCTCTTACGGTGTAGGAAAACATCGAAAGGAAACTTGGCCTACAATGAAATTCAAATGTTTGTGCGTACTATAATCTATAGGTAGGCTCAAGCCGCTCAGTGGGGACGTATAATGAGCTGATGGTGATAATAAGATATAGGTGCATTTCATAACATCATCATCAGGCTACGAGTATAACCTCCCACTGCAGGGCACAGGCTGTCCTGCACAACTTAGCTATGAAGAGTACATCTTCGTGGTTTAGTGGTCCAATGTTCAGTTTAAATCGCTGCGAGATCCAGGAGTAAACGAAGGTTCGAATCCTAAGGAGAGACTGAATAGCGGAAACTCTTGTAAAAAAAGAAAGAAAATCTCTTGCTTCAAAGCGCACGCTAGACATCGGTTCCGCACTACTTACATAGTATGGTAGTCTTTCCACACCTACCAATCCCCCCCTCGCAACGCCGTACGCCGAAGTTAGGGGACGTCCTTAGGCTCGTTGTGTACATTTGACTGAGACCGAGAGCCATCTGCGCACGCCAATTGCCCGGTAAAGCTGTAAAGGCCATCTGCGGCCAACAGCAGAAGTCAGTTCGAAAAAAAAGGAAAAAAACTACCTATCCGCATTGGTCCTGCGTATTGGGTAAGAACCAACCTCTCTTTAGCTATAGTGTGCCGTAAGGCCTGAACCTGCAATATAATATTCTAAGCGATGATGATGATATAAGTAATAGTGGTCATACGTAGTAGTCTTAAGCTTTTGCAGTGAGTACATTGAATCAACACTCATTTCATGGATACCTTTTTTTATCCGACCTTAAAAAAGGAGGTTACTCAATTCGACCGCATATATATATATATATATATATATATATTGCATGGATCCATGATAAAGAAGTCAGGGTTTAATGAAGGGAGACCAGAGAAATCAAACTTTAAAATTGGACTCAGAGCAACTACTAATTCATTACAGTATATTTAATCGAGTGATAACTTTTATTAGGAACGTCTATCGACGTTTCGGTGACTTTACCGTAGTCATGGGTCAGTATATTGATTCAATGATGTCATACGTACGAACACTTTTTCAATACACCGATAAACTAGTTTTGGAAGTTTGCTCTCTTTCTAATAGGTGACACGGCTGTGGTGTCATTTGCGGAGAAATACAATAAGCTGATGTCATTTACCAAAACGGACGTGCGGCCGACGAATGGAAAGCTTTGGATAAGGTTTATTCGTATGATAACATGTAATTTATTACGCAACTAGCTGTGCCCCACAGTATAAGTCATTCTCCCGCAGTAAACAATCAGTTTATCCCGGATAGAAAACACCTAAAGTTAATTAGTTCTTTGTTAGGGGGTTCGGTTTCCGCACTAAGTCTGTGCAGTGGATCATTATGCGTGAGCCATGTCGGTCTTCTGGTCAGTCAGCCCACCTCCCTCCAAAAGCAGATTAGTCTTCTCCTCAGGGCATCCGCGACTAATGTTATTATACAAGTAACTATAAGGTACCTACTAATACAGGTATTACTATTTGTATACATTGATTTCGATATCTTTTCATTTGCTTGGTTTCCGTACCTACTTTCCCTTTTTTTGGGGAGCCGGAAAAATCAGTTGTTAAGCTGTGCCCTGTTATTTCCTTTCATGTAAATTATGTGATGGCATGTCTGTGTTTTTAAAAAATCATAAAAAAGTTTTTAAATAAATATTTAGAGACATTCTTGGGGAAAGTCTATTTATTTTAACCTATTTTAACACTCTTTTGTATAAATTCTAACTTGTTCATCAGTTCTAACGCGCCAAAGTACATCACCATTGAGATTGGTTGTTAAAGGTCGAGTCTTAATACTAATTCAATTTAAATTCAGTTTAATGATCAGTGGGAAATGATCAGACCATCTAGTTTCATAATTTACATACATATATTACATACATAGTCTATTTATTATATCTTTATGAAACTATTGCCTTGTTCTAAGAGCGGTAGAGTTTGACGTAGTGACTGGTGTCATGATAATTTACGACATGTCCGTACAATGTATTACAAGAGGTTGTAAAATGGCGTAACTTAATTATGACCGGAATGTTCGTGTCGCGCGACTTGTTATGACTTTGACAATTCAGAAGCTAGATAGTGACCTTAAACATAAAAGTATGTAACAATTTTATACATTAACTAGGTGGTAGACTACTGAGTCGTCTAGGTCAGAAGCTTCGCAGTGCCAGATATCGTGCCCTTAAATCTAACATCTGTCGTCTAGGTTAGTGTTTCCGGGTGTCCCCATTTGTCCCGATTTTCAGGGGTCTGAGGATACGTCTCGATTGGGACGCTAAATGTCCCGATTAATTAAAGAAGAAAATGAGATGTTTAATTAAAAAATATATATTTACGCCACGTAACTTCTACTAATTACATCACTGTCAATTTCAAAATGTCACGTCATCAGTGTCACATCACATTTTTTATTGTTACCTGTCCCGATCTGCAACCTTAAATCCCGATTTTTTGGCTTCGTGTCCCGATTTAAAACAAATCGAACCTGGCAACACTAGTCTAGGGTGACAGGCGCAGGGCAGTGTTGAAGGAAAATAATGAAAACTTACTGTTATTAAATTGCGTCATCACTGGTTCTGTCATGGTCAGGCGTTGAACGAATTGCACGGTTGGTAAACAAAAGCCTTACGTGAACGAGCTCTTCTAGATCTGCTAGCTTAGTTGATAGAGGATGGGGAAGCTTTACACCCCTTTCATACGGTGATAGAGTGATTAAAAAATATAAAAATAACTGTTGACAATTCAAAAGCATATGTAAAAGATTTATTTGAATAAAGCTATGTTGAATTTGAGCGTCAGTAGCTCAATGGTGTGGCCCCCCTACCGAGAGGGCTGAGGTTCAAATCCCGCCATGTAACAATGTGTTTTCGAATTTTCGAAGCATATATGTACGTTATCCGACGCTCTTATGGTGAAACCTTCATGCACGCCTGTGAAGAGATTCGAAGGTTGTGTGTGAAGTCGTCCAATCCGCACTGGGCCCGCGTGGATGACTAAGGCCTAATCATCCAAACGGGTAGGCACATGCCCCTCGTTGAATGAGCTGATAATAATGATGATGATGAATGCTAATACTGATGACGATGATACTCTATATTTGAAACTTATATTGGTCGGTGACCTAACACCAACCAATCTATTATAAATTGGTTCTGAATGTGACTGTCATGGCATTTAATGGTTTGTTTACCCCGTGAGTCATTTTGATGATGATAGAATTAGTATCCCGCGGACTTTTGACTATGTTGCGTCAGGCTACTACTAAACCTAGGTTCAAAGTTACTTATGAACGTCAGAAGTATCATAATCATATTAAGAGGTATTTTATTTATATACTAAGTTGTGGACTCAGTACTATGTCGTCTAGATAAGTACCACCTTAGTGCCAGAGATCGCCACGTAAAATAGGAGTGTATATGCACTTTTGTGTTTCGGGTTGAGGGCACTGTAGCTAGTAAAATTACCGCGTGTAAGAGACCTAATCTAACGTCTGTTGACTCGGGTGACGGGCGCAGTGGCATTGATAGAGAATAATAAATGTCTACCAGTTGTTAGTCTCCTTCAACGCCGCTCTGTCATGGTGAGGCGTATCACTTACCATCAGATGAGCATCCTAACAGTCCTGCACACACAAACATAAAAAACAACAAAAATAAATATTTCTTTAGATCAACTCCTAAACTATTTTTAAATAGGTAGCTAGCTACACTCTTTCAGTGAGAGCTAGCAGTTTGCCAGAGCTTTGTTTCTCTAGTGGTATAAGCGTGCAATTTAAATCGCTGCTTGATCAAGGGGTCGTAGGTTTAAATTCCACATTAATGAGAGAGTAGTCATTTCGTACGACTTACCAACTTGACGACCTATTCAATGTAATGGTTAAGAAGTCGGTTACACAAATGGTCACAAAAGGAAATGTTTACGCGAAATAGTGTTTATCCTGCGTATGCATGCAAGATACATATTATTATTTAAAAAGATTTCTCTTTGTTTTTTTTATGGGTGTACTCGTTTGAATGTATTTACAAAAATGGATTCTAGTGTAGATATTTTCCTAAATAGTTAATTACTATTAAATTAATAATACCGCATCCACACATTATGTTCAATGACCCGAAATGAATTGGCGTCCGTCCGAAGTATCACGGTCCGTGTGACATTCGTTATCTAATATCGCGTAGTAATAATTATTGACTGCGCTCGCCCGTGACTGGATCTAAAAGTATATGCAATTTGAACTGAAAGTTCTATATTAGCCTTTAGAATTACAGACAATATGTTCAATTTCAGTAACCGCGAATTGAAAGAAGAAGTTGTATTGTGGAAGCAATAACTAGATATTACATTTATTTAACCACCCATCTGGTGTAATGATTGAGGCATCAGCTACAACACAGGGTTCCGGGTTCGATCCCCGAGCAGTACAAACATTTGTGTGCATGAACTTGTCTGTTTGTATTGGCCTGTATGTTTACTATGTAAAATATGTATGCATTTACAAAAAAAAGTATATAAGTATGTTTATCCGTTGTGTAGCATCCATATTACAGGTTAATGCTTATGTTGGGTTTAGATGACGCTAAGTGAATGTTAGGGATAATATTTATTTATTTAGTATTTCCACCAACACTGCCCTGTACCCGTCAATCGTCAACAGATCTTCATCATCATCATCATCATCAGCTCATTAAACGTCCCCACCGAGGGGCACGAGCCTACCCGTATAGGGTGATTAGGCCTTAGTCGTCCACGCGGGCCCAGTGCGGATTGGACGACTTCACACACAACCTTCGAATCTCTTCGCAGGCGTGCATGAAGGTTTCCTCACGATGTTTTCCTTCACCGTAAGAGCGTCGGATAACGTACATATATTTTTCGAAAATTCGAAAAATACATTGTACGTGTCGGATTTGAACCTCAGCCCTCCCGTAGGAAGGCCGACAGTCCACACCACTAAGCCACCGACGCTCTACTTCAACAGATCTTAAGTGCCATAAAATTTTTGGGTGTATGTCGGAAGAGGGTTATTTTATTTGCTATCTAGTTAATAACTGGTATCAGAAACTTAACACTAGTGACAGGCGCAGGTAGTGTTGTTGGTAAAGTAATTAAAATCCATAGTTTGGATTCCTTAAGCTCTTCGAATTGGCTTGACCATCCTTACAAAAGCGATATTACCTGATACAATACTCCAATGTGAGTGAGTTTGTACCAGGAGCCGGAAGCAGAATGCAGGAGCATGTAAAGATATGGTTGTCCCTTGCATTTATCGATACAATACATCAAAAGATAACAGGGAACCTACTTCCGTCTACATCATGCATATGATTGTTCTTAATGATTAAATAGTCGCCGTGTTAAAATAATTCGAGCAGATAATTATTACAGTGAACTTTCATCTCGTAAAACGTGGGAAGTAAACACATGTAACAACATTATTGGTTTATATACATGTCTATTTATAAAACATACAAAATGATTTATTGGCTACAGCTATATTACCTGGCAGATACATAACGAACGATATTACTATTCATACGTCATCCGCATTAGTCATTGGACCATAAAATTCGTCTGCCAATACTAATGTGCTGGGTACGTGTGCTTAGTATTCATAACACTGGATGAGCCATGTTTGACAAAGATTTAAATATATATTTTTTAATTTTTAGTATCGTAAAGGCCTTCTGCTGTAGCCCACAGCAGCACTTCTCTGATGTACTTGCTAAGCTTTTGTTTTGGACAGCCGAGCAGGCAGTAGGCGTATGCTTATTTAGATCAGTAGACAGAGCTTTCTATGAGACAAAGGTCAATCACCAATGATTGATTACCTAACATGATGATGATATTCTGTATAATTAAAGATTCGCCACCCGTTCCTCAAAAACGAACCGCCAAAGAGAATACAGTTTGTAGGCTTTTGTTTAGATAAATGTACGCTCATACAAAGTATGTGTATGTGTGCTGTCGCGCCATTCGGAACACTTTTTTCGATTGTTTTGTGAGCATATCACGAATCTATACTTTTTACATCATTGTGTTAGGTAAAATAATAAAAGTACATTGACAATATATTATCTACGCTAAGTAATTATATACCAACCAAAAAATATCAAGACAATTTACTTGGTCTGATGCAATCCTACATGACTTAATGCCTAATTGTAGCTGCATAATAATTTCTGGTAGCAAAAACTTGTTTGTAAAATTGATACAAATGTTAATATGACAGATAATAACATGTCTACTAGATTTTATTATTATTCAATGACAAAAAATATAGAGTTCCATTTCATATATAATGCATTTTTAGTCTTTGAACGTTTTCCTTAACGTATATTTAATATTTTATTAACCACAATACATAAGTATACGAATATGGAAAGCTTCAAATACGTCAGTTAAGGACAATGGATAAATGATTAAACTGTGATCAACGGCGGATCCAGGGGGAGGGTCATGGGGGTCATGACCCTCCCTGAGCTATTTTTAAGTACTATACTAACGTACATTAACAAAATACCTTATAGGTTCTTAATTTGACTACTACTTTGTAACCCCCTCCTGGCGCCTAACCTCGATCCGCCCTTGACTGTGATTAACCTAGGTGAAACTTACATAGTCGTTAAGCATCATGTTGAACAACAAATAAATCTCTAGTAATCTTACTAAGATCAAGCACAGAACCAGTGCAGAGAATATAAACCTACTGACTAGTGACTGACTGGCTACGCTTTAGTGACGGCTATAATAAGCGATAGCTTCGTTAATTTTTTTAATTGGAATAATGGACGAATCTTTGACAATCTACCATCATGCACTCGACCATCGTGTGGGTTAAAGACAAAATAACTTTACATAAACCCTGAAAGTTACGGCTATAATAAAAACAAATAAGTAACGAAGCAAAATGAAACCATTTGCATATCCATATTTTTACAACATCCATGGTATGTGACGCAAAATAGTAATCCTTAGCAGACTTAATCCACACATCCTGGCAATATTCAAAATTAGGGTATGAGTTCATTGTCACCACAAAAAACCAAACACGCCGCGCCTGTCAACTTGACAGCTGCGACGCAATCTATCAGATCGATTATGTAATCGTATCATGATACAGATCGACTTTTTGTCGATTATCGATTATGAATCATCGTGCCTAGGGCTGGAATACTACATGAGCAATTACGTCATTGTTGTACTATGAAAATGTTGCTAGTAACGTGCTGCTTCAATGTGCATCAAGAACACAGAAATACTCATTTCTGCACAAGGACGTTTAAAAAAATACGGATGGAGTCTCTCGAAATTGAAACACAAGTTTAACAAAAATTGATATCTTACTTTAACTTGTCATGCATGCCCTTATTTTAACATACAATATTTATATAAAAACATAAATTTGTGTTTATTTCATTAAGTATATTATTTATCTGACAGATACTGTTACGGCGTTGGCGCAGGCGGTTGCGTTCTCTTTTGCACCCGGTGCACAGGGAAGATCAGCGTCGCGGTGCCTACTAAGTACCTCGACATACAGCTGAGTGAGCACCTTTCAGTGTCATTAATGTAATAAGATGTATAACTTTGTGTGTGTTTGGCACTGAATAAATGATTTTATTATTATTATTAAATTACGTATCATAGTTAAATGAACAATACGATTACATATTTTTAATTTAAAACACTAAAATCAGTACACAAAAAAATATTGGCCAAAGTACTTCATACACAGCACCTGTCATTTTGGAGACACATATTTTGTATTAATGGCAGTATGTCCGTAATTTTTACGTCCATGTTTCTGTATTATTGAATTGTAAGTTGCACTTACATTACAAAAATAAAGTTATTTAACGAATTAGATTAAGGTAGCTATACTATGTTAGTATGTTCCTATGGGTCCCAAAGGTCGTATTATAGCTTTTGAGGTCCATAGATACCCATATTTCTTCGTAGTGTGTCAACAGTTTCCTGTTTCACTGAATTCAAGATTGATGAAGATTCACTGATGTAGTCACTAATAAGACCTTATACCATAGCCTTATACCTACTTCTCCATAAAGTGCCCTTATATTGACTCACTTCTATTACAAAGGTATTAGCCATATGGATGTACTTTGGCAATTCATACTTGGCAATCGAAAATGAAGGCGCCATTTCGTCTCCGTGCCAAGACTGTGCTATCGAAAAGTTTCCATATACATTTTAATCTTAAATTTAAAATAATTCATGATATTGCTATTGCTGCAGGCTTTTCGTTTGGCAAATGTCTGCATGCCTGGAATTAGTTTGAAATACTGGATAAAAATCCACTACTGAACGTAAATTTCCCCAAACTAAATTTATCCAATTTAGAATTTTAGAACAAACAAGAAAATAATGATTTGACGACCCATTTGGTGTAATGGTTGAGACGCCGGCTACACCAAGGATTCCGGGTTCAATTCCCGCGCAGAACCAACATTTATGTGTTGAACATGAACGTATATTTCAAATGTTATCTCAAGATCTCTCGTAGACCTCGTAGCAATCAGCACGCTATTCCCCTGGGTATTATTGTTCCACTTTATTTCGTTAATTGTTTTTTTCTTTGCGAATGACGCTTCTTTCTGCGATCAATAAATATAATAAATTGACATTCTTCCTACCGAAGTCATAGTAAAGTCATCATCATAGTTTATATTCTGCTATCCGCCACCTTAACTAGGTCATTCGTCCATCTGGTTACGGCTTGGCCTAAGCTTCGTCCTCCGTTAAGTTGACGCTACTTGAGACCCTTTCCGCCCCATCGGCCGTCGGTTCTACGCACTATGTGCTCTGCCCACTGGCATTTCAACTCGCTAATCCCAGTCATAGTTATATATACAAGTATTATGTAGATATGTATAAAGCTTAAGTCCTTAAACGTCAGTTGAAACACACACGAACCGGCTGCCAACCAACGGTTACCTGCGAACTTTTTATGTCTGTATTAGATCACTGTAACATATTCCTTGAGCAGACACAAGTTATATGAAAAAGCGTGAGGTGTATTCGGCAGCAGGGATTCGTGCCAATAAATTAGCACGAACACCGATAACAGTGCTCTCCAGCCAAATTTCACTGCATTATGACGTACGATTGATTTTATGCATTTCCATAATACCGAATTAATAATTATATAAAAGGTGATAGACTTAGCTAAGGTGAAAAATATGATTGTGTCTGCAGGTGCCAGAAGGGACGATTTAAGGCAAAATCATTTAAGAGAGAACATATATCAGAAATACTATCCTGTGAAACGTATCCTAAACGCAGTGAATTCATACAGTTGTATTGCCATAACACATTCATGGAAATAAGTCGTTTAGATAGATCCAAAAACTAACTCATTTCGCCAACATGCCTATTGCATTCTAGTAAGACTTAAGACGACATGTACAAGAGTATGTCATCATCATCATCATCAGCTCATTAAACGTCCCCACCGAGGGGCACGAGCCTACTGTATAGAGTGATTAGGCCTTAGTCGTCCACGCGGGCCCAGTTCGGATTGGACGACTTCACACACAACCTTCGAATCTCTTCGCAGGCGTGCATGAAGGTTTCCTCACGATGTTTTCCTTCACCGTAAGAGCGTCGGATAACGTACATATATTTTCGAAAATTCGAAAATATATTGGTACGTGTCGGGATTTGAACCTCAGCCCTCCCGGTAGGGAGGCGACAGTCTACACCACTGAGCCACCGACGCTCTTTATGATAAGAGTATGTGGCACATGTCAGTATGACTAAGGGAATTTTCTGCGTCGAATTGATTTTAATGGCGCAATAACAATTAGTGAAGACAATCCTTAAACCTATACTTACCATCCTACGCTTTGAAGCTATGCTTATTACTGCATTAGTAACATTTGTTTGTAATAGATTAAACATGTGCACTTCTTCTGTATGGGTTCATATTATTATACAGTATGACAGAAATATAAATATATAGTTTATTATATGAAAAGTAATACCGCAAGTACAGCATTTTTTTACGTAATTTCACGAAATTCCGAATTCGGCTATCTAAGGATGTAATTTTTTTTATTTATTTATCTCTATTGAACCTATTGCTCAATGGTGTGGACTGTCGCCTTCCTACCGGGAGGGCTGAGGTTCAAACCCCGACACGTACCAACGTGTTTTCAAATTTCGAAAATATATGTACGTTATCCGACGCTCTTACGGTGAAGGAAAACATCGTGAGGAAACCTTCATGCACGCCTGCGAAGAAATTTAAAGATTGTGCGTGAAGTCGTCCAATCCGCACTGGGCCCGCGTGGACGACTAAGGCCTAATCACCCTACACGGGTAGGCTGGTGCCCCTACGTGGGGACGTTTAATGAGCTGATGATGATGAACCTATTGCAGACCACTGCTGGACATAGGTCTCCCCCACTGCTGATTCGGCAAGTTATGTCAGCAAATTTGGTGCTGTCATAAACTTCTATTTCTGTTTTTTTTTAATTTCGAAAAAAGCTCACTTGTGTAGTCCTGCAGTCAGTGTCCATTAATTTTAACCCTAAGAGAAACATTAAGCAAAGCTCGATCCATTTCCTGTTAAAAAACTTTAAACATATAGAATAATCCGCAGTCGGTGACCAAGTCTCAGCTGTTAGTAAGGGTAGGACGCATTGTTGAAAAACTTGCTTAATTGCTGAACTTGAATGTCAACCGATCGTGTTGTCCACTTCGCCATCGAGCTCTGGACCTACGATAAACTCGGTGTAAACGGAAATGTGGAAACAGTTTCCACTAATGCCTATACATCAATACACATGAATGGGATGACTCACTGTGTTTATATGACGAGCAGGCGTGCCTTTTAGCCTGCTAGTTTTAAAGATCCCAAATAGTGAATAGTCGATAATCGATATATTTTTTAATTTATCGATATGCAAACAAGTAGATGACTCACGTACGGTAAAGAGTAACTACACAAGTTTATTGCCGGAGTCTTCTCGGCAGATAACAACCCTCCGAACCAGTGGAAGATTCTTAAAAATAACTTCTTGACGATTCAAAAGTGCCATTGGCTGATTTATATGAATAAACCATTTTGGAGTTCTGAGCTTGAGTTTGGTAAGCGACATTACCACTTTACCTATGAACACTCGTTACGAAGAAGCTACGAGTGCTTATCCAACAAAAAGATAGTGGAAGGGGGGTTATTAGGTCTCGGGTTACCTCACCCTCGACTTCACGCGCGGTGTTACGACTACGCACAATATTAAATAGTCATCCATTGCCTTCTATAACTTCTAATTTTCAGGAGAAGCCAACATGTGAGTTGTCTAGGCGGATACCGCCACAGTGATAGATATCGTCTCGTCAAACAGAAGTGTTTTGCACTTCTGTATTTCGGGATGAAGGCAATTAGCTAGAAAAATTACCGCAGGGCGCAGGGCAGTGTTGACGGAAAATAATGACTACCTGCCTACTGTTATTCATTTTCTTTAACACTGCGTCTGTCATGGTCAGACGTATCACTTACTTACCACCAGATGAGTTTACTGACTGTCCAGTTCACTTATGACATAAAAATATACATTATTTGCTCGTGGTGCATCTTGCCGATTAGCAAACGAGGTTCTGGCGACATGTCAATGCGTATTGGATCAGCACAGCGGGTTATCATTGGTTTTTTGAGAGACCTTTTTCCAAATGTATCTGTCGTGGCAGAAATATTACAGTACATATCAATTATTGATCAAAATTAATAACTCCGGGAACTCTATGTGACAACTTATCATTTCTCCATACCCCGGCTATTGGAGCATCTCGAGGAGACGTCTAACAATAGACTTCTATGGTATCTCTATTCGCCACAGTGAAGTGAATAAATATTCAATATATTTGGGTTTTATTTTGGTTTAGTTCCATTAGAATAATGTTATCATATACTTTAAATATACATAATAATGTCAGACGCCGTAAGACGGCTCTCGCCACAAATGTCCTGTGAAGCTTTGAACACCAACAACGGTGAACAGCAAAATGCTCTTACGGAAAATTGGGTTCAGTTTTTATGTCTAACAGTTGTTAAAAAAATCAGACTAATCATACCATCATCGTCCAACTATATTTCAATCATGGAAAGTCAAAAGTCATGTAGAGCCCACTGAAAATTGTGACAGGCTCGCCGCGGCTAATGAATCATAATTATTATTAATGTCTGGCCAAAGGCTAGAAATATCGGATTTCCAGTTTGGTACACATCTATTTATTAATTTAATGCGGAGTCTAGCGTAAGATTGGTTTTAATGGGTTTGATTGCTAACATGATGAATCATTATTAAAACGTTACAGTTTAATGTTGCGATGTGGCTATTATTGCGTGAGATAGTATTCAGTGCTGTTGACTAAAATAAACTAGGATCAGCTCATAGTACTCTGTATAGTGTAGTTAGCTATCTCACCTTTTACTGGGCTTAGCTTTAAAACTTGGACCTTACATAGATACCATAACATCTACTTCTGTTTTGGTAAAGCTGTACTCTGGCTTGACTTAATCAAATGAAACTTGATACTAAATAAGGCCCAGAAAAAAGTGAGTGGATTAAACGGGATTGCTTTTAAAACACTCTATCAATCCGACAAATTAAGATCACTAGAATGAAAACTAAAATTGAGATAATAGTTTTTAATCACCAATCAAACGAGCAAACAGATTGATAGTAACTGCACTAACAGTTAAGGCTGAGAGCCCTCTGCGCTCGCCACTTGCCCGGTGAAGCTGTAAAGGCCACCTGCGGCCAACAGCAGTAGTCAGTTCGAAAATAAATAAAAAAAACTACGCCCTTAAACCATTGATATAAATATGCCTTAAATAATTCTTATGGAGATTTCTTACGTAAAATCCTACTTACATTTAGTAGATTTAAGTTTAATTACATAGTTAATAACGTATACAATATCAGCTAATTGCTTAAGACTTCGACATCGATAGTCATATGCGAGAGACGCGCCACGTTCATTAGTTTCTCTAATGAACGTCCTTACTCCCTATTCAACAGATGATGAGTTCGGTTCACAGTCATAAAATCAGCATAATCATCAGCCTCGGTGGTTCCATGTATTAATTCATTATAAACAATTGTTGCTGCGATTACAAGTGTAATTTGTGCAGGGTTCCGATTCCGATAATTGTAAAATGGGCTAATAAGATTGTTCTTGTGTTAACTTTTATGGTACATCTAAATTGATTATTACATTAGGTAATTCATTCTAACAATTACCTTCATCAACATTAAAATTGTACCGGAATACCAAACTTACAGTTGGATTGTAAAGTGTCGCAATAATAAATAAATACACTGACATTCACACAACGCTATCTAGCCCCAAACTAAGCGTGAAACCTGTGCTATAAGTACCTTCTAAACAACGGATAAACATACATATTCTGTTTTACTTACAACATTAAACTTATTTTTTCATAAAGACATACATATTATACATATAAACAGACATGTTTATGCACACAAATGTTTGTACTGCCCGGGGATCGAACCCGGAACCCTTGCTGTAGCAGCCGACGTCTCAACCGCTACACCAAATGGGTCGTGAAATTGTAATGGTATTGTAATTAAAGAAATTACTAGGTGGTAGACTCGATACTGAGTCGTCTAGGTAGGTACCACCGCAGTGCCAGATATCGTCTCGTGAAACAGGAGTATTATGCACTTTTGTGTTTCGGGATGGGGGCACTGTAGCTATTGAAGAGACCTAGCAAGATACCTCTGTTGTCTCTGGTATCGGGCGTAATGTGGCATTGACGGATAATACTAACTGTCAATTAGTGTTGGCCTCCTTCAATGCCGCTCCGTCATGGACAGGCGTATCACTTACCATCGGGTAGGCGTCCTGACACTAATTATAAAACAAATATAGTAGGATTGCGGAGATCACTCGGTCGTTCCAGCTGCCATTATACCCGAGTTTTAATGCTGCAATGTTTTAGCATAACAAATAACAGGCATGCACCATTCCACGCAAATAATGCATATTAGATGGAATGTGCGTTTGTTTGCTGACAAATACCGAAGCGTGCAATTGTGCGGGACGCTTTATGAAGCAAGTTATTGCGGCGGGTTCGTTAGGAGGGACCTAATTCTTTTAATACCGTTGCCTGAATTCAGTGTGTCTGGAAAAAAGACTTGAATTCCTATTTCTTCCGCCATAACACTCTATTTGTATAGCTGAGCTCAGGTTTATTGGGAAAAACGGGCAGTGTAACAACTAGACGATATTATTATCTTCACATCATCAGCTCATTAAACGTCCCCACTGAAGGGCACGAATCTACCCGAAATGATGTTTAGGCCTTAGTCCACTACGCTCCACGCGGACCCAGTGCAGATTGGACGACTTCACGCACAACCTTTGAATCTCTTCGCAGGCGTGCGCGCGTATCCTCACAATGTTTTCCTTTACCATAAGAGCGTTGGATAACTTCGGGAATTTGAAATCACATTGGTACGTGTCGGGATTCGAAGCTGAGCCCTCAGTCCACACCACTAAGCCACCGACGCTCTATATCTTAAAATCATTAAAAATTAAACTATATTTCCTTTTTCGGAATTACTGGCATTATTTACAGAGGCCGGAGTTGCATTGACGATGATTCCATAAATTAATGAAATAATTTTATTAACATCCCGTTCACAGCTAATAACTAATTCTGCCAACGTTCTCACGTCAGTTTGTTAGCACTTTAAATAATTAAATTCTATCTATAAATAATTGTGAAGTGAGAATGACGTAATCATTTACTTAGATAACACATAAATCAGTTTAAATTCAATTACACGGTGTCGAATGTCTGAATAGCTAATTTGTTTTCCTGGCACTAATTAAAATTGTTTGCGTGTGACACCATCATTGCATTGTTTAGTGCGAGATTTGTTCATTTTTATCTTTATATAGTCAAACTAAATACCAGCAGAGATGAAACTATTGAAAGTTACAAATCACAAGAATTATAGGTACTCAAAGTGAGCGTACACGTGCTATATTAAACACCACGTTATAGAGGTCTTCAAGGTTTCGTTTCATTAACAGTCAACCCTACTTTTTTATACTACAATATCGCTTAGAAAATTCGGACTGCCCGATGGTAAGCAGTTACCGAAGCCTACAACTATAATCGTACTACAGACGTAGCACATGCGCTATACCGACCATTTAAAATAAAGCTATTAACTTGCTTCTTAAAGGACCTCATTTAATATTCAATTACAAAATACACAGCTCATTTACAATCAGAACGTTCGCGGGAGAAAAGCCCCCTGAAACCGCACTGTATGCGACCATTAGGGTTCTAATGAGTAAAGATGAACCCCCTCTCGATGGCATGATATGCAGTAATAGAAGGAAGTAGTGGGCATCATAACATGTCCTCGGAACACAACACAACCCGTTTTACTAGCAGTTGACCACACATAAGGAGGCTACATCTCTCCCCAGATTTTAAAGTTCAGTACTACAAGCGAGTTTAGGATTGTCAAAATAAGGATGATGACATTTTTTTCAACTTTTATTATGCAACACATACCTACTGATACCCTCTCTGCTAACTCTCTCTATCTTCGTGCCACTTCCACCTGCAGACTATAGGTCTGCAGGTGGAAATGTCATCAACACAACAAACAACAAGCTTTAGTGTCATCATTTTAAACAAATTTGAAACGGCATTTTCACGACACATTCTATATCTATGTACATTCTAACATTGTTAACAAGAAAGTCTTATATTAGCATCAAATCTTTAACAAAGCGAGTTGAAAAACAAACATTATTTAACCTTTAAAACAAATGACGAGTGCAATCAACTCTTTGTGTCTCGCGATAGACAATAATCAATTAATATTAACGTCATAAGTATAATAAGGCTGCGTACACATCCTGCGTCATCAAAATTACTCCGACCGTATTTGCAAAAAAAAGACATTTCATATACGCCAGTGCAAACCAAAAAAGTATCAAACAAAAAAACTTTATTCGAATTAATCTGTCGCAGATACTTGTGAATCGTCAATTGTTATTATTATTATATTTTTAATGACTCTACCACCGGTAAAGGATAATCTAATAAGATACCCTTTATGCCTGAGCTTAGCTATACGAATCGAGTAAGTATCATAGCGGCATACCCCTGTATGGGAACGCTCGTGCCCCTCGGTGGGGACGTACAATGAGCTGATAATGATGAAGTATACATGAGGTGTCCATCAATGATGCCTTAAAGGAAATTTACTTAAAGAGCAGGCGACCTATGTATGTAGGATAAAGCGAATATTTTTTAAAATCAGCTACTTCATCTAAACACATGGTGACTAAAATAACAGCTTTTTATCTAAGACCAGCAGCAATTCTCACGTCAAAAATAAACCACTCAAGTACAATGATGATGAATAATTGTGTGCATCGCAATATTCGTTAGACGAACGCGTCGGTCTAGACCAGTCTTTCCCAAAGTGGGCGATAACGCCCCCTTGTGGGCGCTGCAGGTCTCAAGGGGGCGGTAAGAGACCCAGAAAGAAAATGATTAATTCAATAATTAATTAATTCAATTTGAAGTTATAGTGGTTTTTAAATAGGTGAAAAATTGGGGCTAAAAATATTTATTCTCAAAGTGGGCAGTAGACAAAATAAGTTTGGGAACCACTGGTCTAGACTTACGAGATCTGTAATATCAGATCGCCGTGGTAAATCTTGTGAGAACTTATAAATTTAATATGAAGGAATCTGAATAAATGGATTTTAATTTTCTTCGGTGCAGTTTATTTAAAAGTGCTTATTGCAATATTAATAGCAAGCTTATTTGTAAGCTATGAACAATAACTGTGTACAATGAGCAATATAAATTAACGTAAAAACACAAAAAAAAACAATATAACTAATCAAAATCACTTATGTTAACAAAAAACATTCGATATTTAAAAAAACAGTTCTACAATGGGTTGTTACCTGTTAACCACCTAAAGTGAAGTAGCAAGACTTTTTGATTTTTGACTTGATATGTTTGACCTGTTAAGGACCTAAACTGAAGAAGCAGACCTTTTGATTTTGACGACTTTAATTTCAGTTTTTAAATATAAAAATAATGAAAGAACAAATGGCATCTTAGGTTAGTTTGAATCATACACTTTATTATTTATATTATAGATTGCTCTTTGTGTAGTTTCCTATAGCACTTTAATGTGGATATAAAATACTTTTCAAACCTTTATCGTAGGAATGCAAGTGGTTAAATACCAATAATTGCGTAAAATTGAAGGCATCCCACATGTGAGGATTATCAACATCGTAACATAACAAATCAAATCAGACATTTGTAACTCGATATAATTTCACGGATTACCTCAACATTTCTCGGAATGGCTCGCCCTCTATCTAAAATCCATACAAAAACGGGGCCAAAGTTGTTTTTTGTGGTCGCAATCACGTCTGTTCAAACTTTAATAGTCCCATTCAAGAATCCAAAAGTGTTTAATCCGGCAGTAAGATTCGACTCGCGTTCCACGGGTCGTTGTCGTTTTTACCTCCCGTGTGAATGATAAAGGATTTTTATGTCATAAGCTGTTAGGGGGAGGCGGGGTGATTTATACGTCTGCTATTAATGTCGTGAGGTGTAAAGGCGCCCGTCTGTTATGCTTAGGGCTGTCAAACACTAATCTCAAAGAAATAATGCTAGTTTAGTTTCAATATGGTTCCCCAAGACATAGTAGTAATTAGCACCCACCGATCCGCATAAGCCCGCGATGTGAATTATGACCCCTTCTTCCCATAGTGATAAGGAACCGAGCGGTGAGGACTGACCTACAAATAGTGCAATATTATAAGCTAGTTTGTTGATTGACTCAAATCCTGCCGTACCAATGTATTTTCGATTTTCCGATATTATACGTACGTTTATCCGACGCTTATACGGTGAAGGAAAGCATCGTAAGGAAATCTGCTCACGCTTCCGAAGAAATTCAAAGGATGTGTGTGAAATCGGCCAAAGCGCACTGGGCCCACGTGGACGACTGAGGCCTATACATTCTTTACGGGTAGGCTCGTACTCCTCGGTGGGGACGTTGATGAAATGAATGATGAAATGTATTTAGTACTCCTATTCTCTCTACAACCTATCGCAGTATACTGCTGGACATAGGTTTCCCAATTCTACGTCACATATCCCAGTTTTTGCTTTTTCATACAGCCTCCACCATCGACTTCGCAGGACCATTCAATTCTCGTATGACTTATTTCGGAGCATAAATTTCGTGTGCGGTACAATGCATGTTGGTTAGACCAAATACATTGAATTATTCTTACAGACAACCCTAAACGAGATCCGTTTTTTGTCCGTGGCGCATTATGCGCCGGCGCCGCACCGATCGAGCGATCAAAGACCGAGCGATTTTTCATTGGTTGCGAGGTGCATGCGATTCAATTGTACTCTTTGAATGGTACGCTATGTCGGTCCCGAGTAAGTTATAAGGCACAAAACGCCGAAATTTTGACTACTATACATCGGACCGCCAACAAACAACAGGCCATATTAGTATTTATAAAAATAATTCTTTCACAGATAACAATGATCCATTTATGGTAAGTAATAAAAGTGAACTTAAAATATGTTAGTAGCATCTTTTTGAGTTAAAAAAATAATTAAAAGGATTAATATACGGAAATTGACAATATATTTCATAACAATTGGATTATAATAAAATTGTACATATCTAATTGAAATAAATGTAAAATAATTATTAAAAATTTATCATGTCAAATTATAAAATTAATGTCAATCAGATTTTTACGATAGGAGAGTATATCTTTCCGTGACGGTCTTCAGAATATTATAGCTTGTGTACCGTAATATGTGTCGTTACTACCAGAAGCCAATGGTGTTCCACTGCTGGGTGCTGGATTCCAACACAGCATGGGTACGGTAAGACAAGATTTCTCTTAGTTATTTGAACAGCATACTAGGAATCTCTCTCCCTCTGTTTTGCTTTCTCTATATAAGATGGGTAATTTTACCTTTTGAATGCCATAAAATCCAGACACAATACAAATATATTGTTTCTGACACTTTAGTTTTCATCGGCATTCAAAGGTTTAAATGTAAAATTTAATACATATGTGGAATTTCATACAATGAAACCTCATGAGATACAATCCTAGCTCACCTGCACACTTACTGTATCCTGCGAAGAGCGAAAGAGGCTCTATGTGCACATCAAAAAATACCATCACGAGTCCCAACTCCCTCGATTGAAATAAAATCATTGGGGGAGACTTATTTCATTGCGTAATCTGGGTGACGTGGGCTTCAATCCCGCGAGAACTCTGCATGGTCACTATGTGCGATTTTTCCCAATATGCTTAGGATATTGCAGGCCGAATATTCTGATAGTCTTTTCCTGTCCTGATGGAAAGTGTTCAACTCCGCCCATGAACAACGGTGGCACCAGATGCGCCACGGGTGTGTTGCTTGCCTTTAAGTAAGGAATACGATCTTTTCTTGAAGGTTCCCATGTCGGAAACCGTACTGGATCCACGTGGTGGATTACGGGCCAAATCTCTCAATAGCCATCCTGTAATCGGACTTTATAGGAAGATGATGATAGTGAGACCTTTATTAAGTAGTGAGCATTATAAAAGACCTATAAGTGGTAATATTACTTTATCCGACTTATATCCTTTACAGTCCTAAAAGAAGTATTATGACTTTCAATAAGCTATAAGTGATCATAGAAACTGTTGATTGAGGTCGACATGACGCTACGGCGAGCTATATATAGGATTAACGATTCATTCGGTTTTAGCTTTCAGGTGCTATTGTGATACTTGGTTCTCTGCTATTTATACATGTTAATTCCTAACGCAATTATATTTAAACACATATAAACAAGCCCATCCCATTCAGTATGACGTACGTAAAACGTTGGTGCAACGACGATTAGTAGCTCTAAATAATAACAAAAATATGTATTTCCATTAACAACACAAAAATTAACAAAAGCTATTGCACTAGGCTCTAGCTATTGTCTACGGTGCGGAGACGTGGACCCTGCGTGAAAGCGAGTGGACGAAGATAGACGCTCTCGAAATGTGGTGCTGGAGAAGAATGCTTGGGGGTATCGTGGAATCAATTTCGTACAAACGTCTCCATACTGCAGGAACTCGGCATCAAGCAGTGTCTGTCTTCCATTGTGCAAACTCGAGTTCTGAATTTCTTTGGACACGTATCCCGGCGTGGCAATGAGTCGATCGAGCTCCTCGTGGTACAGGGTAAAGTTGAGGGCACCCGAGCTAGGGATGATCGATATTAGAAAAACATCGATGTTTACATCGATCTTACCATCGAATCAATCTTACCTTAGTATCGATGTACGATTAATATTGATCGAAAGACATCGATATTTCTAAAACATCGATGTCTTTGTAAACAAATCAAACTGTTTTTTATATTTATGAAAAGTTTTAATTGTTAGATAAATGCACTTTTACTGAGACACCTAGAAATCACAAAAATCATAAGAAAAATTAACATTCCCATTATTTTAAGGGACACTTCGTTAAAAAAATTACTTTGACAAGTGTTTTCCTTTCAGTCTGTTCCGTTCCGTCCAAATTAAAACAAACTTATTCGCAAGGCTGTGGTTTTAGTCCGATTATTTTGATTAGTGTCATCTAGTGGAAAATAGTCGAAACTTGATAGTCATCTGCTAATGACTTTGCAATATTTAGTTGAAGCTTCAAATTAGTACACCTACTGAATGCTAGACCACGCCCAAAAGTATAATTCACGTTTCGATATTTTATTCAGGTAACATCGATGTTCCGATGATATCGATGTCAACCCATCGATGTTAAAACATCGATGATTTATATGAAAACATCGATGTTTATTCAATATCGATGAATATCAATTATCCCTAACCCGATCGCGAGGTAGAGCGCCTATGAGATGGACAAACCAATTAAGAACAGGTGTTGATACTTCCCTGCACGTCTGCACCAGACAGGCGGCCATCAGACAGGAATGGCGGCGTATTGTTAAGCGAGCCACTGACAGCTGAAATGACGACCACGACCACTCTGTCAAGAGTGAAACGACGAAGAAGAGGAAGAATTGCCCTAGGCTCGCAGGCCTCATGCGCAGTCTGATTAAGAAGATTACAAATTTGTGATTGCCAATTTAGGGGTATCTGGTGCTTGGAAAAAAAACTGTTAAGTAAAAATATAAAATAATAATCAATATGACAGAGAAAATTTACGTGTATGTGTGAGAGAGAGGAAGAGTGTGAGTCTGTGTGTGTGTCTTACACACAATACACCAACCAAGAACCAACTGCTTAACGTACCTTTGAGAGCACGGATTAATTCGATATACCATCTTTATTACTATCTCTAAGTCCTGATGTTCTTAAAAAGGGACTATTCGTTGGCCGGCAATGCATGACTGTAGTCTATCTATTGTTCATGGGCAGCGTATCGTTTGCTCGTTTTGCATTCAATCCTGCATATCTTTCAGAAGTCGTAAATTTACCTAATTCTGTCTTCAAAACTTCTGATTTAGATTTTTTATTGGCTCAGTATAAATTCTTACGCGTTGAACCAGAGCAAAAGGTTACGTTATAAAATCGCTTTATAATAAAAGCTTTAGCGACGGTAGCCGACCAACATTCACCAGCCAGTGCCCAGCAGTGGACGTGATTGCTACAGTTGAAAGGTATACTCTAAGATGACAGCAGCAACCACAGGATGGCAATAACGGGCAATTCAACAATTTACGCACAATCAGAATATATGCAAGCTGAGTCATCGTTTTTGAACAGTAAGCAGCGCCTACTGTAATGATTTATCTAAAAACTATGCGTAACGTACAATTGAAGAATCCCATCCCAGATATTCTTCTCAGAAGTCGGCCGACATTCCTTATTAAGCCCCAGGGCGTCGATGTTACTCGCGTATCAATCAACTCCGTAATATACAGGCTGATGTTTGAAGGGCTACGTCAAAGAGGTTAGATAAATAAAATTTTCAAACAACACTTATTTGCGAAATTTCAAACACAATCTTGGCAACCTGTTATTTAGCCGAATATAGCTGACACCGGAGAAGTATGTTCCGCCTCAGTTTTAAAACATTGGCAAAGTTGACATCCATCTGCTACCCGCCCCTTAACCAGGTCATCAGTCCATCTGGTTGGAGGTTATACGCTTCGTTTTCCGTTTCGCGGGTTTCACCCAAATCGCCCCAAAGCTATATTGTGCGGAAAGGCCAGTGCCCTGCAGTGGGTCGTTATAGGCTGATGATGATAATAGTAGTGTATAGGCTATAGATACCATGTACCACCAAGTGGGTTTGTATTTTAAGTTGCTTACATATATTTTAAAAAATGTTGACACTATAGTTAGTAATATAAATAGATGAATAACTGAATGCCTTACATTTTAAACTTGGTAAATAATATAATGTTTTAAAATAATGCGCACGTTTGTAAATCTGCGTCTCTACACAATTATACAATTCGTTATGCCATTGCTTATTTTATTATCCTATAGTTTAATTGCGCCTAATAATTAGTGATTACAAATAAAACACGCTGTATACGCGTAGGCGGCATAGACGGCCGTGCTGAGGGACACCATTCACGCTTTTTTCCACCTTTTTTTTCCACCCTAAGGTGAACAAAACGTTTCATTGAACGGCATTGTGAATGAAATTCCTTAGCTCTAAGCGCCTCCAAAAAAACTATGCATGAATGAACTTCCTTCGCCGTAAATTCGTGCCCTGCGCCAAGGAATTTGGACTATAAAAAGGTTCTAGCATGGTGGCGGTGTGAACGAAATGTACACATTGGCGTAGATTTGAATCTGATTGCTATACGTACCTATAATAACAATAATATTAAGTGTTTGTTTTTTAATTGTTGGGCCCTATCAATTATTGATAATTTTGGAATACTGTATCAAATTTGAGTTAAAGTTTATATAATGAAGTTTAAGATTGAAAATAATGATGCATTGACATATTCAAAAGTGAAATATGTACAATTATAGATGCGTTTCGGTTCACAAATTGAAAAATATTGCTCAAAGTCAGATCTGTTATGCTCTGTCTGTGCTCCATTTTAGGCTAGATAGCTTTGTAAATATCGTTAATATTTATAGGGTAAACGTATAGAAGGTACTAAGGGCGATGGGGGCGGTCCGCCCGGTTGTCCCCCGCTTAGGGTTGACACCCGAGCCCGTCAAGTAGATATTATATCCATCAATAAAAGTCTTAAGAAACCATCACAAATAACCTTTACCAATAGTGACACTTACAAAATGCGCCCCTGGTGCCACCCCTGCTAGCTACGCCACCGGCCAAGGGAATTCGTGCTCCCAGGATTAGCACAAATCCGTCAGCAATACTTGCATATAATCCAATAAGTTATTTAAATCGGCAATAACAACGGCTGTATACCAAATCACCGTTAGTTAAACAATGAATATTGATCGCAACGGGCGTGTCTTGTGCAATTAATATCCAATTGATATTAAACTATTATAGGCTAGTTTTGTTTTAAACTAACTTTTCGCTCGTTGTTTCGCTCGTATATTTTTTGGAAAGATTTGAAAATATTATCTTCGTGGCATTTAACCTTTAAACATTTACTTACACAGCGCCATGTAGCCCCAATTAAAGCAGATATACTAAAGAAGGGATGATCTTACTTAAATACTTAGTCATTTTTAAATACACACAAATAATACAAAGTTCACGTTTGGTCAGCGGCAATTGTCGCTTATTATACTTGTGATCCTAAAAAAGGGATCATAGTGCAGTACGTAACTTGGACGTAAGATGCTAATCCGGTGATTTACTGCCTGGCTTATCTCAGAACACAGTTACACTAATAGCTTAACTGTAATGCCTGGAAAAACAGGTGCGATTGGGGCCATGCATAAACAATCTTATACACAATTCCCTTAGGCAGTTTAGGGACCTCTACACATCATTTCATGGAATTTTTGTTGCAGAAATAGAAGTTTTAGCACCCTTTTTAGGGTTCCGTAGCAAATGGTAAAAAAACGGAACCCTTATAGATTCAAGTCTGTCTGTCTGTCCGTCCGTCCGTCCGAATAATACAATCCATTTTCTCCGAAACTATAAGTACTACACTATTCAAACTTTGTAAGTAAATGTATTCTGTAAAACGCTATTAGGTTTAAATAAGAAACTTGAAAAAAAAATATATTTTGGGTTCCCCATACATTGATCTGAACCTCAATATTTTTGTTTCATCTTACCCCACAGTGTATCATGTGTAGATCTTAAAATGGTATTGAGGTTTCTAAAATATTTTTTTATAAATTGAATAGTTTGCGCGAGAGACACTTCCAAAGTTGAAAAAAGTGTGTACCCTCTAATTTCTAAACTATGGGGTTGATAAAATCGAAAAAAATATATGATGTACATGACCATAAAATCTAACAACGAAATTTAGTTTGAACGATTTCTGATGTGTAGTTTTGTTTTATACGTCATATACGGTGATCCACTATTTTTTCATATTAAAGCTTTAGTAGGTGCCTAAGTAAATAAAAATATTTTTATTTTATGTTACTTGCTGCTGCTTGGAGGGTTCCCCACGTGCGAGTCCGACTCGCGCTTGGCCAATTATTAATACTATTAAGGGGATGTGTATTTTTTTTATTATATAATTTGACTTCCTACAACTTTATTGATAAATTCCTATATCTTATCATAAATTACATTATAAAAGACACCTAAAAAGTTAAGGTGATAGATTTCGTTTTTTACAAAAAATATAATAACAATGAAGCGGGAAAATTTTAAACTTCGTCGTTTTATCAATAGCAGATTAAGTTCTTAAGTTGTTGTCTTAACGTCTATCTCTGACAATTTAGCGACAAAACGTTTCAGTTCACAACAGTTTTAATTTAAACCTGGTCCAAACCAAATTACTTTATTGCTTACCATTCACGATTTTGGAGAAAATACTGGTGATTTGACAACCTTGATATTTAAATATACTTTTTATCAGATAATCTTTAGTTTATTACTAATAGTATGCTGACTATAATTAACAGAGGTATCTCTACATCTTTTCCAATATTTTTAGAGTTTAAATACTATCGAAGCAAAAACACTAAAACACTTATTTAAATACATATTATAATAAAAACTTAAGCGCTGTAAACGTAAGCGCTTGTCACCAGTAGACGCCAAGTGGATATTTAGATAAATCTCTTCTATTCATGTGTATTTTATTTAAAAAAGCCTCTATAGAAAGTTATTACTAGGGGTTCAAGATTGAGTAAAGCTGTTAAAAAAAATGTATTTGTGCTATTTTTAAAATTAATTTATTATACCATCAAAAAGTCAATTGATACCGTTTGTTAGACTCTTTAATATAGATGTTGTTAATCTACGAGGCCACTACAGAGTTCATAATATGGCTAACTAAACTACAGTTCATGTCATCATTAGATTTTAAATGCGTAAAACACTTTTAAATATATGTCCAGCTCCATGTATTTTACTAAACAGCCTTTGCGTCAGATTCTTAACAACTCGAACAATAAATTATGCATAACGCATTATTAATTACAAAACTGTACAGCGTTATTTATAGTGGTAAAGTTTGAAAGTTCATATTACTATCAAGGCACTTACTTATCTGTTTACAAATTTTTGTTCATCATCATCAGTTATATACCGAGGGGTAGAAGACTACCCTTAAAGGTATAGCTAAAGTCGTGCACCGAGTTCAGTGCGGCATTGGAAGACTTACGCACAATCTTTGAAATCTCCTTCATAGAGATTTAAAGGTTTGCCTAGGAAGATACCCAGATTTCCTCCGCGATGTTTTCCTCCCGTAATCCTTTTGTTTACCATTATTAAGTCAAACATTATTACTTCGTATCAAAAGATCTGGTGAAGTTTCACTCATGAGTCAAAAGAATAGTCTAATTGTGAATGACAGCTCCAAAATAGAGACTAAGACTTTACACACACACACAAAGTTCATGTAATGTCACATTGTCATCACACCACATTACCTTGATAAAACTAAGAATATAAGAGTACAAGTTCAGAACCTCTGGAAGCTTCGGATCAGATGGCATCATATGTAGGCGGATACAATGTCGGGTGTACGGACGTGTCTCACCTCGCGCCGGCGTTGTATAATCGCCTGGCCGAAGAGCGCCGGCCAGGCTTATTACTGAACCTATCGTTTAGACGAACGCGGCGCGATGACTTCTTTACGATCCTTTTGAACTCGCAAGTCTATTTGCACATGTAATTTGTTGTGATGAGTACAAGAGGAACAAAAGGATACTATTATGGATATTTATTCGTGATAGTTTATTTTTAAGCGACCTTAAAAACGTGTGCCGTTTTGATGACTCGAAAAATTATGATTTAATAAGAAAAAAAACATCTATAATATATTTTTTTTAAATGAAATGCTAAAAATCTTCTTAATGTGTATGCCTTTTGTAGGATCATTGCTTAGTTTTTTAAATATATTATATGTAATTGAAACGTATGTTTTAAAAGAAAGAAATAATTAATTTATTTGTCTACCAATCGCAAAATTAACTGTTAAAAAAGTCTGCTAGAACTCCCCCGTTTATAACACTGACGCTATGAACTTAAGAAACAAAACGTTAAATTTTTTCGGGGAGTACCTACAATACTGAGTCACACTAGCAAGATTGTTGTTCTTGTTAATTCTTATCCACATGGGTTAAATATTGTTGCTTTGAAACATTTTTTTTTACTCCGGATTATTGCCGCATTCCACTAGATCTCATGCTCAAGTGTTATCGCATTAGTTTTTAAGTAATAATTTATTGAAACAAATACAATAACTCCAGAAGCAATTCTTTCATAATATAGAAGTTGTTACACATCATTGTTCGTATGTAGAAATGTAAGAGAGCAAAATCATGGTCTCTTACTACTGTGGGGAAGTGTATAGGAGAGTCAAAAGAGCCGTATTTACTAAAGCATGCACAAATTAGGCTATTCGACCGAAGTGAACCAAAGTCTCTAGAAAACGGCGTGAAATATTAACCTGGGCCAAACATCTTGTTTCACAAAAAACAACGACGACCGCCTCCTACTCCCAAATTCACTAAATATAATATCCACTGACATTCAATAGTGCCATCAACCTCAGTGTGGAGTTGGGGTACTAAACAACTGATTTATATTATATATTTATTGTAAATACATACAATTATATACAGAAACACCCAGACCAAACAGGACATGTTCATGCACACAAATGTTTGTACTGCCCGGAGGATGGAACCCGGAACCCTTGGTGTTGAAGCTGACGTCTTAATCATGCACATGAAATGGGGCAAAGTAATTCTATCGATCATCCGGATGCTTAGTCGGCCTTGCACCACGTTTTCCTCAGTGCGAGCAGAAAAAACTAGCTATGCGAAGAAATCCCGCTGGATGATTCGGCCTATACACCCTTTTTACGCTGGGCTTGCCCCCGGTAAGACATTTAATGAGCTGAGTGTGTATGATTTTTTTATTTTGAATATCCCACGATTGCTAATAATAGCGACCGATCAGTTCAGTTTCCGCTTTGTGGCATCCCACAATGGTGCTACAAGACGGGGCCTTCGCGAACCGTAGGCGATGTGGGGGCCGTGCTAGGTATCGTGGACACGCTACATGTACTTTACGAGGCACCATGTTTCTTGTGTATCGATTGCTATGGTATTGGTATAAACGTTAATTGATTGTGTTTGATATAATTGAAAGGTTTTAAGTAGTTTGGTCTCTTGTTCGACTTACAGGCATTCGTCGATAAGGATGTCGTTTTCAAAATCGTAAATGTAGCTTGTATTAGTCTATAGTACCTCTAAATTTAAGTGCACAAAAGAATGTCAGGACATGACATAAATAAACTACAAGTTTTTGCCATTAACTCAATATTTCAATTCATACTCGAAAAATCTTGCTTATACCTTTTAATTGGTGACATGCAGTAAGCACTGGTACAGTTGCAACATCATAATCATCAGCTCATGATACGGGCCCACCGAGGGTCACAAGCCTTCCATATAGATGTACAGGCTTTAGTTGCCTGCGTACTGCAGGACTCACGGCAAATTTAAAAGTTTCTTCGTAGCCGTTAATGCAGGTTTTCTCACGATGTCTTACGTCACCGTATAAAAGCGTCGGATAACGTACATACAATTTATCCGAAAATGCTTTATACTTGCGGATTGTTGAACTTGCACTCTCCAGATCGAAGGCAACAGTCCACACGAATAGCCACGACGGGCTCTCAAGTCATAGTAAACAGAAAATAAACATTTGTTTCCTTCAACTCATATCTGCATGAGACGGCGTGCATTTGAACAAACGCTTGTCGGAATCACTTCAGAACATAAGATAATCATAGATCGTTATGATTGTGTTAATGATATCCAACTTCAATCAGACGATCACAGATAAGCAACACTTTCCATAGAAATGACGAAATAGTGATACATCCCACACTCGTCATAAACTTGGAGCAATGGTTGCAGCACCCTACATTCCCCTTTATCCTTTTCAATAAAAAATTGTGTCATACAACTATATATGACTCTTGCGTTTCTGTTTGCTCTGATAGACAATGCTATATTTGAACTTCTGAATACAAAAAGGTAAAAGTTGTTCAGTTGT
>PQWD01003166.1:0-88110 GCA_019425675.1 Leucinodes orbonalis
ATGAGAGACCTAACATCTGTTGTCTCGGGTGATGGGCGCAGTGCGGTATCGATGGGGAATAATAAGTGTCTGGTCTTATTTAATGACCGCCATGTACAATTTCTAACAAAGATATTCGAAGGTTTTCTTTCCTTCCTTAATAGGAAGTTGATTTTATGTGATTGTTTTACGACTTAGTTGATATCGTTTAATTTAAAATACGGGTGGGTGTTGGCTGGTTGGTGCTTTGAGAATCGGGTAAGATGGGGATATTTAGTAGTCTGTGCGACTGTGATGCCCCTCAGACAATGGAACACCTACTGTCTTGCCCGAACTTTCCATATACTTGCGGTTTCCGGGACCTCTGGGTTGCAAATGAAAGGGCGATTAAAGTGGCCCAATATTGGTCGCGTTACCATATCGATGCCTCCTACGTATACTATCTTATGTCTAAAATGCCAATTTTACAGGAGAGGCATTTTAAGGTAATTTATGATGTATTACATACAGTTAAAAAATACGTGTCAATTTTATTTTATTTTAAGTAATATCCAAATTTTGTTGGCGGATTCGTTAATACGTGGCTAGTTATTAATGAAACTGTTAAAAAATGAAAATTGCTTTCTTGTGGCATACGGTTGTTTACGTAAGAGGCATCGATATTAAACTTGTGCATCCATATCGAGTGCACAAGTAGTGTCGCCCCCAGTCCCGTGCGCACCCGTGCCGTGCGAGTGTCGGGCCCGAGGCGGCGGGCCCCGGCGGGCCCGGGCGCGCGCGGGCCTGCCCCCGCGGGCCCCGCGCTCGCCCTCCCCGCGCCGGGGCCTGTCCCTCGGGGCCCGCGCCCGACTCTCCACCTCGCCGTTGCCGGGGGCGGGGGGTTTCTTTTTCTTTTTCTCGCTGGTCTGCCATTCGCCCTGTCGACAATTGGAACGATATTATAAATATTTTTTTATAACGTTATAATATCATTATTATATTTTTTATTACTTTATATTATATTAATACTCATTGATAAATTGAAATCACATATTAAAACCGCTTAAAGAAGAATAGGTTACTTTAACAGAAGATAACTTTAAATAAAAGGTTTTTTGACATGTTAATTTCACGTCTGTTTCATTATTATTTTTTATTACATCTTTATTAGCTGAGTAGTTGTAAGTTAAGAATTTTATATAATTTAATTTGATTATACTTTTGGATTGTAGGAATTTTAAACTATATAAATATTTTATAAACAAATAAATTGTAAACATTTGCAAACATTTTTGAGCAGGTTCTTGTTGGATTCTTTTCAGTATACAAGAACAGTCCCAACCAGTGGTTGAATAAAATTTGACATTCATAAGTGTTCTCTATGGACCTAATATTAATTTATTTATTTTCATTTTTTATTTACTTCCCTTATCAGTAGAATCAACTGTCCGTACCGGTGGTAGATACAAGTTTTTTATCTTTACTTATTAATTTGACGATTCAAAAGTGTCTTGAAAAGACTTAATCGACTGAAGGATTTTTTATAGTTTAAGTACTATTTCTCTTCGTAACCGATTCCTTTGCATCAATATCGTACCTGTATCCGCTGGCTCTCCTCGAGCAGCAGATTGCAGGCGGCCACCATGTCGTTGTCGGAGTCGTGAAGCGCCGAGCACACCTCCTCCTCGGTACGACACGTCATCTCCATCAGCTCCAGCACCTGCCAACAGAGTACACATCATCACTCATCATCATCAGCTCATCAAACGTCCCCACCGATGGGGCACGAGCCTACCCGTAAAGGGTGATTAGGCCTTAGTCGTCTATGCGGGCCCAGTGCGAGTTGGACACGCACACGCACAACCTTTGGATCATCAATAGAATCAATCAATCAATCAATAGAGTACCAATCCTGTGAGTACCATCACTTGCAGGATAAACTGAGCTACTTTTATCAAACTGTCAAAACGTCTTAAACATTTTCCCATATGTTTTTGTATTCAATTTTTTACATCGGATGAAGCGGCCCTCCATTTTGAATACATATTGCTTTAAGGCGGTATGTCGATCTCTTATAGTCTGGCTAGGCTCTTTTGTTATCTAAGCAGGGTCACCAGGTGCTCCAGATCTTCGATTATCCAAGTTTTTATAGTTTTCCCTTTATGTAGCCCTAACTCTGTACCAAATTTCAGCTATCTGAGTTAATGGGAAGTACTAGTTCTATTTTGATGATCATGAGTGAGTGAGCGAGTGTCTATCTGTCGAAAATGCGAAACTTTGGTTTCGCTTAACGTCGGAACTAAATGACCTACAAACTTGAAATTGGATTTAAAGTATGTTAATATAGCTTACTAGATGACGAAAATTTCTGCGTTCTGGTATTATCCAAAGGTTCTCAAATTCGTTTGCTCCCTATATCATAAAAAAAAAATAAAATAAAATTGGGGTCTGAAAATGCGGCGAAATGAATCCTGTAAAGGATGGTACGGCAGTGTTTGCTTCGCGCTCGACTTGGGCGGGGGCACTGCCGTGCCCCCAGATTACCAGGTGGTCGTCTATGTAGGTACCACCGCAGTGCCAGATATCGGTTCGGGAAACAGAAATGTTTTGCACTTGTTTGGGATGAGGTCATTATAGGACTTATTTGCATAATACATAGAGTGCACGCTACTGGGTTTTAAAGAATAACACCAAGACTACGACACTGTACCAAGGCTCTATCCATTTCTACATTCATAAACTCACCATTCTCCGAACGTCAGACGCGTCTTCGCTTTTACGATCGATCATGTTTGCCATACGGAGCTGTTCTGTTGTTGCCTGGAACACAAACACACAATTTTATCAGTATGAAGACATATACTGCTCGCATACTAAAAATATGTCATTATTTGTAAGACTTTTACCAACAGCATAGAATAAAGAATTCGAATTATTCAATAACTCTTGAAATAATAATATAATATCCACTGACACAGCGCCATCTAGCCCCAAACTAAACATTAGCCTGTAATATGAAAACTAAACAACTGATAAACAATTTTTTTTTTAAATACATGCATATTATACATAGAAAACAGACAATAAAAACAGACATGTTCATGCACACAAATGTTTGTACTGCCCGGTAATCAAACCCGGAACCCTTGGTGTAATAGCCGACGTCTCAACCATTACACCACATGGGTCATCTCTTTTGGGACTACATGGTGCTTGGTAACTATCTTTTTTCTAAATGACTACTGTTGTTGGCTGCACATTACTTACTTTACTAGGTGTTAGACTAGATACTGAATTGTCTAGGTACCACCGAAGTGCCTGATATCGTCCCGTCAAACACGAGTGTTATGCACTTTTGTGTTTCGGGATTTGGGCACTGTGGCTAGTGAAATTACCGGGTATAAGAGACCTAATATCTGCTGTCTCTGGTGTCGGACGCAGCGTGGCATTGACGGAGAACAATAACTGTCTATCAGTTGATCTCCTTCAATGCCGCTCTGTCATGGTTAGGCGTATCACTTACCACCAGGTGAGCTTCCTGGCCATTCTGTGCACTAATAACATAAAAGAATATAGCCTTTACAGATTCACCGAGCAAGTTGTAAATGACCATATACTTATTAGAGCGTCGGTGGCTCAATGGTGTGGACTGTTACCCTCCTACAGGAAGGGCTGTGGTTCACATCCCGCCAAGTCCCAATGTTTTCGATTTTTCGTAATTATATGTACGGTATCCAACGCTCATATGGTGAAGACATCGTGAGGAAACCTGCGCACGCCTGCGAAAAGATGCAAAGGTTGTGCGTGAAGCGGTCCAATCCGCACTGGACCCGCGTGGACGACTAAGGCCTTAACACCCGTACTGTAGGCTCGTGCCCCTCGGTGGGGACCTTTAATGAGCTGATGATGATATACTTATAAATATAGCGTTTAGCAAGAGACCCACCTGTGGTTTGACCTTCTCCTTGGGCTGTGGTTTGTCAGGGCCCTTGCCCTTGTCCTGTGCGTGTTTGCCCTCCTTGCCCGCCTTCGCACCACCCTTGGTGGCGCGCGCACCTAAACTCATCTTTACCCGCTATAATTATATTTACAGCCTCTATTTACAAGCAGCTGGAACAATGGAAATTAATAAAGACATAAATATTAATAAATATCCACTGACATTCACACAGCGCCATCTACCCCAAGTTAAGCGTGAAGCCTGTAGTATGAGGACTAAACAACGAATAAACATACTTATGTACTTTTTTTTCTAAATACATAACATATTATACGAAGAAACGTCCAGACCAGTACAAACAGACAAATGTTTGCACTGCCCGGGGATCGAACCCGGAACCCTTGTAATGTGTCAAACATATTTAAACAATTATTTTATTTAGGGCTTTTAGTCAAGCATCTATCGAAATGGCCGAACGGCGGTTGGGTGACCGAAAAATATTATCACGAACAGGGCTGGATCTCCCTAAAGCTGCAGCCCAAGGCCCTGAGGTTACGAGTTTTACTAGGTGGTAGACTCGATACTGAGCCGTCTAGGTAGGTTCCACCACAGTAACTTATAACATAAAAAAGATCTCATGGAGGGTGTGCCGTCCGTAGGTGGCGAAAACCTCGTTCACTTTCGATGACTTTACCTTGGCACCCATATTTTAGTGCCCACAATTACATCAAATGCAAACAAATCAAGTCGTAAAAGCTCTCTTAAAATTAATACCTATTAAACTATTAGTCATCACACCCACATGCGCCGCTGTCTCGTATTATCCATACATTATAACATACAATAACTCATACACGACGACGACGACCCATTTGGTGTAGCGGGTGAGACGTCGACTACCACACCAAGGGATCCGGGTTCGATCCCGGGGCAATACAAACATATGAATGTAATTTCAAAAAAATATATGTATATAAATATGTTCATCCGTTGTTTAGTACCCGTACTACAGGCTTCACGTTTAACTTCGAGGTAGATGGCGCTGTGTGAATGTCTGTGTATATTTATTATTATACATTCATCCGTCTACTGTGTCTGAAATCCCCGAGGCTAACTTTTTAAACGGCAGAATTTCAGAAAGTAATAAATATCCACTGACATTCACACAGCGCCATCTAGCCCCAAACTAAGACCGTAATATGGATACTTAACAACGGATAAACATACTTATAAACTGTTTTTTATAAATACATAGTATATGTAGAAATCACCAGACCAATACAAACAGACATGTTCATGCACACAAATGTTTGTAATGCCCGGGGATCAAACCCGGAACCCTTGGTGTAATAGCCGACGTTACAACCATTACGTCAAAAAATTGATAATGCCTCTTTGCATTAATAAATCCTCCAATCGGGCCTCTCACAAGGGGTTAAAACATCTTTGCTTATGTAACGAAGCCTATATAAAATCTAATGAAACTACCCTTAAAATATTCAATGTTTAGACGCAAGAGGTTATTTCAAAAACAGAGTCGTTTGAAGAACCCATATAAACTAAATTGTACACAAAACAAAAGCGTCCAGAGGGAAACGTAACGATATCAACAACCAACAAGGCGATTTTGCAAGAATAACATTGTACAATTTAAGAACAGCCGCCCTTATTTACCAGATTTCTATTACGACTGTTTAAAACTACGCGGTTTCCTATTTATTTATTTACCTAAAGTAATTCCAACCAAATCGGGCCCACGTGGTGGGTTGCGGCCCAATCATTCCATGGCTTTGATGTGCGCGAAGGTAGTAGCCTTTATAGGCTGACGATGATGATGACTTTAGGATTACTTGTAGTACAATAGACAAGTAACTGACATTTTCGTGTAGCAAAGTAGCAATGAACACCTCTTTAATCCCTTTAAGATGCCTGGGGGTTACCGCAATCTCTAAAAACATTTTTTTTATAATGATACGTCAGCATTTTTGTAACAGCAAATTCGAAGTAATATTATTGTAACACTGTTTTAAGAGGTGGCGGTAACCCCCCTGTTGACCAATTTAATTTTAATCTAACTGCATATTCTTAACGAGTGCCTAAGTACTGGAACTCACTAAAGGAAAGTGTAACGTGTGGGATCCTGACAACAAACGGGAGTTATACTGACAATGACCTTTAATAAAAAGTAAAAGATACTAAACAAAATGAATTTATTTTTCCCAAAGCTAAACTTTAGTGCGTTAACCGGTCATCGCACCAACAGACGGCGTTCACATATTCACCGAGCTCATCAACCAAAACTGCTTAGATCTTAGCATATCGATCTTAATTTTTTACTAGGTGATATACCCGATACTGAGTCGTCTAGGTAGGTACCATTGCAATGCTATGCACTTCTGTTTCGGGATGAGGCACTGTATCTAGTGAAATTACCGAGTATAAGAGACCTAAAATTGTGTCTGGTGTCAGCGCTGTGCGCATTGACGGAGAATAATAACTATCAGTTGTTGGTCTCCTTTAATGTCACTCTGTCATGGTCAGGCGTATCACTCACAGATTTCCCAATACAGGAGATGGGGCAAGCCGCGTTTTTAAGTGCGACAAATGTAAGCTCAACGAGCATACACTGGCTGCCAGTTTACGCTCTGTGAGACGAGTCAACACGCACGAATATTAGAAGAAATTAGTTAGTGCAATTGTAACATGCCATCATCGCAATAATCAGAAAATTTACCAAGTAATATAATAACTTTTCACAGGTAAGAACCGAAAAGAAATTGCGACACTGGCCTGCCTATAAAATTGGCGGCTTGTCCAGTCTAATTGTATATTCGGATGTCTGTGGTATAACTCATCCTCAGGTGAGCGTGTTGACCGTCCTGTACATTTTAACATAAAAAAGTCTCCGACAGTCAAAGGGTTAACAAATCAACAGTTACCGTAAGGCGATTTCAGTTCGGTTACGATAGAAAAGAATACAAGTCCAACCACACCACTTCACACAAAACAGTAGCTAGATAATCTGATATCCGATAATTGATCGCAATCAATACGCAGTCACTGTAACGATAAGTTCATTTAAGTGGGATTTATATGATACGATACTTTAACAACGCCTACATACCCGTCGATAATTATATGAAACCAGTTTTAGGGGCCATCGTGTAAAATCACTTAAAAACAAAGTTGACTTAAAAGTGACACACTAAACCCTGTTGTACTATGGGCACTAGGATGATTGATGAATCACAATAGACAACTAAAGAAACAATTACCTAGAAAATAATAACAAGAAACTCTCCGATTTTGTATCCAGGGTACCACTAAGTACTGTTGGTCAAAAATTACTTTAAACAATATTCTCGTATTCAATTCCAGTGTGTTTGCATACAGCCAGAATCTCAATTATATTACAACAGAGTATGATGTAAAAAAGTATGGATTCGTGATATGCTCACAAAACAATCGAAAAAAGTGTTCCCAATGCACATATTTCGAATTTCGAAACAAAAGAGTACAAACTATACTCTCTTCGGCGGTTCATTTTTGAGGCAGGGATGGCATATCTACCTTTATATATACAGAATATCATTGACTACAGATAGATGAAGTCAGCTTGTCCCCCATCCTACCTCTAAGAAACTAAGAACTCATCTCCCATTTTATCGTAAACCAAACAACTGATAATAAAAACCAAAAAAACTAATGACAAAACCAAACGCGAATTACGAAACGAAACGGTTTTCACTGATAAATTTAACCATCGGGACAAGGTCGCGCCATTGCATGAAACTGCACAGTCAAGCAAGTTCAAGGAGATATGTCAGTTATTCTTTGCAATTATTCTTTTATAGTAATGTAATGTGTATGTAGCAATGATATTCTGTATATATAAAGGTAGATACGCCACCTGTGCCTCAATAACATACCGCCAAAGAGAATACAGTTGTAGGCTCTTAGGTTTATGAGCTCATTCGAAATGTGTGCTGTCACTGCATTTGGAACACTTTTGGTTGTTTTGTGATCATATCACGAATCTATACTTTTTACATCATTGGTATGTAGTGACAAAAGTAGAAAGAATTATGCTAAAATGGTATGGAAATTTGGAGCACACAAGTGAAAGAAGTATAGCAAAGCAGGTTCACTGTGCGAATATGAATACACAAGACGTGGATGAACCAGAAGGACTTATCTTGACTAAATTGTTCAAGTCCTGAAGGCCCGTATTCTAAAACGAGACTCAATGTTGAATACTTAAATGGAGTTAAAAAGGGATGGCGTATCTCCCTTTCTAACTATATTTAAGTGAAGATCAACACTTGAGTCTCGTTTTAGAATACAGGCCTAAGGTATTCGACACGGTAGCACCGGCTACCACCAGTGTTGCCATGATCCCACAGAAAAATGGCGTGAAACAACACGATAGTCGTTCTGTCAAGTTTGAATAACCTAAATTCACTCTGCTTCCAAATATTCCCTTTCAACCCCCTTTTTAAAGGATGATAATACACTTGTTGCTTCTTCTTTGTTATAAAATTTCCCTTCTAGCTAAAAGTTAAACTAAAAGTATAACCACTCAGCAGTTAAGCAAGGACTAAGGCCAGTTTTCTAGGATGAGACTCAATGTTGATCTTTGCTTAAATTGAGTAATTTATTTATTCTATGCCACACAACAAAAATCAAGAAAAAATATAATAGTTACAATTGCAAACTGAAAATAGATTATTACTAAAAACATTTATACACAGCATGTTAAATATTATTACGTAAACATTAAACATTAAAAAAAAGTAAGAAAGGGATATTTATCATATATTTCTCACTCTACTTAAGTGAAGATCAATGCTTTAGTCTCATTCTAGAATTTAGGAATGCGGGACTTAATATATAATTAAGTCCCGCATAGTATTTTTGTAATTTTTCGTCCTAAATATTCGAACAGTTATTTATTAACAGGGGAAAATCTCAGATAAACATTACAAGGAGGCAAAATCATAAATGCTTTTCTTATGCAGTCAGTTAAAGAAAGAACAGCACTTTTTTCCGAACTGACTACTGCTGTTGGCCGCAGATGGCCTTTACAGCTTCACCGGGCGAATTGGCGAGCGCAGATGGCTCTCGGCCTTAAATTTTTACACAACTAGCCTAAGGGCGTCCCCGAACGGGACTTGTCCCTCAGCTTAAGGTGATGGGGGGGCTTGGTAGCCAAATATAGCAATTGAATCTTCATCATTTGCATCACCTAAAACATTTTCTATGCATGTTTCAACCTTGAACCCATGAAGGTATACATCATGCTGTGTAAATGCATTAAATGACAAAGTGACATCATAAGATATTACTTTACAAGTTCAAACTAGAAACTCATTGAGTTCACTTCATTGATTAAACTGTTTAAACACTTGTTGTTGATATCAAAGGGTACAAATTGTTACTACAGACATTTAAACAATGACCTAACAATAGCTGAGCATGAAATACCTGATCCATATTTTATATGAAAATTAAGTGGTAAGTTTATAACTAAATATTAGATTTTTTTTTCGGAATGACTTATTAATTGTGTCTGCAGGTGGCTTTCACAGCTTCACTGAACAATAAATGACAAATAAACTATT
Source organism: Leucinodes orbonalis (assembly GCA_019425675.1). NCBI lineage: Eukaryota > Metazoa > Arthropoda > Insecta > Lepidoptera > Crambidae > Leucinodes > Leucinodes orbonalis. Next base: position 9,520 of record PQWD01003166.1, read on the forward strand.
TATTTAAGGTAATTACAAGATAATTCCTGGTACAAACACAAATTATATCAAAGCCTAAACTGAAGGTTTAACATTTGCAGAAGGAAGACCTTAGATTTTACAGGACAGGCTTGAAATGTCCGACAGAAGTTTAATTAGATTTTATATAGAAGTACGCACCTATAAAAATGTAGATCTCTACCTTGGAATCCTTGGAGCAATATTCACATACTTGCAGTATGTGTTGAAAATTAGATAACACACAAAAGAAATGTCCTTTGTTAGGTTTCTACAAAAAAACATTTACTTTTATGGAGTTGAAGTTGAGCCCATACGGATGAGTACAAAGGGTGAAAGTCATAAGATTTTTTGGGCGGTGTCCATAATCTCATTAAGATTAATAAAGGTTCCCAATTCATAACAAGAATACCATTTATCAGTTGATGTTTGCAAACTAAGATAAGAATAATTTAAAAACATTTACATAAAATATCTGACAATGAACTCATACGTAATTATCAAAGTTACTATATAAAAAAATAAAGTCCAAAATAAATCCCTTTTCTATAAACACTATATGACCACAATAGGAATTGTTTTCTAGATAAAAATTGAGTTATATCTCCAATATGGAAAATTAGGTGATAAAGTTTTTAAATGTAAATACAGGTCTTGTCTAAGTCATATTTAGTGCAAATCACTCAAACTAAACACATCATCCCAATTAGAAGTGTTGATTCCTCATAGCTAATCTCAAGTTGCCACAAAATTTTCTTTTTGTGGCACGAATTAAAAATATACTGGGAATATTAGTTCTTCTCATATTTATTTTAAAGTAGGTGCATTAGTTGAGTAACTATTAAGAATTAATGAAAAAATTAAAACTTAATCCTTTATAGAAAGTCTTGTGTTATTGTATTCATAAAATAAACTTATTAGGCTTAAAAAATATAAGAAATGAGTTAGAAAGAGTATAAGAAATGAGAAAAATATAAGATAGGAAGTCTTAAGTAATATCTATAAATTGTTTTACTACAGGTTGACAGCCTTTATCTTGTTGATAAATTCCAATAAGTTGCAGACTTATTGTAATAATCTCATGTCAAAAATAAACTAAATAATATTATTTACAAAATAATAATAAAATAGGATTGGATTGAACTTCAAACCAATTTTAAGCAAATAAGATTATTAATAAAGATGTTGGTCTGTTTATGGCTGTAAATAACTTAATGTATTAATAGGGTACCATATGATTGATATGATTTCCCAAACACCAAAAATATTCTTAGAATCCAATATGAAATGTATAAAACTAACTTATCACCTTACCTGTACTGTGAACTATTGCTTCAGATATTATTATTTGAATTGATGTAGAGTTCAATGAACGCGAGTAAATAATACTGCGCAAAATTAAAACTTTTACCTAACCATTGACACTGTTTTTCACATATGTTAGGGGTTTACAATAACCTGTAATGTCACAATTGCAATAAGAATTTGATCACCATCGTAACAATTATAAGTGGTGGGTAGCAATGAAAATAATACTAATAACACTCAAAGACACCGACAGAATCAACCAACTTTTGCAACGAACTTGAATTGCGAAAGCGGTAAACTAGTAAACAAAACACTTGGGCGGATCTCCGATAAAACACTAGTTTTCACCAGTGAATCGCGCTAAACACTTAAAGAAAACATCAATAACAACATAATAGGGGTTGCATCAACTAAGAACAGGAAATATTTATGTAGTTTTCGAAGAAATCAGGACAATGAATCATTGTAAGTGGACCGCAAGGGCACTGTCAGAAAGTACACATATACCGCCAATTTCGACCGGAACACTAGAAAAATTCCTACGTATTCACTTTTTTACGCAATTCCAACAGCTCACGTCATCAGATTTTAGCACATCCAACACGAAATTCTAGGGCCAGCGGCACATGTGGGGGACGCCATTCTTTCAAGCACCACTCTTGGTATCAAAATGAGTCTTTGTTGATAAAATAACCGTGCACGACACCATTTCACACCTCATTTACACGCACATCGACACAAAACAATTGCCCGGCTTGAATAATTACCTTATTTCTACGATAATTAACGAAATATAATTGAATTTATAATAAAATTTACTGATTACCATACCTGTGAATGCGCTCTCAAACGCAAGCTGGTCACGTGACTTACTAGTGATGTTCCATTGTACCGATTCGATTAAAGAATGGCCAGTTATTTGCCAAAAAAGTTAGCATTGAACTGTCAATTTTCAAGGATTTGTAAATAGTATTATTTATTATTTTAAAGCTGTAAATTGGATTCATTAATGCTTTGAACTTAACTCAACCTAAATTACTTGTTTATTAATGTATTGTCTTTGTTTTATTACATTTCGAAAAAGACCGGCGGTGGAGAGAAATTCATAGGTTGTGCGTGAAGTCGGCCAATGCGCACTAGGCCCGAGGACGACTAACTTATGTGTCTAAGTTATAAATATCCACCATATATGGGTAATCGATTCCCTACCAAAAATATTATACTTTAAACAGAAAATAAAAATTGTTTCCATAAATAAATAGACTGAAAATTAAATTTTTTTTTTGCAAAAATTAAATTTGTAGAATCAAATTTCAGAGTGCGTTATTTAATAATAGTTGGTAGACTCGATACTGAGTCATCTAGGTCTGCACCAATGCAGTACCAGATATCGTCCCGTGAATTAAGAGTGTTTTGCACTATAAAAGTCTTCGGCTTCATAGTTGAAAATCAGCGGTTTGCCGTCAGCAAACCAAATGCTGAGCTGTGGCCATTTTGTATCCCTGCGACACACATAGCGAAGATAGCGCATATATTTGAACTGTGTTTTTTAATGTATTGTGAAATATTTGTTTTTTTTTATGTATTGTGTAATATGTTTTCATTTGATTTGTTTTTATTAGTGCAACCGTACTCACTTTGTTTTCGATGTTGTGTATCTGATACAAATAAAGAAATTATCTATCTGTCTGTGTTTCGGATGAAGACTCTGTAGCTGCTGGTTAAATTACCGGCTACAACTTATATATATGTCTCGGGTAAGGGTGCAGAGCAGTGGTGATGAAAAAAAAACATCTACTGTTCTTAATTTTTGCAACAATGCTGTCATGGTCAGGCGTATCGCTTACCACCAAGTGAGCGTACTGACTAAATGAATGTCCCGTCCACTTTAAATATAAATAAAAACTAATATATTTACAATACAATTATAAATATAAATACAATATAATACAATTTACAATTTTTGAAAAAAGTAACTACTGAGTTTCTTGCTGGTTTCTTCTAAGTGGAAAACTACCTCCCGAACCAGTGGTAGCTTCATTTGACATTCATAAGTGTTCTATAAGGACCTAAACTGAATAAACATTTTATTTTCATTTTACAAAAACAAAAAAAATTTGATCGTTATTATAGTTATTGGTTGACAGTATCGTGCCATATATAATATCATTATTTAATTTCTAAAAACACTGCACTACATGAACCGAATAAACGGTAAAAGTTGTTTTTTTTTCTTTTTCTCGGTTGAAAAGGGATTTTTGACTGATGGTATATTATCTGTTTACAGGACTGTTCAAAACAGTTCAAAATATAAACCAGTATTATTGTTTACGTTATTTTCCTTTTCTTTGTTTTTATAGGTAGTCTCAATTATTGTTACAGGTATGTTGAGATTAAAAACTTATCTGTGATAAATTTATGAGAATTTATAAATTAAATAAAACATGTTTACTAGAGGATTTATTTCCATGTTCTGAATTGGTATTTGAATGTACATACTTACAAATAAATTTCCCGCGAAAATAAATGTCAATCAAACGACTGTTTTGGAAAAACAACATTCTTGTAGAAAGTTAAATAAATTTAATTTATTAGCTTTTAAATAAATGTCTCTACTAGAAGATGTGTTCTTAGGTGATGAGGCTACTGAAGCTCAAGAATTGGAGCGTGTTATAGATGGTGACGAATACGACGACAGACCCGTTTCTCCTACTAGTGACGATAATGAAGAGAAAGATGATGAAGCAGGTAAAGTAGCATATTTGATCGTAGCAATATTAAATAAAAGTAATTATTATATATAACATGAAAATATATAACAACATATAACATAACCTGAAAAATCTTATTCAACTAGGGCTATTAAAATATGCTATATGAATATTACTAAGGTAACTGTTAGAACAAGTAATAAAGATATTCATTACAATAGATGTTCATTGTTGACCGTTGCCTCCGATCTGTAGGTGCGTGTTAAATCCGCCGTGTACCAATTTTTCCAATCTTAGAAATTATAGTTACGTTTATTCGTTTCTACGTGATGAAAATCGTGAGGGAAACCTGCTCATGCCTACAAAGAAATTCAAAGGTTGTGCGGTGAAGTCGGCCAATCCGCACTGGGCCCACATGGATAACAACAGCCTATACCCCAGCCTATACAGCTTGAACCCTCGTCAGTAATGAGCTGATGATGATGGTTTACAAATATTTGTATTGGTCTGGGCGTTTCTATGTGTAATGTATTTCTCTATATGTTATATCTCATGAGCAAGATACAATGAGCTGATGATAATGATTAATCATTGCTTTTATTTTTATTTCAGTGGAAGATAAGAGGAGAGTTGATCCAGCACAAGGCAAGACTAAAAGAGTGGTTAAAAATCCGAGGTTTGTGTTAAACCCTGCTCGTCTAACGGGGCCCAGAGGTATTCAGGTCATACCAGATCATTTCAAGGATTTTAAATTTATAGGTAAAATATAATTGAAATAAAATATTATGATCTTATTATGATTATCGAGTGGCGTCCACGTAACGGAAAGCGAAGCGTAGGCCGACCCCCAACCAGATGGACGGATGATCTGGTTAAGGTGGCGGGTAGCAGATGGATGTCAACTGCAAGGGATTGGTCCGTGTGGAAATCATTAGGGGAGGCCTTCGTTCAGCAGTGGACATAATTAGGCTGTAATGATGATGATGATGATGATTATGATCTTTATTAAATCTTTAATTTGAATTTCACATCTTTAATTTTGTATAGTAATAATACTATAAATGATTTCTCTATCTAACATATAGATTTTGCTGCAGGTAAAGGCCATGAAAAGGAAGACTTGGATGTTGTGTTAAAGAAACTGGAACATTGGGCTTACAGATTGTATCCAAAATTTGCATTTCATGATTGCTTGAAGAAAATCGAGACTCTGGGAAAGAAAAGATCAGTCATGGTGAATAAGTATATATTTTTTTACCAATATTAACTAGGTCAGTGGTTCCCAAACTTATTTTGTCTACTGCCCACTTTGAGAATAAATATTTTTTTAAGCGTCCCCAATTTTTCACCTATTTAAAAACCACTATAACTTCAAATTCAATTAATTAATTATTGAATTAATCATTTTCTTTCTGGGTCTCTTACCGCCCCCCTTGAGACCTGCAGTGCCCATAAGGGGGTGTTATCACCCACTTTGGGAAAGACTGAACTAGGTCCACGTTACCACCTTGTCATAATACCAAAACATTTAAAACTTGCTTCAAATCACATCTTAAGCCAAAAATTTATAGTTTTAGTCTCAAGTACCGTGTAATTATTTCGTATTGTTTACCTTCCTTTCATCATCATTTAACGTCCCCACCGAGGGGCGTCCACGCGGGCCCAGTGCGGATTGGACGACTTCACACACAACCTTCGAATCTCTTCGCAGGCGTGCATGAACCCTTCCTTTATTTATTATTAATTATCTTAATCTAAGGCCCATATTCTAGTATGAGTCTCAATGTTGATCTTTGCTTAAATTGAGCTAGAAAAGGATGGCGATATTTATCGTATAGAGCTCTATCCGTCCTACACAACATGGCTTTTTTTTATTTAGTTGGTAACTCACCACCTGGGGCCAATGTAGATTGGTAAACAATTTTCATTCAAAGATACCAAGGCCCAACAGTTTCACATGCTTCTATAGTACAAAGTGACTTCATCAGGTATCACTTGCTATAAGGTGAGCCATCACCCTCATTATCATCAGCTCATTAAACGTCCTCACTGAGGGGCACGAGCCTACCCATATAGGGTGTTTAGGCCTAAGTCGTCCACGCGGGCCCAGTGCGATGCTGCCGACTTCACGCACAACCTGTCAATCTTCGCAGGCGTGGGCAGGTTTCCTCACGATGTTTCCTTTCTTTTAGAGCGTCGGATTAATGTACATATAATTGAGAAAGTTCGAAAACACATTGGTTCGTGGCGGGATTTGAACGTCAGCTCTCCAGGTTGGAGGCAACAGTCCACACCATTACCACCAATGCCAATAATGCAGTGTTAAGAATACTTAAATGTTTCCTTTGCAGGTGCACCTACTAAAGATAAGGTCAGATCAGTTTGTGTCTGAAGAGACAGTTGTGCAAAACGACTCCAGTGATGACGAGCCGGCCCCGGCTCCTGTAGACGAGTTCGACAAACTGCTTCAGCAGCAGATCGAGTTGGCGCGCGCCACGCCTGTGCCTACTGTGAAGAAACCTGGAATTGACACACCTGGTCTGGATAGGTCCGTAAATGACATGTTCGAAAACTGACCAAGATTTTGTATTAGATAAAAAAGTCTATGATACTCCATTTTGTATCAGCTATATTCACTTATCTAGAGAATGGCTGGACCAATTTTGACTGGACTTAAACTAGAATATCATCATCAGCTCATTAAACGTCCCCACGGAGGGGCACGAGCCTACCCGTATAGGGCGATTAGGCCTTAGTCGTCCACGCTGGCCCAGTGCGGATTGGACGACTTCACGCACAACCTTTGAATCTCTTCGCAGGCGTGCTCAGGTTTCCTCATGATGTTTTCCTTCAACGTAAGAGCGCCGGATAACGTACATATATTGTTCGAAAACACATTGGTACGTGGCGGGATTCGAACCTCAGCCCCCGGTAGGAGGGCAACAGTCCACACCATTGATCCACCGACGCTCTGAATCCCATGATTGTCTGAAAAGAAAGGTGATAACGTGCTCGATAGACCGATGATGATGATCCATATATTTTTTCTTGTAGGTCCCATATTATGCCCAAGGCCACATCGTCACCTTCAATCAGCGAAGAGCAACGAGAGAGAATGCTTCGAAACAGAAAATTGGCTGAAGAAAAAAGACTAGCGAAATTAAGGAATGATAACTCTAATGAAATAAATGTTATACCTAAACAAATAATCATGGAGAACGAAAAAGATTCGGTTGAGAAAAGCATTGATGAAATTGTTGTAAGAAAACATAACAGATCGATTATCGATAGTTCTGACGACGAAGAAGAAAACGTCGCTACCGCATCTGTAACTGTTGATGTAGATATCCATAATAGAGTTGAAAATAAAACAAGTGATAACCATTCACCTCGAAAGCTAAAATACAATGAAACTATACATAAAGATGTAAAAATTACAGCAGATGATAAATTTGATAATCTTATTTCGACAACTGAAGAATTAACACATGCTGATGACATAAATATTCCTGGTGAAGACATACCTTTGGTAGAAAATTCTATAAACAATGACAAGTTAAGAGAAAGTAACAATGAAGACAATTTAGAGGTAGATCCTCAACATGTTGATGAAGATAATGAATTACAAAATAAGAATAATCTGCAAGACACTAATAAAATAAGTGCTAGCAATACAGAAGCAAAGACTACAAATGATGTTACACACATTAATGATATTAACTCTGAGGAAAATAAAGCAAAAATTGATACTGTCAATCCTGACTTAATGGATGTTGATTTCGATGAAGACTTCTGAGTTAGAAATAAAACAAATTATTTATACATTTTATAGTTTTATTAATGAGTGTGCAAACAATGAGTCTTATCACAGTAGTTAATATATCAATCATACATAATAAGCGATTTTTACATTGCAAACTTGGTGTTTTAATCAAATTAATCATGGGGTCTTTTCTAGTTATAATTATGACAGCATTGCCATTATTTCTTCAGCCCGACCCGACTTATTATGTTAACAATTTTAAGCTTAGATACCTTAACAATATTTTCAAATGCAGATGATCTTTGTATTAGCGTTCCTATACTTAACATCCATCTTTATTACTAAAATTTAGAGTTTACATACAAAATAATCTAATTCATATAAAGCAATAATAACAGTTTAGCTACACTCAATTTATATATTATTTACGCAATGAACTTAGTTCATTACAAAAATATTTTTAAATACCCTAAGTTACATTTAGATAAGATATTTTAACAATTTTCAATGGAAAAAATATTTACACAATATGTATATGAAATACAACTTGGGCAAAGATACTATTTGTAAAGATACACCCATTATATAAATAACCAAATAAAACCCGAAATTATAACTTTACAAACACAGTAGAATGAACCCTATTTAAATGACCTATAACTAGAGAGAATAAATATGTACAATTAGTATTTGGTTTCATATCAGTACAACGAAATATTTTAAGAAACACTTTTTCTAAATGTGTTTTTGATGAAATGGAGGACTGGTTTAATATGTATTTTCGGTGATCACTAGAGGTCGGAAGGAAGTAGGGATTTTTTTAAATTGCCTTATTCAATCCAATGTTATTCACAGGATTGGCCATTAAAATCACATATAAAATACTTTTTTATTCAATAAATTTAATAATAAACACTGAGTAAACCAAGCCACAAATTTAAGTGACGCATTTTTTTCTCTTTGTCAAATATATAATATTGACACTTTAAGGGCAAGCACCAAGGAAAAAATCAACATAAATCACAATAAAAAAATCTGTATTTTACTGGATTACATTTCGAAATTCTAACTCTGCAGAAGCATGTTAATAAACATGTTTATGAACCTTATTCGTCTAAAACATTTGGTTTTAAATTCAATCTCAAATAAGAACCAAAAACAATTACACTTATATTTTCTGTAAACCGCATTAAACATAAAATCCACTATTATTATTATTTATTTTGAGTGACAAGTTGTAGCATTTGGGGCCATGTCAATAACACCAAGGCCGAACAAATGGGTAAAAAAGATTTTATAATCTTGGATTAAAAGTGCTATTTTGCAGAGACACCATCGGCTTGGTCCTAACACCTTCGATCACTCAATTTCTCGCATTTTAAACATACTGTTCAATTAATCTAAAGATTTGGCAAGAAAGCTTTTTAATTGGAAGTGTCAACAAGATTTAGTAGCCTCAATTTATTGAATTTATTTATGTAATAATGTTAATGTTTTTATGAAATAAACATTATTTACTAATACATTATAAAATTGCTCCGAGAAAGGATACACATTTGAAATAAATATCATTCATACAAACTAAATATAATTTGCTATAAGTTTAAAATGGATTTATGATTCATTTATGGTTTTGGTGAACTGACTTCAACAAGTAATCGTTATTTAAAATTTTTAAAGAAGGTGCTTTTTATATTAAAAACTTCAATACAATAAAAAAACATTATGTTCTTATTTTTTATCGAATTGTACAAGAACCGAAAGATAAAAAAAGCTAATTATTCATTTAATCAGCAATATTTAAATTTTGTCATCTTTAACGCCAGCATTTTGTTTGGTATTTTAAGTCATTCTACAAAGGTATATCCACCGTATTTTTAACCTAACTTTAAGGCAATACCGTTTTAACGACAGCATTTAAGAATTTTGAGAAAATTCTAGATCAGGTTAAAGTCTTCCATGGTTAGATAACCAACACTTTCAATCTTAATTTTGCATTACAACAGCCTATTTGACAGAAGCATGTGTTTTACTACACAGCAATAGAGGTTATTTTTCCAATTAACGAATAGTCCTCATTAACCCTTTCACCGCCGACGCCTGACACAATACATTTTCTATTGTTATATAATCATAAATTTACTCAATCTAACATTATGGCAATACTGGGATAAGACGAAACTGGATCTAGCTCGCTCAATTTGAGCTAGAAAATGGTCTAAAAATCAAGTTGTAGTCATAAAAAGACTTGCTCTTAGCGGTTTATCTGCTCGAATGTAGCACTCGCGTAGACAATAGATTCATGTATTGTGTGTTCCACCCGTGCTACGCACAACCGCTTATAGCCATAATTTTGCGACAGCTTTTTGGTGCATATTCATATCTATCTATGAATATTTTACAGATATATCCTTCTCTTTCTTCCTTTTATTTGACATTCATAAGTGTTCTTTATGGACCTAAATTAAATTTAAATTTTTTATTCATAATTATTTTCTCTATTACCCCCTTAACACACTCACTGGTACATCAACGAAGATATAGTCAAAGCGATAACAATCAGACTTAACTATGAAGTCAGTTTACCTCATTGCATAGACTGACATAAAATATTTAACCCATTGAAGCCGAGAATCCAGTCACAATAAATATAAATATCCACTGACATTCACACAGCGCCATCTAGCCCCAAGTTAAGCGTGAAGCCTGTGTTATGGGTACTAAACCACTGATAAACATACTTCTATTTTTTTTTTGTAAATACATATTATACATAGAAAACACCCAGACCATTACAAACAGACATGTTCATGCACACAAATGTTTGTACAGCCCGGGGATCGAACCCGGAACCCTTGGTGTTGCAGCCGACCTCTCAACCGCAACGCCAAATGGGTCGTCAAATAGACAATCTATTGTGTCCGGCGCCTTAAAGCGACATTGGCTGTCAAAGCTTAAATTACTATACATCAATAAAAGTTTATCTATCATCATTATCATTATGATGATAATGATAATAAAAGGTCAAATCTAACGACGTTTATATCTATAACAAATCAATACACCTACATATTTAACCCTCACATTTCTGGATCTTAAATATCGTCCTACATCAAGACTTGAACACACTTATAATCCGACCAATTTAAATAGCTAGAGGCCGAGTTATAATAACACCATCTGTAGCTACCTTTTCAAACTGGTTCGGTTACAAAGGCTACTTATGAAATCTGGAACTTCCATATTTCGAATGCGAATACAATCCCAATACAACCCGTTTAATTCGCTTCTGGTATAAGCGATGCGAAGAAAGACGTAAATATCATCCATGTTACCGCAAGTAGAGATTGTTGGTTGTCGTTATTGGTGGCAGGTGCTGGGACTTCTTGGTTGACACGGTTTTCCGGTTCGTTGACTCGGTTTTGGTTGTCTGGTTGCTCGGTTTGGTTAGCCAGGTTGTCCGGTTGGTTGGCATGGTCTACGGGTTGGTTAGCCTGGTTGTCCGGTTGGTTAGCCTGGTTGGCCGGTTGGTTAGCCTGGTTGGCTTGGTTGTCCGCATTGCGATTGGGCTCGTTGGCGACGGGCGCCGGATTCAAGTTCAGCTCGCGGAAGAAGCCGATGTGGTGTCTGTAATTGCACATAAAATATACATAATTAACATGTAATTATTCGGGGCATTTTTTTGAAAACGTTCCAAAAAAATTTCCTTAAGCGTCGGTGGCTCAAAAGTGTGGACTGCTGTCCTTCTACCGGGAGGGTTGAGGTTCAAATCCCGCCACGTGCCAATGTGTTTTCGAAATTTCGGAAATATATGTACGTTATCCGCCGCTCTTACGGTGAAGGAAAACATCGTGAGGAAACCTGCGCACACCTGCGAAGTGATTCAAAGGTTGTTCGTGAAGTCGGCCAATCCGCACTGGGCCCGCGTGTACGACTGAGGCCTATACGCCCGTTACGGGTAGGCTCGTACCCTAGGTGGGGTCGTTCAATGAGCTGATGATGATGTTTCAAAAAACTTTGTTGTGAAAAAGTGTTCAAGACATGAGTGGCGATATTACTGTATCACTAGGCGGTAGACTCGGTACTGAGTCGTCTAGGTAGGTACCACCGCAGTGCCAGATATCGTCCCGTAAAATACGAGTGCTATGCACTTTTGTTTCGGGATAAGGGCACTGAAGCTAGTAAAATTACCGGGTATAAGAGACCTAACATCTGTTGTCTCGGGTGTCGGGCGCAGTGCGGCATTGATGGAGAATAATAACTGTCTATCAGTTGTTGGTCTCCTTGCCGCTCTGTATGCTCAGGCGTATCACTTACTATCATGTGAGCGTCTTGACTGTCCTGTTTACTTGATATCATAAAAACAAATCAACACTCACAGATAGCCAGCGGCCGCTACCAGCACCACGAAGAGCAATCTCGCCGGGCTTCCGTATAGGTAGACTAGTGAAAGCAGAACAGCTAGTCGAGAGGCCTCGTACAGCTGGTCGAGCCAGTCGCGGCGGTCCTCCTCCGCCGGGGGCGGGGGAGGTGGGGGAGGGGCCTCAGTGCGGGGCTGCCACCTGGGAATAAAGCCATTCAAACATATGTAGATCCAAAATATATTTTTCCAATTGAGGCCCATAAAGAACACTTATCAAAGAGCAACTATCAAGTTTCTTGACGGCTTTCGGAGATCCTTCTTTTTCCGAACGGTAGAGTCATTGAAGAAATATAATGATAATTGTTGACAATTCAAAATTACCTGTAGAGATTGAATTAAATAAAAATATTTTCAGTTTGAGTTTGAATGTCAAATCTGATTCTACTACTGGTGCGGACTGTTACTGTCTACTGAGAAGAATCCATTAAGAAACTCAGTACTTACTCTTTTCAAAAATTTGTAAACGTTGACAGTATTTTTGTTAATACTCGTAGCAGGGATGGCACCTGGCACCTGGGAATAACTTCAGTCCAAGTCAAAACTAGTCACTCTCAGGTAAGACTATGATTTCGAAGAATATCCCCGCAGTTAAAATTAGAGTCGCTGCCTCTTGGAAATAACCACCCTTCAAAGTTATGTATCATTAATCATCATCAGCTCATTATCTTATTAGGAGGCGCCTCGGTTCTAACAAATTGATCAGGACTTCGAAGAATTTCCCTACAATGTTGGTAAAGTAAATGACTGCCGCCTAGAAATAACCATCATTCTCATAGAGATTCTACCTTTAGCAAGACCCAAAGTCTCGGCCATCACGTTTTGTCTCCTAGAAATTTTCTGGATGTTTCAGCCTTATTCGAGTATACCAAGACGAGTTATGAAGCATTATAGCATTTGTGTAGAGGATATTAATAATAATAAGAATTCTTTATTTTTTCATCAAAAACCATTTACACGTACAATTAATATCATAACAAAATTACACAATTTATGTTTGTGTGAGACTGACGCCCGTAATAGGTATTTAGGCATACCTGTTGTACAGGTCATCAGAATTTGTCTAAATAATACTTTACGTTTTATAAAGTACATATTCAAGTATGCTTTTTGAAAAAGACGCCACCAAAAACATCCGTCCTCCTGAGACGCCACCAAAAACATCCGTCCTCCTGAGTCATTCCGTTATTTTCGATGCATTGGTCCAATATTATCAGCCCGTCAACAGTCTCAATCGGTATAAGGAAAAGGGGATATGCTCCTACAAGATGTATACAAGTCCTTACACCCCAAAAGGTCATCTCATATTCATAATCCATATGTATGAATGTCAGAATAAATCGCATCAAACAGTCGCAAAACACCGCAACACGTAAACCACAGTTGGCGGCTAACACTGATTTATATTCAAGGTCTCTGCCAATGTCGGAAAATATACAACTCTTGTTAAGAGTCGATACGAAATAAAAGCGTGTTGAAAAAGGCTGTTGCTGTAGTTTTTCTGGGCGTCTCAACAGGTCAAACAATCGATGCGCTTTTTAAATTTGAAAAACCAATTTGCTTTATTATTGTAATTGCCTCCGTGGTCTGATGATCATAGAACCGTGAAGATATCAAATATTGGTAAATTTAAATGGCGGTTACAAAGTTCGTCTGGTCATCATCACCAGCTCATTAAACGTCCCCACCCGAGGGGCACAAGCCTATCCGTATAGGTCTTAATCGTCATCGAATTTGCGAGGCGTGCGCAGGTTTCCTCAAGATGTTTCCTTTCAACGTAAGAGCGTCGGATAAATATATAATTGGTACGAAGACATTGGTACATGGCGAGCTTTGAACCTGTATTAAATAAAATATTTTTTAGAAAGAAATACGCATAGAATGAATACAAAACTACTGTATGGAATACCTAAACATTATTCACTTCAAAACTTTGATACATGCGGTAACATCATCAAAACATAATCATCACCATTTTTGGGGACATTTGAATAATCAACGTGTTATCTTTTGTACAATGTCAACTGTTTAAATAAACCAAAAGTTTGGCACGTGAAATTATATTCTTGTGAAATCGATAGGTTATTTTAATTTTAAACCAACTTCTAAAACTGATTCGAGTATATAATTCAAAAAATCAATTTATTCAGTTTAGGTCACTTATGCAAGTCAAATTGCCACTAGCTCGGACTGTAGTATAATCCAGAAAAAAATCTACTTAAATATTTTTATGTTAACATCAAATCGATTATGACCATTTAGACAAACGGACCATTTATATCGGGGACCAAATACGAATATGTCTTAGATTTTCTGCAGCTGAGAAAGTAAGAGACTCAACGAAATTCCTATTTGAAAGTATTCCATTTAACCTTACGACAATAAGAAATACGTTAGGAGCGATACTTGGCGTCCCTCAAACAGAAGAGCATTTGAAATGCACCTGACCTTCCTCCTTGCTGTTTATCGGTTGCTGTGTCACTTCTCACCATGTGAGCAGAATATTCGTTTGCCTGCTATTTCACGAAATACACGTGATCTAGAAAGAGAGTACCAGTTTTGACGGCGGCACTCTCACTGCGTCAAATCTCCGAGCTCAGGCACACATGTATCGTATATGAGTTGTTAATACATGTTGCTGTAGCCAAGTTCCACTGTATAACTAGACGGGATTACTCAACTTTTGTTTTCACAGTTCGGTTTTTTCCAAATTCTTCTATCACGTTCTCTTTTAACAAAACTGTGGAATGTCTTACCTCTGGATATACATTGTATTAATTTTATCCACATTCTCCTGTCACGTCTTTTGACAAAACTGTGGAATGTGTGTGTGTGTCCAGTAAAGCTGTGAAGGCCACCTGCGGCCAACAGCAATAAGCATTCCGCGAATAAACCTCTGGATAAATATGACGTCGCATCATTAAAGAAAAAAGCAAGCAAAGCCTTCTTAAGTCCTTTCTTCTTGCTAATGTCTATCGATGAGAGCGTCACTTGTCATAAGAAGAGTCGTATCCTCGTTTTGTGAAAGAGTTTGTCTGCTGTTTTACAAAACACAGAAAACCTAAATAGAAATGACAAAGCCATCGTCGTGACGTATTGCAAATGGTAGAAACTGCGTCAAAACCTGTAAGCACACACCAATTCACCTCTTACCAACAGGAAGACTTGAAGACATTTATCCCCACCGAGTCTCTGACCTTCTATCTTAAAACAGAGTCTAAAAAGAACACCTCACTCACATGTTGGCGTACTGCTGCATATACTGCAAGTATGCGTGGTGCATCATGAGCATGTGGTTGGCGACAAGCGCCGGGTCGGGCTGCCCCGGCAGGGAGCCCGCGCCGCCGTGGTACGGAGGCACCCGCCCGTAGTTGCTCACCACCGAGCTCAGATAGTTCTGCATCTCCATTGTGTGGTTCTGGTCGTTTTGCCTCGTCTCAGGACGGTTGGGCTCTGGTGACGCCGGCGAGGGTACTGTGCGTTGTCTGCAAGACGTATTCAATGTTGAGGTGTTTGATTTTTGGTTTTATATCGTCTATATAAGGGGTTAATTCGTCTATTGGACTATAGTACTCACCTCAGGCCGTCAGTGGACGGAATCTGCACTGGGTTCTTCGACGGTGCACATACCAAATGCATTGTGTGAGCGATCTGACTCTCATACGTTCGCAGCACGTCGCGCAACACCACACCATCGTCTAACAGTTGACCGGAGTAGATTATCTTCTGTTCCTCTGTGCTCTGGGGACAGACAAACAATTTTAAATCGTCACCAGCCCATTCAACGCGGGGGCGTTAACGGGGGTCGGTGGGGACCGAGGGGCACGAGCCTATTCGTACGTCGTATAGTCGTCCACGCGGGCCAGTGCGGATTGGCCACTTCACGCACAACCTTTGAGTCTTCGTAGGCGTGCACAGGTTTCCTCACGATGTTTTCCTTCACCGTAAGAGCGTCGGGTAACGTACATATAATTTCGAAAATTTGAAAACACATTGGTACGTGGCGGGATTTGAACCTGCGCCCGTCATATCGTAAGGCAACAGTCCACACCATTGAGCCACCGACGCTTAACATACATATAGATCCGACGCTCTTACGGTGAAGGAAAGCATCGCGAGGAAGCCTGCGCACGCGTTCGTAGAATAATAATAAATATCTTCTCACATTCACACAGCTCCTTCTTCCTCCTTCAGCCGGTAACATGGGTACTAAACAACGGATTATCATACTTATATTTTTTACTTTTATTTTGTTAATACGTACATATTATACTATTGTATTGATTGGTTGTTAAAACGCTTATCAAAATAACTGCACCATAACTGCATGCACTTGATAAAATTCAATTGGCAATATAAAATCTACAGTAACATTTTTTATATAAAAAAGTATGTTTTTTAGTATTTTCATGTTTATAGACCTACCTAGGTTTGCCAGATGTCCTACTATTAAAGCCCGACATAACTATGCTTTTTGATTGCCTTTCCATGCAGAATTGATAATGACTGACAGCAGGCTTTATGCTTTTTCCTTTAATACGTAAAATTCCTCTTGGTAAATTTACTGATTCATTGCGATGATGGCATGTTACAATTGCACAGGATGGCATTTTGAAAAAAAAACGGTAATTTCTTCTAATATTCGTGTGTCTTGACTCGTCTCACAGAGCGTAAACTGGCAGCCAGTGTATGATCGTTGAGCTTATGGACATTTGTCGCACTTTAAAAGCGGCTCGCCCCATCTCTTGTATTGGGAAATCTGTGGTTCACACCATTGAGCTACCGACGCTGTATTTTTTACCAATATGTTAGGCCAAATTCGCAGGTTTGTTTGTATATTACCTATTACCACCTGGCAACCTAGACCTACTTAAAGACACAATATAACATCATATACAATTTAAGGTGTGGTGAGCCCTACTTTCGTTTGCGATGTGTCGTCTAGTGCGATATCTATCGCCTATTGGAGGCCCAAAACCACCATATGTCCTTCCTTAACTAACCAGAACCACCTTTACCTCTCCTTTTTTAGAGTTACAACGCATTTACTGCAAATGAAATGAAAAGTGTTTATTCAGTTTAGGTCCTTACAGAACACTTATGAATGTCAAATGAAGCTACCACTGTTCAGATGTAGTTTTCTACTGAGAAGAATCCAGCAAGAAACTCAGTGAAATGGAATGGAAAGTGTTTATTCAGTTTAGGTCCTACAGAAACTTATGAATCAGTCAGTAGTTACAGTATCACTTCAGTAGTGTCTTTCTCAATAGGCCAAAACCACTGAAGCGCTTTTTTTTTCAAAAGCATCAAAAATCATATTTTTAGTTTAGTATTTTAATCGCTTTTTATTATATTTGTATTTTTTGACGTTCATAGTCTTTTTGTAAGCCTAATTTGAAATAAATGTTTTGACTTGACTTTGTATTAGGTGTCTGCTTGTTTTGCCTACCTATGAAATGAGTACAATCATCATTATAGGGTCAATCAGCTGCTAATCCACTTGTTTGGAGGTTTGCCAGAGACTTTTCCTAGTGAATAGTATGCAACTAGAAGGTGAGGGTTGGCTTGATTCCAAAGTTTATGCTGAGACTTATGACTAAACTGATCAATGAGGGTTTTTGCAATGTAAAACCTCACTAGATGGCGCTACGTTGGTGAAAGGTGTAGGATAATTTCGATTGCTCACTAATGTTTGTAGTGACATTAAATATCCAAATGTCACGCGAATAACCAATGGGAAGAGAGCAACTTACTATTATGCTTGACAGATTATTAAATTACAAATACCCTGATTAATATCCTACTTATACCATAGACACAAAAGTTTTGAGAATAAATGTAAATATGTTACTGACAACCCATGTGATGTTGGCAACTACACCAAGGGTTCTGGGTTTGATCTTCGGGCAGTACAAACATTTGTGTGCATCAACATGTCTATTTGTATTGGTCTGGGTGTTATCTATGTACAATATATATTTATTACCAAATAAAAGTATATAAGTATGATTATCTGTTGTTAAGTATCCCTATTACAGGATATTGTTAAGTTTGGGTTAAATAATAAAAATAATTGGCTTAAATAGCAATTACAAATGTTTATGTTTAAGTCTCCATTTAAGATGCAAACTTATGACCTTAATGGAATTATCAGCCCTTCAAACTTGATTTTTAGAACATAGAAACAGTTATTGTTTGAAGGTTTTAGTCTGGAAGTTTACTTATTACTTGGCATCTATAACTCCTGTGGTGAAATGGTTGAAAGTCAGATACAACACCAAGTTTCCGTGTTCAATACCAAGACAGTACACACTTTTGTGTGCATCAACACATCTGTTGTATTAGACCAGTTAAAAAAAAGTATTTTGTATATTAACTGTTGGTTAGAACATGTTCCTTGTTTCAATTGATTGATGTTGCTGATTCAATTGACGTTGCTGGGTTAATATTGGTTGCCATTTATTATGTATATTTTCAAGATAGATTAAATATATTAACTTATTAAAAAACATAACTATTATAATTCAGGAACACAGCAGAACACCCTAGAGGTATATTTCAATGTTCCTTGACATTAAGGTTTTAAATATGGGCACTTAATGTTGAATTCTAACATTAGATTATGAGTAAAACTACTGGTAGATAATATAGTAAAGATGACCTAACATTAGGAACAAAATAATTTGAATATCTTATCATATAATAACAAAGCAATTCAGCATTATCAAACTGTGATAAACACTTGATATCTTTTTGATTATTTGAACATTTTGATGTCCATAACTTTAATCTGCACTAGTCGACCTATGGCCAAAATCACTTAAAAATATTGGTGTAAATAATTTTATTAGGGGCATTAATTTTTAGTTATATCAGGATATATAAATATTTACAATTAAATAATAATAGAAAAAAGAATAGCAAAGCAGGTGCATTGTGCAAATGTGGAAGAATACACAAGCAGGGGACGACCCAGAAGGACTTACCTTGACCAAATTGGTCAAGTCCTTAAGAAGGCTGGGGCCCCAAGTAAGAGGAATAAAAGAGCTTGTATGAAAAGATTGATGGATGTGATTGAAGCTAGGGAAGTATGTCAGGACCGTGCAAAGTGGCATTTCATCATCTCTGCCTACCCTTCTGGGACCAAGGCGTGAGCTTTATTTATTTATTTTATTTTATTTTACAATTAAATGTAAAGAATTTTGTAATAATTGATGATAGGTAACATTGAAATTGTATACATAATTTAATGAAACTTTTATAAATATTTCTTTTTATTCTTTTATATTTGTGTTGTTGAATAGTAAAAAATAATACGAATATTTTTATTTACTCGTAGCAGGCCATAATTGAGTATTATTCAAAAGATATTATAATTCTTACCGGTTTGCTAGGATACACCTCTGAGAGATGCCCTTTCAACTGCCTCACGGTCCATGACGACTGGCATTCAATGTTTTGGTCCTCAATTTGCTGGTTAGGTGCTTTCACAATAAGCGTTACATTGTCTGGTATCATTTTTCAATCATCCAAGTGTTCCTTTTCAAGTTAGATAATAAAGAGCTCGTGATGATAACACACCTCTAAATAAACACAAAAAATTGGACGAAACAAATCACAATAATTTGTAAATGTAATCCTGTTTGACGCAACGACTGTTAAAAATTGTGTGTGTTCAATCACCTATGCGAATTGCGAATAAATAAATGATCAATTTAGATGGCAGATGATGTAAATAAATACTCCGCAAAATAAAGTGGCCCCAGCACTTGTCAATTTGCCATTGAAATTATTTGTCGTGTTTCCATTGGTCCAGCGACGACATGTGACGTCATCTGTTTGTTTTCTTCTCTGAAATCAATCTTCTCTGTTTATTTTTTTTTGTAGACTGACTAGTTCATATTGGCCCATGTAGTCGTTTGTAAGAAAAAGACCAATCGCGAATAGAGAAAATATTGAAGCAACTATTGTAACATAAAACAGACTTATCTACAGATGAGTAAGATAGAAGATTGCTTGATAAAATAGTCAATACCTATTTTAAGTAATAGATTGGAATAGATGTACAAAAAGTAATCTAACGAAAATGTTTAATTAAAAAAAAACATTTTCAGCAACCACTATAAGAAACGAAACGTAAATAAAAAAAATAAAATGTCAAAAAATGTCAATTATCTTAATGTTGTTGTTTGTGACATTTCAATTTCTTGTGTTTTTAATTTTTTATTGGGTTTTGTTGGTAACTAAATACTAATTTCAAGGAAAAAATAATCGAGCACTCGTGAAATACTACAGATTTTATTAATATATAACCTATGAGTCGTTGTTCATTCATAAAACCGTAGAAAACAATTGAATGATATTCTAACCCCAATAATTGTTGAAATGGGTGTTACAGTGTGAGTTCTTATTCAATATAATATTCTTGGTATTTATAAACATATTCCTTTTATTAATACATATTGTAACCATGCTACATCTAAACAAAGTCTTTGCATTGTAATTATTAAAACTTCTTATTTTTTTTTATCAAGTTTACAGCAGTATCCTGTGCCAGATAACAAAAATGGGACATGGGTTATAGAACTGCTGACTAAAAGGATCTTGGCCCTTGGAGCAACGCAGCAGGGACAGTTTCTAGTGGACTGTGAAAGTTATCTTTCTCACCCACAAATGGGTAAGAACACAAATTAATAATAATAAAGCCCATTTTTCCGAACTTGTTAACAATTATAATATGTCACAAAGTTTGACGTGCCTCCAGGCATAGACTTCCTCCAGCTCTCTCCACTGTACCCAATCATCTGCAACTCTAGTCCAATATGGTCCCAGGGTTAAGCGGCTATTGTCACACAGTGAAGAATACATCATCATCAGCTCATTTAACATCCTCACTGAGGGACACCATATAGAGTGAGTAGGCCTAAGTTGTCCACACATGCCCAGTGTGGATGGGACGACTTCATGCACAACCTTTGAATCTCTTCGCAGGCTTGCATGAAGGTCTCCTCACAATATTTTCCTACACCGTAAGTGCATCAGATAACGTACATATAATTTCAAATTTTTTTTTATTAATAAATTACATCTACAGACTCATGGTCCGTACTCTTTTTAGTTTAAGATTATTTTGTAAATTAATTATTATAATATTATGTTAGTGCCCCGCGCATAGGGCAAAAGAATTGGTTAAAGGGAGAATGGGATAACAGCCAAAATTAAAATAAATATTTACATTAGGTAAAGTAGGGAGGTGATGCGGTGGGATTTGAACCTCAGCCCTCCCGTTAGGAGGGCTACACCATTGAGCCAAACACAAATAAAGTTTATTTGTTTTACAAAATATAATTTTGTGTGGGTGTTATAGAGATAATAATTAATTAATTGTGTTATTAGTTTCCTTCAATACTGCTCTGTCATGTTAACTAAAAGTGTTCTGCACTTACCATCAGTTGATAGAACTGGTTGTCTCAAGCACTTCTAACAAAAAACGATTTGTATAAGAGGTTATAATTTTACCAGGTAATTTAAGTAGCGGTGATTACTTGGTAAATTGGTGTGTTGGTGGCTCATTGGTGTGGACTTTGCTGTCCGATCTGGAGTATGCAGGTTTAAATCCTGGCATGTACCAATGTGTTTTCGAAATTATATGTTTATCTGACGCTCTTATGGCAAAGGAAAACATTGTGATGAAATCTGGAGAGTGCATGCCTGTGAAGAGATTCAAAGGTTGTGCGTGAAGGCCCATTGCAGATTGGTAAACAACCAAATCAAATATGATTTACAATGAAATTTGAGTAGGAAATTAGGATGAGGGCACTGTGTAGCTAGTAAAATTACCAGGTATATGAGACCTAAATATGTTGTCCAAAAAAATTATGACTACTGAATTGTTATTAATTTCCTTCAACACTACAGCAATTATGGGTCAGTTGTATCCACTTACCATCAGGTGACAATACTGTGCCTCTCACTTCATCATTACAATCATCATCATCATTTCAGCCGTCCCCTGCCGAACGAAGGCCTCCCCTAATGATTTCCACGCGGACCGATCCCTTGCAGTTGACATCCATCTGCTACCCACCACCTTAACCAGGTCATCCGTCCATCTGGTTGGGGGTCGGGCCTACGCTTCGTTTTCCGTTACGCGGACGCCACTCGAGAACCTATCCGCCCCATCGGCCATCGGTTCTACGCACTATGTGCCCTGCCCACTGCCACTTCTACTTGCTTATCCTGTGGGCTATGTCGGTCACTCTAGTTCTCCTACGGATATCCGTATTCCGAATCTTATGGCGTAGGGAAATACCTAACATAGCCCTCTCCATAGTACGTTGAGCAACCTTGAGCATATTAAGAGGCCTTGTAAGCGACCACGTTTCACTTCCGTATGTCATAACTGGCAACACACACTGGTCAAAGACTTTCATCTTGAGACACAGGTATTTTGGACGATAACAAAAAAAAAAAATCATTTGTATTTACAGGTACTACAAAAACAGTACACATATTACATAATTCAGAGCAACCAGCATCCGTTTTCTCAATACTAGAAAGTGGAACGAAAAACATACACGTAATAGCCGATGGGCTATTTGATCTGCTCATGATGAAGCTGTCGCAGCACTACACATCTAAAAAACAAACAAAAATTGAGAGCAAAGGCCCTAGATTTGAACTTGGAGATTTCTGCGTAAAACTCGGTTCAGTCACTATGAATCAAAATTTTAAGGGCATTTTGATTGAGGTGAGTTTTTTTTATTATTCTAGTAACCTATTTGGAAGAAATTAAAAATAAGGATGATATTTGAAATAGAAAGAAAAACATTATCCTCACATCAGCTTATTATACGTCCCCACCCGTATAGGGAGTATAGGCCATAGTCGTCCAAGCGGGCCCAGTGCGCGTTGGCCGAGTTCACGTACAATATTTGAAACTCTTCGCAGGCGTGCGCAGGTTTCCTCACGATGTATAATGCGGTAGTTAACACCACTAATCGTTGACGTACTTTTTATGAACGAGATTTCATATATCACGTTTCCATATATTTTGTATGAGATTAGTGATATGTGACGTCATTGTTCATTGCCCGTCAGTAGGGACGTATAATGAGCTGATGATGATTTCAATTGCTTTTAGGTGGAATACAGGCCGTGTGTGATGGCGAACGCGGTGTGGGGTCTCCTACGGGAGTTCCTACAAGGCCTACTCGGACCTTCGGTGTCGATTCAGCCTCCGCAGCATCTTCTCAGCCGCATGAACGAGATATATACGCCGATCGACACCGTCTACCAGTACTTGGAACATTTTAGTGCTTATAGAAAGACTACTGGATTGAGAAATGCTTGAATCAAGTGGATATTTTGGATTATTTGGACGTAGTTTTTAAAAAAATACAAGTGGTTTATGAAATGCTGGAATGGTAGAGGACGTTTTGTATAAATGGAAGTGTTTAAAGAGGTGTGAAAAATCTTAATTGAGTGAATAAACTACAAAACAAAAATAGTTTTCAAAGCTAACTTAAAAAAACTAAAATTAAGTCCGTAAAGTCATTTTTTTTTATTAGTCTTGATAGAATCTAATTATATAACTTATGCTTAAAGTCTAGCCTAAGTTTTTAAATTACCGTCACGGAAGTCGTGAGTTCAGTGTAAGCTAAGAAACTTATTTTGTGTCTTTGAAGTTGTCTTTCAAAAAATACCTTGTAAGTATATACAAATATATTATTATACATAAAATTGGTTTTCTTTCATACAGAAATATATTTATAAAACACAAACTATATAACAAACAGTGCCATCTAGTGCCAATACATGTAAGAGTTTTTACTATGTGTACTGAACAACTGATAAACATACTTATAAACTTTTTTTGCAAATCCATAATACGTTATATAGTAATATTTATTTATCTGTGTTATACATAAACCCAAGACCAATAAAACGACATGTTATGCACACAAACGTTTGTAAAGCCCGGGGATCGATTCGGTAGTCGTTATCCCACAAATCCGTATTGGGTTCACGTGGTGGGTTACAACCCAATCTCCCCATGTATTCAGAAGGCCTGTGCCTAGCAAGAGGCTGTTATAGGCTGACGATGATGGTGATTTAATAAAAAACTCGATCCAAACAGATGAGTAGTACTTAATCAAACCTTATATGCGTTCATTTACGCTATTGTGGAATATTTTGTACACGCATTCTTGCTGATAGTATAAAATTGTCGAGTATTTAGACGGATATTTATATGATACGTTACAAATCGATTTAATAATAAAAAAATGCTTGAAACTGTTTATTTTTTTATAAACATTGCAATTTAACTCCTTCGAAGTATTGGTCTGAGTTTCAGCACTTACGTATTGTTAGTAAGAGAGTAACGAGTGTACTATGTTAGTAAATAACTTGTAGGTAAATTCATATGTTAGGTAGTTTTTAAGATGAACGTTTTGGTGATGGTGGTTGTATGGATCAAAGGTAAGATTTCTTCACAGCATCTCTCTCTCTCTTCAACCTATCGCAGTCCACTGCTGGACATAGGTCTCCCTCATTTTGCGTCAGATATCCCGGTCCTCCGCTTTTCTTATCCAGCTTCCACCACCATTCCGACTACAGGTTGACGGCTCACTAAACTAACTCAGATTTTTTAAAGTCCCTCCTTTTTGACAGTTGCAGAATACAAAACGTGGTGTTATTAAAAATATTTTCCTTTCCTTCTGCACTTTGAACAAATGTATTCTGGTTTCAGTACAATACAGCACAGAGGTAGAGTTAGACTTGATTAATTGTGGTGTGGACGATTCACCCGAGGTCACTGTTGGTGATGTGCCCATAGAGACTTACCCATGGCTGGGCATCCTGTATTACTCCACTGGTAAGTACAGGACCGGCAACACATCTCTGTGACTTTAGCTGTTGCAAATGTCCATGGGCGACGGTAAGACTTTCCATCAGGTGAGCCGTAAGCTCGTTTGACTCTCTATTTTATATCATCATCATCAGCTCATAAATGTCCCCGAGGGGCACGAGCCTACCCGTATAGGGTGATAAGGCCTTAGTCGTCCTCGCGGAACTTATATAAAAATACTAATAATAATGATTACATTTTATTCAACAATAGTCATTATACGATCTGGCTGGTGCAGGTTCAAATCCCGCTACATACCAATGTATTTTCGATTTTTTGGAATTATATGTACGTTTATCCGATGATCTTGCGGTGAAGGAAAACATCGTGAGGAAACCTGCGCACGCCTACGAAGAGCTTGAAAGGTCGTGCGTGAAGTCAGCCAATCTGCACTGGGTCTGCGTGGACAACTAGGGCCTATACACTCTTTACGGGTAGAGTCGTGCGTGCCCCGCGGTGCGGACATCCTAATGAGATGGTTCACACACACACACGCACACACACACACACACACACACACACACACACACACACACACGCGCACCACACACACACACACACACGCACGCACGCACACACACACACACACACACACACACACACACACACATGAGATCTGTGATATATTTTATTCTTGACAATATTTTGAACAAATATATTTTGTCCCCATTTACAATGGACCATTTAAAAAAATCGTTTTGAATGGCGGGGTTAACATGTATGGAATGTTGTAGTAAACGCGCTTACCGGGGAAAGCCGCGCGGTGACCACGGTTGCTCTGATCCAGCAGGAGTTTGTCATCGCGCCGGCCGCTGACATTGGACCTATGCCCAAACATGACTTCAGGTCGGCAAACTTTAGGTCTTACATATTAAATAAATAAATAATAATACATATCCACTGACATTCACACAGCGCCATCTAGACCCAAGATAAGCGTGAAGCCTGTATTATTGGTACTAAACAACGGATAAACATACTTATAGGTATACATTTTTTTGTAAATACATACATATTATACATAGAAAACACTCAGACCATTACAAACAGACATGTTCATGCACACAAATGTTTGTACTGCCCGGGGATCGAACCCGGAACCCTAGGCATTACAGTCGACCTCTCAACCGCAACACCAATTGGGTCGTCATATCATATTTAGAAACTTATGCTTCTAAATATGACTTATGTTCAGGGCCGGATCTAGGGGGCGGCAAACAGACTAATGGACCACTCATCATTTACCTTACTTGCCCGCGGAATAAATAATAGTACAAGTGCATGGCCATAGAAATACGACTGATAACCGGAGCGCGGAGTAAGGCATGTTACTGAACCATTACATTTTTTTGCATAGTTCTAAATAGGCGCCCGCAGATCACGGTCAGCAGGCGGGTGCAGCTGCGATCTGAGGAATGACGCTGTATACGAAAACTCTCTCGTCGATCTCTATACAGGGCAGCAGTGTATTATTTCAAAGTTACGTAGTTATTTCTCTATGTTAATTGATGCCAACTTAGCTGCTTTAAAGCTATATCATTTTCATGATGGACAGCTACAATTGAAAAAATAAAAAATAAGCTCCTTTTACTTGCATCAAGCGACCACGTTTTTAAAGAAAATATACAAAATAAATTGGAAATAAAACGCCTTTTTCATCCAGTGTGACTTCGAAAAAGCTGAGGCGAGTAGTCTTATTTCATTATAGAACTTAATTGATTAATATCAATACCAATAATTGATAAATTGTAACTTTTTAATGACATTGCTTTTTTGCCGAGGTTAGGATGGTTATGAAACAGCTTAAGCGTTATTAGACCCCCGCTACGACGGATATACCGCAGAGCTTTTGAAAGTAGGGGCACGCCAGTGCTTAAGACCCTTCAGAAGCTTTTTAATTCCGGAATCGGTGATGGTGCGACACCAAAGGTGAGGAGCAATGGCGTGGTGGTGTTCTTCTTCAAGAAAGGTGATTAAACCTTTTCCCTCTCTATTCAACCTATCGCAGTCCACTGTTGGACATTTGTCTCATTTTGCGCCAGATATTCCGGTCCTCCGTTTTTCTCCAGACTCCACCAGCGACTTTTCGCAAGTTGTCGGTCCATCGGGCCGGAGGGCGTCCTACGTTACGCTTGCCAAGACGCGGTCTCCGCTCCAGAACTCGTCTGCTCCAACGGCCATCGGTTCTGCGACATCATTACCCACTGCCACTTCAGTTCGCTAATCTGGCGAACTATGCCGGTAATTTTAGTTCTTTTGCGGATAACATCATTTCTGATTTTATGTATAAGAGTCTCCCAACATAGCACGCTCCATCGCTCGTTGAGTAACTTTGAATTTCTGAACCAATCCGCAGTCAGTGTCCATGTCTCATCTGCGTATGTTGGTATGGGTAGGACGTATTTCTCAAAGACTTTTGTCCTTAAGCGTTGCGGAATCGTCGACGTGAAGATCTGATGTAACTTGCCTGATGCCGCCCAGCCCAAATGAATCCTCCTACTAGCTTCCCTTCCGAAATTGTGCCGGTCAAGTTTTAGCCCAAGTAAACTTATTCTTGGACAATCTGGAGAAGGACGCCACCGACGCTTATCAGAAACGCTACCGGTCTATAATTCTTCAAGAGAGCTTTATCACCCTTCTTAAAGAACGCTTGTGGACCACGCTTCCAGTGTAGTTCCCAGGTAGATGACGGCATTAAAAGAGCTCACCTAATGTCCTAAGGATGGGTTGTCCACCGGTGTTTAGGAGTTCTGTCGTAATACCGTCATCCCACGGGGCCCTTTCATTTCTCAGTTGCTTCAGTGCTGCACTAATTTCGCTAACGTCAACATCCGGGATATCCTACGTACAATAGTGCCTTAGTAGGGCACGTAGATTCCAAGTGGTTTTTGAAAATTTGGGCCCCCTGTTCTCCTTAATAAGGTCCTTAATTAACCTTGTATTGAAATAGTAGAATTCTCTGCGAACGAGTTTCGTATCCGCTTGGAGAGAGCCTAATATTCCGGGTCCTATTCAACCTATCGCAGTCCACTGCTGGACATAGGTCTCCCCATTTCGCGCCAGATATCCGGTCCTCCGCTTTCCTCATCAGCCTCCACCAGCGACCTTTCGCAAGTCGTCGGTCCATCGGCGGAGGGCGTCTACGCTACGCTTGCCGAGACGCGGTCTCCACTCCAAAACTCGTCTGCTCCAACGGCCATCGTTCTGCGACATACGTGACCAGCCCTGCCACTTCAACTTGCTGATCCGGCGGGCTATGTCGGTAACTTTAGTTCTCTTACGGATTAATATATATAATAATATATAAATATATATATATAATATATATATATTATATATATATATATATATATATATATATATATATATATATATATAATATATATATATTCCGGTATGATAAGTTAAAGACAAAATTCATTTATTTAAATTAGGCTAACAAAAACACTTATGAACGACAAAAATATACAAAATTACATTACAAAAAAACAAATTTATTTCTTTGAACTGTTCTTTTAGAGAGTCACGTGGTCTAAGGTTGTAGATAAAAGCTCTCTTTGTAGCACAAATATTGTATCAATGTCGGCAGCCGTACCCACAACGGTAGACCATACGACAACACAAATAAATGACTAAAATAAACTAATCTTGCCGTTTTTACATCTGTTACGAGTTATCTTAGATATTAAAAGCTTATTGAAGAATAACGACCCATTATGATATTGTGCACATCTTTAAGTTATTCTCCAGAGTCATTATGATCCGTCTCGCGCATATGTTTGACGATTTCCAGCCCTCCGAACAAGCCGGGTTCCTCAAAGGCTTCAGCACCATAGACTACATATTACATACCTGTGGCAGGTTATACAGAAGAGCGGAGAGTATAACTGACCATTATTTGGCGTTTGTGGACTATGAGAAAGCCTTCGATTCGATCGAGAATTGGCTGTGCTGTGTCATTCCCTCCAACGGTGCCTGACTTGACTACTGCTATATCGAATTGTTGAGATGTTTGTACGAGAGCGCTACTATGTCAGGCCGAGTACATGAAGAGCTTACCATTGGCTTATCATTGGCACGAGGAGCAATACAAGGAGATGTAATATCTCTGAAACTGATCACAGCTGCTTAAAAAGTTGCAGCTTTGTCCAATGTCAATCAATTTGAGGACCTATTATATAAATTAGTGAAATAATATTAGGATGATAAAGGTAAAAATAAACAAAAGAGGGTGGGGGCGGCATTTCTAAATTTTTGCCCACCCAAAAAAATTGAAGATCCGGCGCTGCTTATGTTAGGTCGAATCAATAAAATAAGCTAAAGCATAAAGCATGCATACGTCCATGAAAGCATGACTTTAAAGTCTTAGATAACAATAAACCAGATACACAATCACGAAGAACAACCAAAAAATGTCCAGACGAATGACACATACGTATAAATTGTTATATTTCGAACGTAAAATTATTTATTTAAATTTTGACCTTAACGCGTCGTCAAAGAGTACCAATCAAAAGCACGAGCACACACTATGTCCTTATGACATGTAGCGAGCGACGTGATTATGAATGAAAATTCTGCCAAGTGAATGGGCAGACTTTTGCCGCAAACACTTTTTGAGTGAGATTGTTCATATAATGAGTTTGTTTTTTATTAGCCGTTATAGCATAAATAATAACTCCTTGCTCCTTCGGAGTTACGAGTGTTCGTTTACTATCAGGAAAAACTGCTACAAATGAGTAGCCTTCTGAAATAAAAACGTTACAGAGCGAATTCCCGGGTGTTACTTGGCGAGGACTGGACGAGGCAGGGGACGGGTGCGCAGCTACGTCATCCATCCAGAATACGAAGAGACTTACAATACGTAGCTCTGGTACAACTCAGGGATCCAGTAAGAGCAGGTAATATTGTGCAATGCTGATAATAGGCACACTCCCGCCGCCCCCGGCTGGCCGGTACGCAGCAAACTTAAAAAGCAGTATTTCTCCACTATTAAATGGGCGCTATTATACATATAAACCTTCCTCTTCAATAATTCTATCTATTTAAAAAAACGCATCAAAATCCGTTACGTAGTTTTAAAGATTAGAGCATACTTACATAGGGATATAAGGACAGAAGAAACGACTTTTTTATACTATGTAGTGACAGTGATGTGTACGGACTGCAAACATTAAGGGATAAATAGTTAGGGAGTTGGTTGTGAAAAGTTCCGATTCAAAACTTACGAAACTTAAGACAATCGCATTAGCTCGTGGGGCATTCCAATCAAAATATCGAGGTTCTGTAGCATAAGCCGCAGTAGTATGCGAACCACTGCAGTAATGGTTTTTAATGTTAAAAGTGAACAGGACGGTCACCTGATGGTAAGTGATACGCCTAACCATGACAGAGCTGCATTGAAGGAGACCAACAAGACAGTTATTATCTCCATCAAGACCGCACTCGCCCTTCGCCAGAGAGAACAGATGTGGTCTCTTATACCGGTAATTTCACTTGCTACAGTGCCTTATCCCGAAACACAAAAGTGCATCACACTCCGTTTCACGGGACGATATCTGGCACTGCGTTGGTACTACCTAGACGACTCAGTATTGAGTCTACCTAGTGTTCTGACTCTCACTCTACTGTGTTTGAATAGTAAGAAAGTTAGTTTTGAAAGCATCATGGGCGTATGTAACTTAAGTTTTGGCTAAAGTTATTAATAACTTCACAGGTTTCATAAAGCCCTATGCCGCCTCCGGATTTGCTTCGTAATCCAGAGTTCTACGTGGTCAAGTTCCATGAAGTGTGTACATAGAGAAAGAGAGACGTGTGTGGTCAGACCAGTTTTAATATTTTGAATGGTTTTGGAAAGTAAAAAGACATAGTTCTATGACACTTTTCGTGACATCACAGAACACCAAAAGGCACAAATCTACATGTATAGGTTGATTAGGCCTTAGTCGTCCACGCGGGCCCAGTGCGTGTTCGGCGACTTCACGCACAACCTTTGAATCTCTTCGCAGGCGTGCGCAGGTTTCCTCACGATGTTTTACTTCACCGTAAGAGCGTCGGATACATATAATTTCGAAAATTCGCAAACACATTGTTACGTGGCGGGATTTGAACCTTCGCCCTCCCGGTCGGATGGCAACAGTCCACACCATTGAGCCACAAATGCTCTCTTTTCGTTGGTTTATAATTGATATGAACTTGATATCAATCGCATCTTTCTCTCTTCAAGATATTGCAGTCAAAACCTGGACATAGGTTTTCCCAATTTCACACCGAATACTTATTTGGTGACGCAGTTGAAATGTCGGCCGCAACACCAAGGGTACGTTCGATTCCGGGCAATACAAACATTTGTGTGCAAGAACATGTCTGTTTATTTTGGTCTGGGTGTTTTCTATGTATAATATGTATGTATTTACAAAAAAAAATGTATATAAATATGTTTATCCGTTGTTTAGTACCAATAATACAGGCTTCACGCTTAACTTGGGGCTAGATGGCGCTGTGTGAATGTCAGTAGATATTTATTTATCATTTATTTTTCAGATTACAACAATCTTCAGAAGCAAGTGGTGCCGATGTGGCACGTGCCGGGGCAACTCTGCAAGGATTTTTATGTAGCCGCCAATGTTCGTATATTTGTATTCATCATCATCATTAGCTCATTAAACGTCCCCACCGAGGGGCACGAGCCTTATTAGGCCTTAGTCGTCCTCGCGGGCCCAGTGCGGGTTGGACGACTTCACGCACCGTAAGAGCGTCGATAAAGTACATATATTTTTCGAAAACTCGAAAACACATTGGTACGTGGCGTGATTTGAACCTCAGCCCTCCCGGTAGGAGGGTGACAGTCCACACCATTGAGCCACCGACGCTCTTTATTTTTTATTTTATATTTGTACAATTACCTTAAACTTTATTTCCCTAATGCCATATTCCCAGTTTGCTTGTGGTTAGCAGAGGGCGGATCGCGTTATTTTAAAACGAAACGTTTCGATTATAATATGGGTGTAATCATAATCATTTAATCACCATTATTTGCAGCATACAGTACATAAAAATGTAAACATAGAGATGTTTAACAATGCTACAAATAAACCTTTAAATAATAAATAAATAAATAAATATCCATTGACATTGACACAGCGCCATCTAGCCCCAAGTTAAGCGTGAAGCCTGTATTATGGGTACTAAACAACGGATAAATATACTTAAATACATTTTTTTTTCGTAAATAACATATCATACATAGAAAACACCCAGACCATTACAAACAGACATGTTCATGCACACAAATGTTTGTACTGCCCGGGGATCGAACCCGGAACCCTTGGTGTTGCAGCCGACCTCTCAACCGCAACACCAAATGGGTCGTAAACCTTTATCAAGGTATTGTGAATAATATCAAGTAAGTAGTAACGATATCCTTCCGATCCTGTAATAGTTGACATTTTCGATATCCAGTATTGCCGTAAGATTAAGTTTCAGTTTCGTCTGAACTAGCTGTCAAATGATTAGGGCGATATGAAATTGACCAAATAGTTGTATTTCGGTCCAAGTGGTTACGTTATATCTGTCAAAATTTACCGCGATCTGTCTGCAGCATGTGTGTTTCTACCTGGTATCAACTCAGCCATGATTTCCTGGCACATTCTATCTTTTTCTTATACCTAAGGGTGATAAGTATGAATGTTAAGGAATAGAGTCTTAGCTGTAACATTAATTATCACTTTTCTAGTTATGACATACAGAAGTGCTTAACATCCTGTTTCACGGGACGATATCTGGCACTGCGGTGGTACCTACCTAGGCGACTCAGTACCGAGTCTACCATGTTGTAAATTAATTATTGATAATTTTGATATTGTTTGCAGTTGTACGCGAAGAAGATGCGTCCTCCACATGTAGCGTGCGCTATCTCCTCAGAGGAAGGAGACCGCGTGTGCGTTTGGGAGGCTGGCGCGGCCCTGGTCGCGAGAGACGTGTGGGGTCGCTGGCAGTTGGTAAGCATTTTTATTTGTCAAACCCAAACTCAAAAATGCTTTATTCAAATAAATCATAAAGCGACACTTGTGAATCGTCGAAAAAAAGTTATTTTTAATAAATCTTCCACCGTGCACCGGTTCGGCGGGTTGTTATCTACCGAGAAACTCCGGCAAGAAACTCGTGTAGTTACTCTTTTCAAATATGGGGTTTACATGGCTCACATATCATGTCTAATTTATATAATACTTTAGTTTTTACATAGCTGTCATATGTCTTATTTATATAATTCTTTTATTTTGTAATTACATATAATATATAGAAAACACCCAGACCAATACAAACAGACAAGTTCACGCACAAAAATGTATGTACTGCCCGGGGAACCCGAAACCATCTGTGTGATAGACGTCTCAACCATAACACTGGGTCGTCTATGAGCTGATGATGTTTTCGCAGCTAGGCCTAGGAGTTAGAGGGCCAGGCTGCACAGCCCATCGCGGTACCTCGACATGATGAGCTACCACCCTGGGTGAAGGCCAGCCTCGACAAGTACCGTAGGATCACCATATCCAAGATACATAAGCACAAGTATGTGTTACGGAGTAAGTAGACAAGTTTTCTCTTCCTGCTTAACCCTTTAAATAAGTAATAAATAAATTAATATCCACTGACATTCTAACAGCGCCATCTAGCCCCAATTTAAGCGAAGAGCTTGTAGTTAGGGTACTAAAAACTGATGTTAATAACTTATATAATTTATTTTGTAAATACATACATATTATATATAGAACACACCCAGACCATTACAAACAGACATGGTCATGCACACAAATGTTTGTACTGCCCGGGGATCGAAACCGGAACCTTTGGTGTAATAAGCGATGTCTCAACCATTACAACAAATGGGTCGTATATGTATGTTACATATTAGCGTTCACGGGCCTTCGAGGCGCGAGGCCACTTGAACCGAGAGGCTGTGGGTAGGTGCCCATTTCGTCCACGCATTTCCCCGCCTCTAGCGGTGCCACTATCTCCATTGAACGGAATGTACTATATTCATATTTATTTATTCACTTGTTTTTGTATCATACAGTACAAAAGAGCGTCTGTGGCTCACTGGTGTGGTCTGTTGCCCTCCTACCGGGAGGGCTGAGGTTAAAATCCCGCACGTACTAATGTGTTTTTCGATTTTTCGATATTATATATACGTTATCCGAAGCTTTTACGGTAGAGGAAAATATCGTGAGGAAATCTACGCACGCCTGCGAAGAGATTCAAAGGTTGTGCGTGAAGTCGTCCAACCCGTACTGGACCTACGTGGACGACTAAGGCCTTAACACACCCTATGCGGGTAGGCTCGTGCCCCTCGGTGGGGACGTTTAATGAGCTGATGATGAGTACAATAACATTTTATACTAATAACAATACATTTACCTACATTAAATAATATTATACGAGCATTTCAAAAATATGACAATTATATGTCAATGACTACTAATAATATTAATGATTACCCAGGCGATGGCAGCGGCAATTCAGCAGAGCCTGGCAGTGTGTTCCAACGGTTCGGCGCGTGCGATCCTGAAGAGAAAATTAATCTCGTGTACCGCGACGTCATCCTGCTGAACACTGATAACAGCCAGTACCAATTCATGACGTACAATGTGAGCGTGTCTTAGATTTAGTCTATGAACTCTTTCTTTTATTAATTTACTAGCGACCCACTCCTGCTTCGCACGGGTGCAATGCTATAACCAACTCATAAGTTAAAAAAATAACTCACTTTTCTCAAAGTGTTTCGTTGTTTTTACTACCTATAGTGCACTCTGCGCTTCGCTTGGCTCGTCTTGGCGGGGGCACTTTACTAAGGCTGAGAGCCATCTGCGCTCGCCAATTGCCCGGTGAAGCTGTAAAGGCCATCTGCGGCTAACAGCAGTAGGCAGTTCGAAAAATGGGGCACGGTAGATACAATATCATCATCATCAGCTCATTAAACGTCCCCACCGAGGGGCACGAGCCTACCCGTTTAGGGTGATTAGGCCCAGTGCGGATTTGACGACTTCATACACAACCTTTGGATCTCTTCGCAGGCGTGCATGAAGGTTTCTTCACTATGTCTTCCTTCACCGTGAGAACATCTGATAACGTTCATATAATTTCGAAAATTCGAAAACACGTACGTGGCGGGATTTGAACCTCAGCCCTCCCGGTAGAAGGGCAACATACACCACACTATTAAGCCACCGACGCTCACAAGAAAACACAATATAAAGTTTCATTTTCCTAAGATTGTATCACATGGCTCATATTTTGATTGGACCAAACTCCGAACGTCTCTGATGGATACACGATCATCCCGAGTTCACTTACCATCAGGTGAGCGTCCTGACCGTCCTGTACACTTAAAAAATCATTTTTCAGATGACACTGATCGAGGATGTGGAGTACTCGTGCCTGACCCTGGAGCTGGTGAATGCCAGCGCGGTCTCCGAGTTCCGGATACAGCATACGTGCTTAAAGGATACGGTTAGGCCGTGTTACGCATATAGAGGTCAGAATTGTCAACTGAATCTATAAAAAAGACCATTTCTGTTTGTTTTCATAAACATATGTTTGTATTGGTCTGAGTGTTTTCTATGTATAATATGTATGTCTATACAAAAAAAAGTATATGAGTATGTTTGACAATTGTATATACCGTAATACAGGCTTCACGCTTAACTTGGGACTAGATGGCTCTGTGTGAATGTCAGTGGATATTTATTTATTTATTATCATCAGCCTATAAAGGCCAACTAGGTGGTAGACTCGGTACTGAGTCGTCTAGGTAGGGACCAGATATCGTACCGTGAAAAAGAAGTTATGTACTTCTGTGTTTCGGGGTGAGGGCATACTTATATCCTTTTTTGTAAATACAAACATTTTAGACATAGAAAACTCCCAGATCATTACAAACAGACATGTTCATGCACACAAATGTTTGTACTGCCCGGGGATCGAACCCGGAACCCTTGGTGTTGTAGCCGACGTCTCAACCATTACTGAGTGATCGTGTCTAGTTAGTTTATAGTTATATAACCAACGTATAATATTATTGTCCCCCTCAGCGCAGTAAACAGACAGTCATCATCAGCACATTAAACGTCCCCACCGAGGGGCACGAGCCTACCCGTATAGGGTGATTAGGCCTTAGTCGTCCACGCGGCCCAGTGCGAATTGGACGACTTCACACACACAACCTTCGAATCTCTTCGCAGGCGTGCATGAAGGTTTCCTCACGATGTTTTCCTTCACCGTAAGAGCGTCGGATAACGTACATAATTATATTTACGAAAATTCGAAAATACATTGGTACGTGTCGGGATTTGAACTTCAGCCCTCCCGGTAGGAAGGCTGAAGGCAGTCCACACCACTGAGCCACCGAGCGTTCTTACGGTGAAGGAAAACATCGTGAGGAAACCTTCAGACAGTGTAACAGACAGTAAAACATCTTCATACAAACGTGCCGCTCTCGGTTTGAATGTGTGCGTGGCGGCGCGCGGCGTGTGCACGCGGCGTCACGCACACGCCGGTGCAGTATAGCGGGGAATAAGGTGGCGGCAGTGCGGGCTGTGCCGCGTGACCGAGACCACGCGCGACTTACACGACCGCTCGCGTTCCTCAACTCTCGCCGGCTACACCGTAATATTACGATTTACGATCAACGGATTGTAGTAGAATTTAAGATGCCCTGTCCATGCTTTTCTGAAACCTTTTTACGAAAATTGTACTTAAGAATGAGAATTTAATTTACATTAAATAATGAAACGTTCAGGACGTGCAGAAACCAATGCGGATTGGCTGACTTCACGCACAACCTTTGAATCTCTTCGCAGACGTGCGCAGGTTTCCTCACGATGTTTTCCTTCACCGTAAGAGCGTCGGATAACGTACATATAATTTCGAAAATTCTAACACATCGGTACGTGGCGGGATTTGAACCTCAACCCTCCCGGTAGGAGGGCAACAGTTCACACCATTGAGCCACCGACGCTTATAATACATATTAGTATTTAGATCAAGTGATGCTTGTTCGAAAATATTAAAAGTGACAACCCTGAGGATCAACGCAAGAGTAGGCTAATAACTCGGCGGACGGCCTTAGAGAACCTACTGTTCTTTTTACTGTGCCCCCAGGTTCCGTATTCGAGATATCAGTATACATGATGTTTTCCGACAAATGTCGCTTCGAGATGAACGCGTGGGGCTGGAAGAAGAACCTCACCCTCATCGACATCCAGGACTGGAAGTGGGAGGAGGGAACCTACTACGAAGACTTTTCCATGACAAGAGTAAGTATTACCTTAAAGTTTTTTCGAGTCGACATTTTCTGACACGTACTATTAGTTTTTGGAATCGGTTACCATAGGAAACGTTTCCGGTACGATATGACCTGGCGTCCTTCAAAAAGAGAGCGTATTAAATATAAATAAATAAATATCCTAATAAATTTAGATAAACTAAGCATTCGCCTGTAATATGTGTACTATCATCATAATCAGCTCATAAACGTCCCCACCGAGGGGCACGAGCCTACCCGTATAGGGTGATTAGGCCTTAGTCGACCACGCGGGCCCAGTGCGGATTGGACGACTTCACACACCACCTTCGAATCTCTTCGCAGGTGTGCATGAAGGTTTCCTCACGATGTTTTCCTTCACCGTAAGAGCGTCGGGTGACGTACATATATTTTCGAAAATTCGAAAACACATTGGTACGTGGCGGGATTTCAACCTCAGCCCTCCCGGTAGGAGGGTGACAGTCCACACCATTGAGCCACCGACGCTCTCCTGCTGTCATCAACAGCACTCAATTTGACAAATAAAAATAAATTATTTATTCTTCTTCTTTGTTTAAATTGTAACTAAGGCCGAATCACCCTATACGGGTAGGCTCGGTGGGGACGTTTAATGAGCTGATGATGATGATGACAGCAGATCGCCTATTGTTTTTAATCTGTAGAGGGAAATGGGCGAATTAGTAAGAATATTTTTATGTTAGTGATTTTCTGGGTTGTCTGGACGCACAGGGTATGCACTGCATATTTGTATATATAGAGTGCACGCCACTGATTCTACACAGAACGTGTACGAAAGAAAAAATATTTATTCAAATAAATCTGTTAGAGATACTTTTGAATCGTCAATTGTTATTATTATTTTTAATGACTCTACCACCGGTTCGGAATAAGTAGGATCTTCGAGAAGAGCCGGCAAGAAACTCGAGTACCTATATTAATCTGCAAACAAATATATTTATTGGTTGCAGATTAATTTTATATAATAATTAATAATTTTATATATTTATTCACATAAGCACTTACATATACAGACATACACCCACACACATACACTCAAAAACACACACAAACAGACACTATTCTTGTAGTATTAATACATTAAGAAACGAAATTCATTGTATAGTTTAGTTTGTGTTTACACAAACCATAAATGTACACCATGAAATGTTATGGGAGAACGGTTACTCCTGGGACAAGCGTCTCCACGCTTAATAGGAGTAAGTCAACCTCTGTATTATTGTACAACCTGCAATTTATGGAAATAATTTTTTTTCAATACATATTTTTTCTCACTTTTCATATATACCTATGGATTTCTTAGGTCGAATACCGAGGGCCTGCCGATCAAACGTTGTTCGGCTTCGAGCCCCTGGACGAAACGATGTGGGTACCCGAATACGATTACTGGACAACCACAGAGTTTGACAACACCACAACAACCACAAGGAAAGTGGTCAACTTTGACGGTAAGTCATATCTATATATAAATATCCACTGACATTCACACAGCGTCATTTAGCCCCATATAACCCATGTAAGTGATTAGCCTGACCGTCACGTTCACCTAATTACAATGTTTATATTTATTTATTTGTAGCGTCGGTGGCTCATTTGTGTGAACTGTCTTCTGATTTGGGGGGTGCAGGTTCAAATCCCGTCACGTACCAATGTCTTTTCCAATTCTCAAATTGAAATTATATGCACGTTTCTCAACGCTCTTACGGTGAAAGAAAACATCGTGAGGAAATCTGCGTACGCTATGAGATGCAAAGGTTGCGTGAAGTCGACCAATCCGCAATGGGCCCGCGTGGACGACTACAGCCTATATACCCTATACGGGTAGGATCATGCCCCTCGGTGGGGACGTATAATGAGCTGATGATAAATAATAATATAAATAGTAAATAGATATCTGGCGCGAAATGGGGGAGACCTATGTCCAGCAGTGGACTGCGATAGGTTGAATAGGAAATAGTAAATATCCACTGACCTTCACACAGCGCCATCTAGCCCCAAGTTAAGCGTGAAGCCTGTATTATGGGTACTAAACAATGGATAAACATACTTACATACATTTTTTTTTTGTAAATACATACTTATTATTATCATATCTGTGATATTATACATGGAACATAACTAACACCCAGACCATTACAGACATGTTCATGCACACAAATGTTTGTACTGCCCGGGGATCGAACCCGGAAACCGTGGTGTTGCAGTCGACGTCTCAATCGCAACACCAAATGGGTCGTCGATGATGATGATTTATACCGTTTCAGTGAAAACACAGGAAGACGAGGAAATCGCCAAAAAGGGTCAAGGGAATTTCGACGGACAGGACAAACCACCAGAGAGTAATCCCGATGAAGAGCCGGATAACGAATTCCTTATTGGCATACGCTGGTAATCAGTGAAGAGATTATCAGTAGTGAAGTGAGTGACACTAATCGCAACAACAATAGGGTATTTGACACCACTAATCGTTGACGCACTTTTTATGAACTGTCAAAAAGGAACGTTTCTATATATTTTGTATAAGATTAGTGATATGTGACGTCAGAAAAGAAAGAAAAAAATCTTTATTCAAATAAATCTGTTACAGATACTTTTGAATCGTCAATTGTTATTATTATCATATTTTTTGTGACTCTACCACCGGTTCGGAATAAGTAGGATCTTCGAGAAGAGCCGGCAAGAAACTCGAGTTACTCTTTTAATCTTTTTATATCAGTGGTTACAGTTTTGTCATTTACCTACACATAGCTTTACAATAATTTATTACAAAGATTTTGTAACTGGAACACTAAGTGCAAGACCACACATCTTTATCCGATAAATATTCTTCTATTGTATAGTAACTTTTTTCATGAGGGTTTTTTTAATCTTTAATTTAAACTTGTGAAAAGGCAATTCGGCAAGATTTTGTGGTATTTTATTAAAGAATATTATGCCTCTTCCAACAAATGATTTTCCTACTAGTCTAGTCTAATTGTCGTCATTGCTCACTGTCATCAATTGACTTAATATTTATTGATTTCAGTGTATTTAAAAATACAATATTGCAAATAAACAAAAGTGATCAATGGAAGGACATATAAATTAAGGTGCGCTTTTATATTAATAAGGTTTGGTATTTTATTGCGGATGGTGAGGAATACCGAATTAGGTGTCTACCTAATTTATAAGTTTTTCAGAGATAAATAAATTATTGAAGTTAACTGTATTATTATTTTTCATCATCATCATCAAGCTCATTAAACGTCCCCACCGAGGGGAACGAGCCTACCCGTATAGGGTGTATAGCCTTAGTCGTCCACGCGGGCCCAGTGCGGATTGGACGACTTCACGCACAACCTTTGAATCGCTTCGCAGGTTTCCTCGCGATGTTTCCTTTCACCGTAAGAGCGTCAGATAACGTATATATTTCTCGAAAAACCGTATAGTGGAACTCACTTTGTCCGATTTTTGCCAGTTTGGTTACAACAAAGCAGGCTGAATCACCCGATTGTATAAAATAAAGATTATTCTGTGCGGAGGGCGGAGGGTTTGAATCTTAGGAGGGTAGTCGTTAACACCATCAATCCGCATTGCCCACAGCCATGTAGGAACAAAATCTTCCTGTGTTCAAATCAAGAATCAAGAAGATCGTGTTACCCCGAATTAACACGAGCGAAGCCGCGGGCAATAGCTAGTAGAAAACAAAGTTATCAAGTCCGGCTGATTAAAAATATATTGTGCTAAATATATCCGTTATCCACGCAGTGTACAACGTTATTTGCTTCCCTTAATCTTCCCTCCTTTGATTTGATAGGGCCAATGGCCCACACGTCATCTATGTCCAGCTTTTGGTCGCCCTGAAATGAAAAAAATTAATTTTAGATAACGTTTTAAACGCCAAGTCTACACACAAAAGAAAATCTATTGCTTTTGTTGGATCAGCGGCGGTTACAAGGTTAATACTGTTTTTCAGTGATAAAGGTGATTCTTATCAGTGTGTCTAACATACCAGAAACAGATTAATTATATAATATTTATATATACTTACATAACCAATAAACTAACATGCAGAATCACAAAAATATCGACCAAAAGTGTCTGAGACACTTGACACACACGTTGACACATGTTATATTTATGACATAAAGGGGACAAAATCAAAAGCACGAGCATACTACAGTGTGGCGGCAAAATGTGCAGAAACAAAAAACTTTACTAGGTGGTAGACTAAGTACTGAGTCGTCTAGGTAGGTACCACCGCAGTGTCAGGTATATCGTCCCGGGAAACAGGAGTGTTATGCACTTCTGTGTGTCGGGATGAGGGCACTGTAGCTAGTGAAATTACCGGGTATAAGAGACCTAACATCTGTTGTCTCGGGTGACGTGCGCAGTGCGGCATTGATGGAGGATAATAACTGTCTACCAGTTGTTGGTCTCCTTCAATGCCGCTCTGTCATGGTCAGGCATATCATTTATCATCAGGTGAGCCTGTACACTTATTATTATACAAATAAAAAAAGATATTTTCTTATGCTAAAAATTAAAATTGACCAATTTCATTAAGCGTCGGTGGCTCAATTACTGTTACCCTCTTACCGGGAGGGCTGAGGTTCAAATCCCGCCTCGTACAAATGTGTTTTCGAATTTTCAAAATTATATGTACGTTATCCGACGCTCTTACGGCTAAGGAAAATATCGTAAAGAAATCTTCACGCTCAGCCGCGAAGAGATTCAAAGGTTGTGCGTGAAGTCGTCCAATCCGCACTGGTCCCGCGTGGACGACTAAGGCCTAATAAACCTATAAGGGTAGGCTTGTGCCACTCAGTGGGGACGTTTGATGAGCTGATGATGATGAGTTTCAATAATAATTTCTAAACGACAATTTAAGTTAATATCTCGCATTATAGAGTGAATACCGAAACTTGAAAAATGCTTGTAGTATAAATTAATAATTAGGGGCGGCACTTTCTTCAGTCCCCAGAGGCGGCAATAAGTTTTGGCTCTAGCTAGGGCTTATAAAGGCCAAAATAAGTGGAAATGTAAAATGTTAATAAGGTATTTAATAATGATTACCTTAACTTCCATATCAATTGCATCCTCCGGAGCTAAAATTATCATTGGAGTCGACTCAAAACTGAATGCCAATCCGAAATACGAATATTTCTTCAATTCTTCCCGAAACATACTCCAAGAGTAAACTTTTTCTGGATCACTACCCATATCTTTTATTTGCTTAAACAGAACATCATAGTAAAATTTCAATAGCTCCTCATAATGTTTCAAACGCAATTCTTGACTAGTGCACGCGTAAAATATAAAGGAAACGTCTAGAACTGGCGTAGCATTTCTAGTCAATTGGAAATCAATTATCTTCGCATCAATTGGTACTCCATTAACATATTTGAATAAAAAGTTATTTGTCCAAGAATCACCATGGGAAATGACACCGGTTTTGTTAGTTTTCGTCGCAGCAACAATCATATCTTCGTATCTTTCTGGTACAGCGAAACGTTTGATTTTCTCAACATATATTGTGTTCGGGTATTCCTTCTCCACCGCGTCAATGGCTATACCCGAAATTCGCTTCCAGAACCTTCTGTACCAATCCCGTAGACGCTCGTGATAGTACGTCTCGAAGATGCATCGTTGAATTCTTTCAAATCTCTCAGGCTGTTGGTCTTTCATAGCGAAAGATATTGCGTGGAACTGTGCCATTGATTTGAAAATTTGCTTGCAGTGTTCCAAGTCGAGACCTTCTTGTCTTACTGCGCCCTCATAGTTGTACAAAGAAGCGTCTTCTAAGCATATGACGTCATTTATGCCATCGGAAATTGCTAGGAATAAGTTAACGTATTTATCAAAGGGTTCTGGAATGTTCTTACTGGATTGAAAAGCTAAAAGTTCTGGCAGCACTTTCTCGTAAAAGCCGATTTCGTTTTGGAAAAACTCATGGCTTTTGTATGTGAGACGACGTGCGATGCTTTTCGGTATTGTCTTGAGAATGACTTGGACATGTTTGGGGTCGCCTCTCTGGTTGGTGCCATAGATGCGTATCCGCATCAGCTCCGATAAGTATGAATCACCTTTGCCTGTGTCGCTCACATACTGAAAAAACAAATAATATTGATTATTATATTTTAACTAATACTTAATATGATAAAAATTGTGAATATAATTTGCATTATATCATTATTTTGATAACAAATGATATGATTCTTTTATGTATTCTGCAATGTACAAAACACATTTTTTTTAGAAGAGTAACTACTGAGTTTCTTGCTGGATTCTTCTCAGTGGAAAACTACCTCCCGAACCAGTGGTAGTTTTATTTGACATTAATAAGTGTTCTGTAAGGACCTAAACTCAATGAACATTTTTCATTTTCATATTAATTTGTAGATTATTATTACACATATTTTTAAAATTCAGTTTATTTAAGTACTTAGCTTGGCTGCAAAAAGTTGTATGGTGGGACTTTATGCTCCCAATGTTATAAGTTTTAACTAGTTTATAATATGTATCTGTTGTTAAGTGATCAGAGTATTGGGATTACGTACACCACATAGTGAAATTCACTTTATAAGTTTTTTTTCATGATTAGCTTGGACAGAACAATTGTCTGAAAAGAAATATGATTGTGTACTTTTGAGGGCATGTCAAGCCATAGGTTTTGACTACAATCCAAGGATTTATTAACACCCCCAATATGAGGCTGAAAATTACTAGCAGAAAAATCGCGACGGGCAGGGTCTAAAAGGAGACTTGAAGACTTTTTCCATAGAATATGTTCAAAATCTAAATGAGTCGCACATTTGAGTCAAAGCTATAAACTAGAACACACTTTTTTGGGACCAAGTCTTTTTTCATCACTGGTCTTCATGTTTTTTCTGCTAGACTTTTTTTCTGCCAGGTTCAGCCCATCAATCCACATTGGGCCCCATAGCTAGACTGTGCGGGAAGGCCTGTGTCCAACAGTGGCATTATAGCCTGATGATGATAGTT
Source organism: Leucinodes orbonalis (assembly GCA_019425675.1). Classification (NCBI taxonomy): domain Eukaryota; kingdom Metazoa; phylum Arthropoda; class Insecta; order Lepidoptera; family Crambidae; genus Leucinodes; species Leucinodes orbonalis. The sequence goes on from PQWD01003166.1 coordinate 53,956, forward strand.
TATGACCAATTTACAAATACAATGAAATAAACATTTACATCAATATAAGTATTTTTAACACTCAACTGTAAATATATATCCAGTGATTGAAAAGTAATGGTTCTTTAACCACTTTGTACCGTTCACTGCTTATCATTGGTCAGCAACGGAGACACCTGCAGTAAAGAGCTGAACTCTGTTGACATATTTTTCACCTGAATGTAAAATATAACTTTAAATAGTCTGAACTTTGATTATATTATATTAGATTAATCAACAACAAAACATAAAAGATATTTAAAGGCATTATTGCATTTCATCTTAGACTAGTATGTGTTATATTCATTATATATTTAATGAGCCTGAAACTGGCAGAAAAACGCAATGGCCAGGGAGGAAAAAGACTTGTCTGCAATATATGTGAAATTGGAATAAATAAATAAATTATTTTAGTCCGAAAAAGGCTGTTTCCAATAAAATAAGTTACAAAATATCTAAACGTTTTGCAGACGAAAACAGTCTTTTGGAACCAAGTCATCCCTGACCATCGCGGTTTTTCTGCTAGAATTTTTCTGCCAGTTTCAATCTCATATGTATAGCACAAACCGAAAACTATATGTGTATGAAACGCACGTAAGAAGAGAAGAATTAATTGGTTAACTTATTATTAAAATTAAATAATTTATTATGTTCAATTGACCTAATTTCAAGTTTAGAAAGACACGCTTTGTCGAAAGTTTCGATTGCTTAAAATAACATGACTGTAAACATAACGTTACCCTACGCCTATTTATTATTTACAAGAATAGATTATTTTCCGATAGTATTTTAATTGATAAATTCGAACACTTAAAATATAAACTTTGTTTTTGATAAGATTCAAAACTATGAAATGACATTAATTTAAGACGTGTGTCAGTTTGACATTAAGTCGTGTCCCAAGTAACACATAAGCCAGATAAAAGTACACATTTAATACATTTTACAGTTCAAATGTGAATATAGTTTCTATAAGAGCTTTGGGAATAGCCAAATGCTGAATAAGTTTGATTTCGGTCCTTAAATTCTGTATTTCTGTCCTCTTCTATATATATTAATCTGGACAGCTATTATAAATACAGTACTAAGCTTGAAGCGTTTGAAACAACTTATTGCTGAATAAAGTGTTATTATACAGCTGGACATTAAATAACTGTCTACATTTTATCTCTAAACAAGATAAGATTCTACGTTTAACTAATTATTCAGCTGCTGAATAAACAATATTTTTTATGTTTTTATTCAACTTTTTTCGGTATAATAGCTATTTCAAACTAACTTATTCAAATAAAACCCCTAAAATTGTCTTGGGTAAAATATAATTGATTTTCATCACAATAATAAAAAGAATGTTGGTTTATGTAAAATTGATTTTATTTAACTTTATTTCCATATAATTTTCTATAAAAATATGCACACTATTTTGTAGTATGTGACCTATTATATATTCGTTATTCCAAAGAAAATATTTGAACTAATCTTTTTCAAGCTAAAGCTTAGTAACAATACATGTGTGGACTTTAATTTGGCATATTAAAACAAAACAATCGATCGCCATTAAAATGCTTTTTGCCTTAGACTTACAAGGAATATACTAGATCACCAAAATGCTCTATCTAACAAGAGAACATTTTCAACATTTCATTTGATTATGTTGCATTAAAATAAATAATATTAGATTTTTCATCACAACTATTTTTTTAGACCTTGTATGTATGTCTGAAAAAACTATTTACTATCCGCTATCTTGATTATTCACGCGGCGCATAAAAAATGACGAAATAAAAGCATACTATTCACGATAAATTTACTTGCGCACTAAGATTTAACAAATAGGTGACCCAGTATAACTTGTAAATCCACATTTATTTAAATATCGATTTTATGTTCATGGCCATATCATGTCATAATCACAATGAATGAATCAATGAAAATATTGAATCCTATAGAAAAAAAAGATTTTCACAGTTTGTGTGATTACTGCTTGAATAAATGTACCAAGTCGACGAACCTGTATAACATAAGTGTTAGAGCTTGATAACAGCAATTTGACCTGTAATTCCAAAGTTATTAAGCTAATCGAAATGTTACTAAGCTCTTACTCAGATGCTACTCAGCAACTACTCAGGTGTTATTCAGCAAAATTGGAGCCCTTTTTGCTTGAATAACGTCTGAGTTCCGTTTACTCAGACGTTATTCAGCCTAGTATTCAGCTTAAGCTCTTGAAAATTACTCTTATTCAATCTTTATTCAGCATGTTTGTGTTACTTGGGGTGTCACATTGACATTAAATTTCGATGGCGTTGAGAGGTTGAGAGTTTATCTTCAAGATAAGGCAAAATCTTCGCAGACCTTAGACTGTTCTAGTGGAATGTTGAATCCTAGTGAATCATCGTTGAATATTTTAGGGAAGGAGGAGCTAGACTTAGACAAAAAGTATAGTACTATCCAGGAAAGATGAAAACTAAGCTGAAGTTATTTTTTGGTCCCTTTGGACGTACGTTTGCGGCGACGGCGGAAATTCTTGTATTTTGTTTACGTTCATGATTTTTTAAAATATATCATAATATTCATAATGCTATTCTTTTACTATCTTTAAAATAGTCTATCTTGCGCAGAAGGTCACCATTTGTGGTCATCGTTTATGAATGGTACTATAAGTAAGTCCCGTAAAATAGGAGTGCTTTGGGACGAGGACGAGGGCACTGTAGCTAGAAAAATTAGAGACATAACATGTGTCATCATGGGTGATAAACGTAGGGCAGTGTTGACGGAAAATAATGATTATTATTAATTTCCTTCAACATTAATTTGTCTGAGCTTAGATATAATTGTAAAAGTTGAAAAGCAGTAAAATACTGAAGAAACTACAAAAATTGACGCTATCTTGTGATAAAAAACGTTGATAACTTTTGTTACGCAAACATGTATTTAATGTTAATTTAACTAGGTCTTCAATCAGCTTTCCTTGTTAAAAATTGTGTAACTGCCGCTGTGGTCTAGTGGATACAGCGTTCGGCTTCGTGACCCCCATGATGATGTGATATTTACCGGTCGATACGTTATTAAAGCATAATGATCTATTCAGACATAGGTAAATTATTTTAATTTGAAGCTTTACTGTGTGGATCGTGTAATTTCGTTATTGCCCTATTAGACTACTGTAAGGTATCCTCCTCAGGGTGTGGAAATAAAAGTCGAAACACGATGGTAAAATGGTATATATCAACAGAAAAAACACAATAACAGTACACATAGGTTGCAGGTAAGTAACAATACCGATTACACTTGGGATGGTCGAACGGAAAGTAATAATATGAGCGCGTCGCGACAATCGGCGGACCTCTCTCTATTGGATTGGCGCGAGAAGTTACTCGTGGCGTAGAAGAGATGGCGGGAGTGAGAGCCCCGGGCACATACGTCACAGTGGGCGCGTTCCGATCCAAGTGCTAACACTGCTAACTACATGTATGCGTTACACTACTTAGTTTAGTGTGTGGTTTCAATGAAACCGTTTCATGACTGTTAACACGATTACTAGATGTTTTCTTTTCGTTACAAGAGTTAATGATAATATTATAGCTAACATAACTTCTTTTTCTTATTCCAGTAATTTATTATGATTATTTTGTATAGTACCTTGTGCTAAACAGTGTCGTAGCAAGACGTGGGCGATGCGGGCCACACCGCCCGTAGCCACGCGCCCAGAGATACTGAGTACCGTCAACTCAAAACCTCTATGTTATCTGTTGGTCTCGACTAAACGAATACCTCGTTAGTGAAAAAGGACGTCACTTTTCTATATTTTGTTTTACGTCGGTGGCTCAATGGTGTGGACTTTTGCCCTCCTACCAGGAGGGCAATGTGATTTCGAATTTTCGAAATTATATGTACGTTATTCGACGCTCTTACGGTGAAGGAAAATATCGTGAGGAAGCCTTCACGCAATCCTGTGAAGAGATTCAAATGTTGTGCGTAAAGACGGTCAATCCGCACTGGGCTCGCGTGGACGACTTAGGCCTAACATCCTATAATCCTATCATTTCCATCATCCATCCTATATCGGTGGGGACGTTTAATGAGCTGATGATGATGATGATGATGATGATCCTTAATCTTCACGAAGGTGTAGTAGGAGGCGACCAAGGAAAAATTACATTATGCTAGCCAGCGGCGCCACCTTGTATGCTAGATAGTACTGTGGTCATCAACCCGGTTGCCCAGCGTGGTGACCATGGGCATTTGTTTGATTTTGTATTAATTAGTTAAAATTTAACGAGGTAATGGCCTATATTTCGCCAAAAATACTGGTATTAGGCCTCGCTAAGGCATTTTTACGCCACTGATGCTAAAAATACTGTATGTTTTTTTTTTATTTCACAATTTTTTTTCTTCCCGCAACTCTTAAGAAGTGTTACGAAAAGAAAAAAAAGTCGTCTTAAAGGCCACCTTTTATATATTCGTATACAAAGCATAGAAAATTGTATCTAAGCTATTCATGTAAAAGTAGATTTTGTGATTCTACAACCAATCAGCGTGTTCAAACAAAGCCAAGCGTTTCCTTATAAAATGTGAAATGAAAGGGAAGAAAAAAAATCAACAGTCTGCTTTCGGGACGCACAAGGGCTGACTACAAAGGACTTAGGCTCCTCACGGGGTTTCCGCTGCCACAATCAGTCTTTTGTATAAGATGCCAAGTTCTTTTATACTGTTCACAAAACTGCAAGTACGACTTTATTAGGAAGAGTTAAGGCTCAAATTCAAACAAGTTGGGTTTAGTCATAGACAAATTAATGTTTGTGAAAAAGTAGGTACACGACGTCATATTGCCTGAAGGCGCGAATCAAGGACTCGCGCGTCATTTCGCGCCAAAACAAAGGTTTTCCACTCCATCTTGTAGGAGTTTTGTTTGTGGTATTTTGTTATTTACTTAGATTAAGCATGTACTAGATGTAGTCATAAGACGTTGCCGCTCTTATATCATTGTAATGCAATACACGTCATGTATCTTTGTCTATCACACGAATCCTAGTTACGAGTAGAAGAGACGGTTGATAGACGTTTGACAACTCTGACGTCGTGTCATTTTGTGGCCTCCAAAGAGGCCAAAACATTACGAGCTGTCGTGCAAATTTTTCACAAAGTGTCATAATTTTAATAAATATTTTGAAAAGAAATAAGTAAACGTAGAAAAATGTCGTGTTCTGCGGTAAATTGTTCTTCAAGAACCACCAAAGGAGGAGTAAAAGACCCGGAATTATCATTTCATAAGTAAATATTTGACGACATTTTCATTCATATTACGTAGTTGTAATGAGACTTATGGATAAAAAACATGTAGTAGTAGACTTTAAATAATGTTAGACATACATTAGCTTGTATTAATTGTAGAAATTACGTCTAAAACAATTAATATTATGCATGAAAATTTAAGGATGTTACATAGTGATGTACTCAACATAGAATTTAATTCCATCGATAGTATTTCTTTAACAGTTTCTTTTATACAATTATTGAATTTTTAGGTTCCCGAAATGTCCACAAATCAGAAGAATGGGTTAAAAGTGTAAGGCGTGAAAACTGGGAGCCTACGAAGAACTCCAGGCTTTGCTCAAAACATTTTGAGCAATCCTGTTTCATAGTAGGCTTATCAAAAAAAAACTGAAATCCGATGCAGTACCAACCATTTTTGAAGGATATCCTGGATATTATCAACCTGTTAGTTATTTTTACTATTTAGACCCTTTTATGCGAGTCTTTCCGTATAACTTTAGATAGAAATAAATCTGTTTCTATACTATATATTTTAAAGTTTAAATTGGAATAGCATGACAATAAAAAGCGTACCGATAATGAAGTATGTTGTTTAAAGGCATACAAATAAAGTTCCTTTACAACAAACTACTGAGTGACTTAAAGTTAATTTTTACAAATTCCTTAATTTAAATGTGATGAAAGTGTTATTCATAGTCATGTGCTACAGTTGTGACTTGTTTAAACTTTTTTTTCATGATACCCACTATTGTGGGTTATCAATGTAGGTATGTATGGGTCTTTAAAAATGATAATGAGGCTTTCAGTATATATTTTTTAAATAAAATAATTTTTAAGTTTGAGTTTGTGAGTGTTATTTAAAATTTGTTATTTTACCGTAAAAATATAATATAGTCTATTTAATACTTACCAATAATATTTTGTTTTATTTGTTCCAACATCATCTAATTTTTAACCCAGGAAGACCAAACTTCAAAATATTTGCGTATAAAATTTATTATGGTAACGCTTTATTTTTAATTTTTGTTGTAGATAAAATTAACAGCGTTGCTGTATCTGACTCCATGTTATTTTTAACACAATTTATAATCATCTAATTGTGCAGGTGCGACGACGACGCCCGGCTTAATTCTAGCAATATGTTCGATACCAAGGTCACATCCCTAGTGACGCACACTAATACAAATCTGTAACTGCACACTAACAAAAATTAGACACCGCCTTTCAATATACAGTCTGTCTACCTCAATATGTCTATGGTTATTTATATTATCACAGATTATATAAATCTACTACGCCCTGTGCTTTGCTTACGTATATGTGCACACACGGCAGTGCCGGCCAAGACGAGCCAAGCGAAGCAGAGGTCACAGCATACCTTTTCTCGAAGATTTCCGTCATTTTTTGTAATCTCTTAGTTCCCGACTTTCCGATGTACCAGATGAGATTCTTCACGATGTTTTCCTTCACCGTAAGAGCGTCGAATAAACGTGCATATTATTTCTAAAATTCAAAAATACTTTGGTACTAGGCGGGACTTGAACCTGCACCCTCCAGATCGGAAGGCAACAGTCCAATCTATTGAGCCACCGACCCTCTCAAAATTTAAAAAATACACGCCTTACATTTTACAATACTTCTTGACCGACTTTTCAAGTTGCTGATTGAACTTGAAATAATTTTACTGACCGGTTAAAAATGAAAAAGTATTCACCCGTAGAAAAATTGCCGGTAGAATGTAAAAGTGAAACTCCCCTTTACGTTTGCTCCCTCTGTTTTTAAATCTGTTTAAGTTCTGATTCTGTAATCAAGATAATAAGATCTTGAGAACCTTACTTAATTGTAGATTTTTAGTATACAATTTTAGCATAAATAGCAGACATAGATAGCATAAATAGAGAAATATAAATAAATAAATAAATATTCACTGACATTCACACAGCCCCATCTAGCCCCAAGTTAAGCGTGAAGCCTGTATTATAGGTACTAAACAACGGATAAATATACTTAAATACTTTTTTTTTGTAAATACATACATATTATACATAGAAAACACCCAGACCATTACAAACAGACATGTTCATGTACACAAATGTTTGTATTGCCCGGGGATCCAACCCGGAACCCTTGGTGTTGCAGTCGACGTCTCAACCGCAACACCAAATGGGTAGACAACTAAATGCACTTTTAAACTCGTTACAGTACAAAATATGCCGTAACGTTCTCATGAGGGCACGCTCGCAATTTTCAATCCAAACAATTATGAAGTTCCCGAACGGGAAACACCCAACAAAGTCGGTTCCTACGAGCGTGCATGGTTTAAATTCATACTAGGAGTCCCCACTCCAAGCCGTTGTCACTACTCTTTCACTCGTCGGAGCTATAGTGATGTGTTATAAAGTAATTTTGTATCGATATACGATGACACTCATCTTAATAGGCTCAAGTTTGCTCAACGTACTGTTACGAATTGACGTATTTAAAATGTCATTAAATATGGCGGCTAATATGTGACGTCAGTCCACAGACAATCCATAGAGTATGACATGCGAATTGTCAAATAGCAAAGAGTCTAGTATGTTCTAGATAATTCGCGAACTATGTAGAATGACGTCGACGCTTCGAGCTCAGCGGCCGGACAGGTATATAAGGCGGGCCGACGGGTGCGCCGGGAGTCTTGTGTTCTACTCAAGAGCGAATGAAGAGCGAAATACCTGCGACTACAAGGAAGAAGCGAGTGATACAGCGATATCTAAGGGATCGTCGTGTGATACAACAGTGTGAAGAGTTAACGTGTGATTATTACGTGTGTGTGCGGAAAGTGTTGTGTTATAGTGTGCAGTGTTAATTACGGATTTTAGTGCGTGCGTTAATTGATTAATTAGTACGAGTGTAAGTGTAATTAGTGTTGTGTGATTAATATTGGTTAATTAATAAAGTGTGTTACCGTGTTATTCTTCGTGTTTGGCAATAATTTATCCGAAACCCCAGCTCGTAACATTTGGTGTCAGAAGTGGGATAAATTATGCCTGTGCTACCGAAGGAAGATACGGACGTTGTTCGTACTAGAAGCCAGCGACAAGCCGCTATGGACAGGAGCCGGTTTGAAGAGTCGCCATCATCGGGCAGCCCAGCGACTGCAACAGAAGGTGTGCCGGGACCATCTACGGCCTCTGCAGCGTCCACTTTCGATATGGCTGCATTGATGGCGTTGCTACAGGAACAAGCTCGCCGACAGGAGGAGCAAGCTCGACAGTTACAAGCGCAACTCCAAGCCGATAAGGAGGAACAGGCTCGCCGCAGGAGGAACAGGCTCGCCGACAGGAGGAACAAGCTCGACTATTACAGGCGCAGCTGCAGGTCTACAAGGAAGAGCAGGCTCGTCGACAAGAAGAACAAATGCTCCTTATCAAGGACATCCATACCAAGTTTGTGAAGGATCTTCAAGAAATTAAGGAGCAAGTCGGCCATTATGAGAAACAACTTACGGAAGCTTTCGTGAGATTGCCGACCTCAAGAAGGAATGAAGGAGCTAAAGATCACCAACGGTAGCCCGCTATCCTTTGGTTGCGCGCCTTCAACAAAAGGCGCTAAAGTGCCGCCATTTGATGGGACAACGTCTTGGTCGGCGTACAAAGTACAGTTCGGGGTGGTTAAGAAAATGTACTCGTGGACGGAATCCCAGGCATTGACGGCGCTAACATTGGGCCTAAGGGGCGAAGCATTGTCGTTCTTGAAACTCTTGGCGACGATGTGACATATGGACAGTTGGTGCAAGCACTGGAATCCAGGTTGATGCTCATTTGGAACATGTTTCGCGCTCAGCTTAAAGAACGGGTCCAGCGCGTTGGTGAGAATTACAACAGTGGGATTGGAGATTGAGAAGCTTGTTCGTAAAGCATATCGAACAGAGCCCATACTAGCTCAGAAGATATTGGTGCAGGCCTTTGTGGATGGCATACGGGATTTGGAGGTGAGAGCAGCTGTGCGACTTGGACACCACGCTACGCTAAAGGACGCCTTGGCCCATGCGTTGGAAGTGGAAGCAGTGCGACAGACCGAAGAACCACCACATCAGGGAAGTTGTTGAAACGGCTGATTGTCGATATTTGCGGAGATTTATCCCTAGATGTTATTCCTGTGGGCTCAAAGGCCATCTTCGCTCCAACTGCCGCAAGCAAATTAACGCCTGGCGGACTCAACAACATGTAGACAGGGCAGCAATTACAACTGCCCAACAACAGCAGTCATCGGAGAGGACCAAAACACGTTACGATCGCAACGTAAACAATCAAGGTTTTGAAGAAGGTTCATTGGTATGGCTACATAACCCACTTCGAAGCAAAGGAAAGTCTCCCAAACTTCAAGCAAATGGATGGACCGTACCAAGTTATAACCAAAATTAACGACGTCACGTACCGTATACGCAAGCACCCACGAGGAGCATCCAAGATTGTTCATGTGGATCGATTAGCGCGTTTCTATGGAGATAATGCTCGGGACGAGCATTTCTTGGAAGGGGGCAGTGTTACGAATTGACGTATTTAAAATGTCATTAAATATGGCGGCTAATATGTGACGTCAGTCCACAGACAATCCATAGAGTATGACATGCGAATTGTCAAATAGCAAAGAGTCTAGTATGTTCTAGATAATTCGCGAACTATGTAGAATGACGTCGACGCTTCGAGCTCAGCGCCGGACAGGTATATAAGGCGGGCCGACGGGTGCGCCGGAGTCTTTGTTCTACTCAAGAGCGAAGAAGAGCGAAATACCTGCGACTACAAGGAAGAAGCGAGTGATACAGCGATATCTAAGGGATCGTCGAGTGTGATATAACAGTGTGAAGAGTTAACGTGTGATTATTACGTGTGTGTGCGGAAAGTGTTGTGTTATAGTGTGCAGTGTTAATTACGGATTTTAGTGCGTGCGTTAATTGATTAATTAGTACGAGTGTAAGTGTAATTAGTGTTGTGTGTGATTAATATTGGTTAATTAATAAAGTGTGTTACCGTGTTATTCTTCGTGTTTGGCAAATTATCCGAAACCCAGCTCGTAACAGTCTATGGAGAGGGATAGTTAGGTATTTTCCTAACACGATATATCCGGAACGAAGATTCATAGGAAAACTAGAGTGACCGACATAGCCCACAGGATAAGCAAGTTGAAGTGGCTGTGGACAGGGCACATAGTGCGTAGAACCGATGGGGTATTGTCGAGTGGTGTCCACGTAACAGGATACGAAGGCCGACCCACGATTAGATGGAGGGATGACCTGGTTAAGGTGGCGGGTAGCAGATGGATGTCAACTGCTAGGGATCGGCCCGCGTGGAAATCAGTAGGGGAGGCCTTCGTTCAGCAGTGGACATTATAGGCTGTAATGATTATGATGTCGAGTATTACTATCTTCGTGGTCGAGTGCGTGTGAACATTGGTTTATCGCTTCGTGAACCAGGGGTCATGGGTTCGAATACCGCCGGGAAACCGCATAGTAAAATTCACTTTGTGCGTTTTTTCCACTAACTTAACATTTCAGTATCCATTTCTAGTATTCCAGAACGTGTTCAGTCATTTAAGTTTAGTCATTTCAAGACTTTTAAGGAGTTAAATATGAAAACACTGAAGATCTATGGGGAATATCAACAAATATAATTAAATCTATCATTGAAAGTATAGCACCCCAATTGGCATTCATATTCAATAAAAGTATAGATGAAGGCATATTTCCAAATTTAATGAAGTTTAGAAAATTAATTCCATTATATAAATCTGGGCCAAAAGTGATCCATCCAATTATAGACCAATTTCCATTCTACCGTCGCTCAGTAAAATTTTTGAAAAAATAATATTAATCAATTAAATTATCTTAATACAAATGAAATATTGCATAAAAAACAGTTCGGTTTTACCAAAAATAGGAATACTACGTATGCAGGAATACGTGCTTAAGCACGTATATGACGCCTGGGAGAGTAAGCAAGATGCGATTGGGATTTTTTGTGATCTGTCAAAAGCATTTGACTGCGTCGATCATGAGACCTTACTTATCAAGTTAAGACATTACGGTGTATCAGATTGTTCAGTAAATACTTAAGATCTTATTTGACGGGCAGAACTCAAAAGTTGTTGTAAACGGTTCTAGCTCTTCTGGTGGCCCACTACGCATGGGCGTGCTCAGGGTCTGTATTGGGTCCTTTACTGTTTCTTTATATACATAAATGACTTCCTTCCCATTGTCATAAACTTTCTGACATAGTACTTATTTGCAGATGATACATCATTGCTTTTTAACGTTAATAGAAAAAAGAAACATTTGACGATGTAAATGGTGCTATCTCACAAGTAATGCATTGGTTTACAGTTAATAATTTATTGCTTAACACTAAAAAAACTTGTATAAAATTCTCATTACCTAATGTGAGGCAGGTCATCACCAGTATTAATTTGAATGACGAATGCTTAAAAATTGTTGATAAGTACAGTATTCTAGGAATTACTATAGATTCAAAACTCCAGTGGGGACCTCATATTGAGCTTTGGCAGGTAGACTTAGCTCAGCAGCGTATGCAGTTAGGAAAATAAGGCTCTTAACCGATATTGATACAGCAGATTGGTTTTATTTTAGTTATTTTCATAGATATAATGTCATATGGCTTCTGTTGTGGGGCTCAGCTGCTGATATTAACACTATATTTGTACTTCAAAAAGAACCATCCGAGCCATTTATAACCTTAGACCACGTGATTCACTTCGAGAAGTATTTAAAAAAATCGATATTTTAACAGTAGCGTCTCAATACATTTACCATAATCTAGTTTATGTCCACAAAAATCTTCATTTGTTTGAAAAAATTGTGACGTACATAACTTTAATACTAGGAACAAAACAAACTTGCTGTCCCAAATCTTAGACTAAGAAAGTAGGAAAATCATTTGTTGGAAGAGGCATAACATTCTTTAATAAAATACACAAAATCTTGCCGAATTGCCTTTTCACCAGTTTAAATTAAAGATTAAAAAAACCCTCATGAAAAAAGGTTACTATACAATAGAAGAATATTATCGGATAAAGATGTGTGGTCTTGCACTTAGTGTTCCAGTTACAAAATCTTGTAATAAATTATTGTAAATCTATGTGTAGGTAAATGACAAAACTGTAACCACTGATATAAAAGATTAAAAGAGTAACTCGAGTTTCTTGCCGGCTCTTCTCGAAGATCCTACTTATTCCGAACCGGTGGTAGAGTCACAAAAAATATCATAATAATAACAATTGACGATTCAAAAGTATCTGTAACAGATTTATTTGAATAAAGATTTTTTTCTTTCTTCCTTCTTTCTTTCATGTATTTCAGTTTTTATATAGAAAAATTGTGCTTGTCAGAAACGGCGTTTTAGCTAGTGGACGGCAGCGATTGGTGGGTTAAGAAACTACCATCCATAGTAATAACATTTTTTATGCGATTTAATCCGTAAAATTAGCTTCGATTAAAAAAACAAATATCGACAAATGTATCGATAAATCAAAGCACCGTCCCATCATTACCTCATTCATAATTCACCGGTTCACTCACGAACAGTCCCGCGTAACCCCGAGGAGGATACGTCTATAATGCTACTAAATTGTAAATGTCCATTTCGACTTTGAGTGAACTTCGAATTTGGGTTGTTCTCAATTATTCAGTGTAAATTGGCTGCGTGGAACGCTCCTGTGGTCTAGTGAATATATTAAAGTACAGGGGGTTACGCCATCTCTTAAAATTGTATTACAATAATGATACGTCGGCATATTTATATGTAAGTAATATTATCCCTCCTACCGGGAGGACTGTGGTTCAAATCCCGTCACGTACCAATGTGTTTCGAAATTATATGTACGTTATCCGACGCTCTTACGGTGAAGGAAAACATCGTGAGGAAACCTTCACGCACGTCTGCGAAGAGATTCAAAGATTGTGCGTGAAGTCGTCCAATCCGCACTGGGCCCGCGTGGACGACTAAGGCCTAATCACCCTATACGGGTAGGCTCGTGCCCCTCGGTGGGGACGTTTAATGAGCTGATGATGATATTGTTCATAGAAAACACCCAGACCAATAAAAAACAGACATGTTCATGCACACAAATGTTTGTAGTGTCCAAGGACGGAACTCGGGACCCCTGGTGTAGTAGCCAACATCTCAACTATAACGCCAAATGGTTTGTCTATATTAAGTGCTAAGTTTTACCATTGAGACACAATAACAATTCTATTAAAGCATTTTAAATTAGCAGAATGCGGTCCAGGCGTCAAGTTACGTGTTGTTTTATTTGGTTGAAATCTGATTTCGCAGGTGTTGGTTTAACCTGTAGGTAAAAAAAGGCAGATTTATAAACATATTAAAAAATACATATTCCTAAGCATCGGTGGCTTATTGGTGTGGACTGTTGCCTTTCAATCTGGAGGGTGCAGGTTCAAATCCCATCATCATCATCAGTTCATTAAACGTCCCCACCGAGGGGCACGAGCCTACCCGTATAGGATGATTAGGCCTTAGTCGTCCACGCGGGCCCAGTGCGGGTTGGACGACTTCACGCACAACCTTTGAATCTCTTCGCAGGCGTGCGCAGGTTTCCTCACTATGTTTTCCTTCACTGTAAGAGCGTCAGATAGCGTCCATATAATTTCGAAAATTCGAAAACACATTGGTACGTGGCGGTATTTGAACCTAAGCCCTCCCGGTAGGAGGGCGACAGTCCACACCATTGAGCCACCGACACTCTACGGTTCAAATCCCGCCTCGTACCAATTATTTTAATTTTATCCGACCCTCTTACGGTGAAGAAAAACATCGTGAGGAAACCTATTATTATTATTAATAAACCGTAACGAACATATGTTCGTAACTGGCATATTATTATGCCAGTAATGAAGCCGCTTACTATTCTAATCAAACGCTATACGGTGTTGCAGTTTACAATCCAGCGATTGCAAAGCTATTTTAATTGCCTGTTGTCGGATTCATTGTGAATTACGGTGGTACGTGGTATTTGAACGTTATTCAAACTAACTTTTTATGTAAAACTAGCTTTGCGTGCGACTTCGTCCGCTTGGAGTTACTTTGGCCTAACTCTCTCTTTAACCCGCTACTTCGTTAAAACTGCGATATCTCGTAAGATATTCCTTAAAGTTGAATGATGTAAAGGGAAATTTTGTTTAAAATGAATTACTTGTGATAAAAAAAAGTATTTATTTGGCGAAGGATTGATATCATATTTATGAAAATACCTTCGCAAATGAAGAATTATCTAAAAAAAAAAAAATTCAGCGTAAAATATGTTATAGGGAACTAATCTTTAAAGATAGACATATGCTGTCACGGACTTTTTTGTAAACCTTTAAAAGGAGTATAATACTCTCATACTCACTTTTGCGAAACTTTAACCGTTTATGCAGCGTACGCAGCGGAAGCTCCAAGTATGAAAAAAATCCCCCCGGATTTTGAAACATTCTTCATTGCTGCTCTGCTTCTATTGCTCGTAGCGTGATTATATATAGCCTATAGCCTTCCTCGATAAAAGAGCTATCTAACATTGAAAAATTTTTCAAATCGGACCAGTAGTTCCTGTGATTAGCGCGTTCAAACAAACAAACAAACTCTTCAGCTTTATAATATTAGTATAGATAGGGAAGCTAACGACTTGCGGTCGCTGGTGGAGGCTGGATGAGAAAAGTGGAGGACCGGGATATCTGGCGCAAAATGGGAGAGACCTATGTCCAGCAGTGGACTGCGATATTGAATAGATAGATCGGGAAGCTAACGGGCGGCTCACTTGATATAAATACTTTTTTATTTTACATAACATTGTTCGCTGCAGGTGGCCAAGGTACATATGTATTATCGCGCAGTTATCATGTATTAAAGATTGCGTATATGGCTCTCGGATCTCTCAGCTTAAACTCTACGCTCGAACCAGTAGGCCAGGAGTAATAAGGAAATAGTACCAGAACTGTATACCCTGTAATTATTTTAATCGGTTTATGTATATTCAATTTACTCACCCCGCTGTTGAAATCTGATTATGTTTCGTTATCAAGTCCTCGATAATTGGGTCCCTACGATGCCTTCCAGAATATTATATTCCCCGTACGTGTTTGATAGTTTGGTACCGCCATCTTACCCCTCGTAAACTAAACAAAACCAATAAAGCTAAACTACACTTCGTATCGTTGTCATGTTTAAATATTTTTTTTATAATAACCCAATGATTTAAAAGTATAGATTAGTGATATTTCCACAAAACAACTGAAAAAAGTGTTCCAAATGCAGCGATAGCACACATAAACATATATCCAATGAGCGTACATTTACCTAAACATAGAGCCTACAACTGTATTCTTTTTGGCGGTTCGTTTTTGAGGCACGGTGAATGTACAGAATATCATTGTTACAACCCTCCTCCCGTCCCGGTGGCTCAGTGGTGGGACTGTTGTCTTCCGATCTGGAAGGTACAGGATCAAATCTCGCCACGTACCAATGTATTTTCGAATTTTTGTACGTTGATCCGACGCTCTTGCGGTGAAGGATACATCGTGAGGAAACCTGCGCACGCCTGCGAAGAGATTCGAAGGTTGTGTGTGAAGTCGTCCAATCCGCACTGGGCGCGCGTGGACGACTAAGCCTATGAGTCCTATGCGGGAGGCTCGTGCCCCTCGGAGGGTCATATAATGAGCTGATGATGAATATAAAGCAAAGAATATATTGATTTGTAAAATATAATTTGTGTCGTGACGTATAGTAGGATCTCGTGTGAACAATCATAAAGCCAAAGTGCGTTTGATGACATCCTGAAATTCATATTGAGGCGGAATTCACTTGATAATAAAATTCTGCCTTACCATGAATGTAGGGTAACTATGAATTCTAACAATAAATTTGATAAGATTCTTTATTTAAGAAAGAAATATATTCGGTGTTTTTATTACTTCTCGTTTCAAAGTAGACAATACGGTTTTAATAAGCGAGGAAAATAGTTATATAAAACAAGGGGAACACTTCAAGGTACCGATTCCGTGTCTGTTTGTTGTCCATCTTTCACAACCGACAAAGAAATGTTATTGTTTAAATCTTTTTAATTTTTTTCTCTACCCCTAAATCGATCCGCATGTAAATAATTAAAAGAGGTTTTCGTTCAGTAATGGAAATATTGGGCTGGAATGATGATGATGATAAATGTATATGACGACCCATTTGGTGTAAGTGGTTGAGATGTCGGCTCTTACACCAAGGATTCCCGGTTCGATCCCCGGGCATTGCAGATTTGTGTGCATGAACATGTTTGTTGGTATTGGTTTGGGTGTTTTCTATGTATAATTTGTATGTATTTAAGTATGTTTATCCGTTGTTAAGTATCCATATTACAGGCTAATGCTTAGTTTGGGGCTAGATGGCGCTGTGTAAATGTCAGTGCATATTTATTTATTCATTTCATGTCCACATGTTTGCTTTAACATGGTCGTACTACACAGAGCTCGTAAAGTGGATTTCTATGCGATGCTAGATTGAAAGTTAAAACCTTCGTGACTTTACAAACCTTTTGTTGGATATTGAGCTTTTTTTTGTGTCTGCCGGTACTATGAATTTGGTCAAAAGGGATATTCTAGTTGATAAATAAATAAATATCCACAAACATTCGCACAGCACCATCTAGCCCCAAGTTAAGCGTGAAGCCTGTATTATGGGTACTAAACAACGGATAAACATACTTATATACTTTTTTTTGTATATACATAATATATGCATAATACATAGAAACACCCAGAACATAATACAAACAGACATGTTCATGCACACAAATGTTTGTACTGCCCGGGGATCGAACCCTGAACCCTCGGTGCAGTAACCAACGTCTCAACCATTACACCAAATGGGTCGTCAATGTATGTTTGATTGTAGTGCTTCTCAGACTATAAAACACCTACTGTCCAGTCCGAGCTGCCCATTGTCGAGCGGTTTCCGGGACTTTGGTGGCAGAAGATATCATGATGAGTCCTATCCGCCGCCCGCAACGCCCTAAGCCGAGGTTTGAGTCCCGTTCGGGGACGCCCTTAGGTTTGTGTAAATGTTTAAGACTGAGAGCCATCTGCGCTCGCCACGCGTCCGCTGAAGCTGGAAAGGCCATCTGCGGCCAACAGCAGTAGTCAGTTCGAAAGAAAAAAGATGAGTGAGAGACATCCTGCTTCGGAAGGCACGTAAAGCCTATGGTCGTTAACACCTAACATACGCATTAGTGGGTGACATGTATAAATTGAGTGTCGGTGTCTCATTGGTGGACTGTAGCCTACCGATCTGGAGGGTGCAGGTTCAAACTCCGCCACGTATCAGTGTGTTTTCTAATTGTCGAAATTGTATGTATGTTATCCTACACTCATTTTTTTCTCTTTGGTTCCACTGCAAAACAGCGCCTTGACACAACTGTCTTGGCATTAGCTGAATGGCCACCATTTTGCTAGCATTGTTGTTGTTTTTAAATATTATTTTAAGCAATAACATATTATAATTTTTATTGCACCTGTTAGACGGAAAAGAAACGACCAACGCTACCCATTCCTAGTCAGTTGAAGAGAGATGTCACTAATATCTCTCTCTTGACATTAACATTGTACCTACGCGGGAAACAGTCGTAATGTAACATTAAGATTTAATTTATCAATAAATGTTATTTAAAGTTCAAGAATCATTTAATATACCAAATCAATATTTTTCTTTCCTTCTTTCTTTTACGGTAAAGGAAAACATCGTGAGGAAATCTGCGCACGCTTACGAAGAGATTCAAAGGTTGTGCGTAAAGTCGTCATATCAGCACTGGGCCCGCGTGGACGAGTAAGGCTACACTCTATACGGGTAGGCTCGTGCCCCTCAATGGGGACGTTTAATAAGCTGAGGATAATGATAAACAAATTGCAATGCACAAGCTCAGTGTGTTATTGTGACAAAACAAAGACAAATATTCGTCATACAAATGACTGTTTAAAGTAAAGATCTAACATCTCGACTCCTATGACAGGGTTGCTACTCAATGCTCTCTCACTCTCTCTTCAACCTATTGCAGTCCACAGCTGGACATAGGTCTCCCCCATTTTGCGCCAGATATCCCGGTCCTCCGCTTTCTCAACCAGCGACCTTCCGCAAGTCATCGGTCCATCGGGCTGGAGGGCGTCCCACGCTACGCTTGCCAAGACGCTGTCTCCACTCCAGAACTCGTCTGCTCCAACGGCCATCGGTTCTGCGACATACGTGACCAGCCCACTGCCACTTCAACTTGCTGATCCGGAGGGCTATGTCGGTAACTTTAGTTCTCTTACGGATTCAATCATTTCTGATCTTATCCCCAAGAGAGACTCCAAGCATAGCTCGCTCCATTGCGCATTGAGTGACTTTAAACTTGCTCTACCGACCCTCAAAAAATTAAAAAATTTATCCAAAATTGATTTTCATAGGTTAGCGACAACCCTCTCGCCTCATCACCCAAACGAGATGCTTCAAAACTGACACTTAGTTGATTGGAGCCAGATAGGACAAAAGGCTAAAAAAATAACAAAGCCATTGTGTTCGAACGCAATTCCAGTCCGATGGATTGGACTTTAGGTTTTAAGTAATTCAGTCCTTTTTTGGATCTGTTAAATGTGAAGTCGATGTTAAAATATAATGATTAAATGGATAATGATTGATGGACTATATTTATATTCATTTATTTACATACTTGCTGGCAAATTGGTTGAATTTGTATTTCCAAAAGTTTTAAATATTTTTTAATAAATTACCGATGAGGTGACGAGCGCAGTTTAGTGTTAATGGAAATCTATATATTTCCTTCATTACGGTCAGGCGTATCACTTTTCACCAGGTAAGCGAATTGACCGTCCCATCATCAGCTCATTAAACGTCCCCACCGAGGGGCACGAGCCTACCCGTATAGGGTGATTAGGCCTTAGTCAACCACGCGGGCCCAGTGCGGCTTGGACGACTTCACACACAACTTTGAATCTATTCGCAGGCGTGCGCAGGTTTCCTCATGATTTCCTTCACCGTAAGAGCGTCGGATAACGTACATATATTTTCGAAAATGAAAACATTGGTACGTGGCGGTATATGAACCTCAGCCCTCTCGGTAGGAGGGCAACAGTCCACACCATTGAACCACCGACGCTCTCTGACCGTCCCATTCTCTTAATTTTATAAAATAAATACAATAATTCCGTGTGGTGGCAGATTAGAATATAATTAGCACCATCTCCACTCATCCTGCGGCTATGCGGCTTAACCGCCAATGACGCCTTAGGGCGTGCGTTAATTGAGTGCTGTTGATGACAACAGATCGCCTATGTTTCAAATCTGTAGAGGAAAATGGGCAAATTAGTGGGAATCACTTAATATCTTGGCGATTCTCCGGGTTGTCTGGACGCACAGTGTATGCACTGCTTACTTTCATATATGGAGTGCACGTTGCTGACTTGAAGCCTCTTTTGTAACCATATTTTATGGATACATAAATTGTATGCTATCATAAAATTTAAATCCACTATCTTAAAGTTCAGTATCCTGTTCATCTTACACGTTGGCACATACATTTTCACAAATCACAATCATCTAAGTAAGTATAATCTACACTATAAAAACATTTTCCAAACGGACTCTCGTAGCGTCTCATTTACGATATTCCCGTATAAAATGTCCGTAATTTAGTTCAAAGGGCGAAATCAAGGTTTGCAAATTTCCTTATAAACATATATTTCCTTTCAAAATACACGCAACTTAATGTAAGGAGCATTCACCCTACGTAAGCCAAGTCATGCGTTGGACTTTAACAAATTGGAGGAAAACGAAACAATTTATGTTAAGAAATGTAATAGTAGCTCCAGCTATTTATTTGATAAATTATATATGAGATTAACAACATAATAAACAACAATAATTAATAATGGGACACTAACAGTATTTGTATTTATTTCATGTTACAAAGTGAACGGGACGGTCAGGACGCTCATCGGTAAGTGACACGCCTTACCGTGACAGAGCCGCATTGAATGAGACCATCAACCGATAGACAGTTATTATTCTCCATCTATGCCGCACTGCGCCCATCATCTGAGACAACAGACGTTAGGTCTCTTATACCCAGTAATTTTACTAGATACAGTGCCCTCATCCCGTAAGACAGAGGTTCAAAACACTCCTATTTTACGGGATGATATCTAGTACTGCGGTGGTACCTACCTAGACGACTTAGTACCATGTCTATCACCTAGGCAAACACAACGCTTACAATAACACATAGATGTCGTGAGAGATTGAGATAGCTCACATAGCTGCTCTCACAGGCTCTTTTACCATCGCTATGTTATGCAGGAAGGCCTGGGCTTTGCAGTGGGTTTTTAAAAGCTGATGATAATGAAAATAAAACATGATTTTTCAGAAGAGCGATGATATTCGTGTACTCGATTCGAAACCATACAAATTCGTTTTCGTTGCAAGACAAAATAATGCCTTAAATGCGCTTCCTCCCTACGAGTAGATAATAAGAAAAAATCATTGATATATGTCGAATCTAATTGTTTACGTAGGTACCATCTTATATGTGTTGTGTACATAGTTATATTTTTAAATAAAATTTAGTTTTAAGTTTGTTATAGTAACTGACATTTTTTTTTGATTGTTACCTTGTTTTTTATTTTTATTTATTTTATTTATTTATCATACAAGATACAGTTACAATAAACAAACAGTTAGGTGTAAACATAAACTCATTCGAGTTTTTGACGTACACCAGAATCGTCATACTTGTTTACGTCATAAAATATAAAAATGACACTTAACATAAACATACATTTTCATTGACAAAATATTCGTTGTGTATCATGATAAATGAATTACTCATCATCAGCAATGTTGTCATTGTACCAAGTGAGAGGAGCTTGGAGAGATGCCATTATTGCTACTGCTGCCAAATCCGGCACCTCGAGGAGTGGAGTTTTGTTGTTGATGTAGCGCATAGAGCTGTGCATATCTATGGAATATGCTCGATGACCGTATGCCCTCATCTCGTACCTAAAAGGACCTGGTGACAAAAAGGAATTCATATTTAAACTCACTCTTTCTCATTTTTTAGCATGTTGCATTCCACTGCTGGACATAGCCTACACCTTTTGCGTCAGATAGCCCGGTTCTCCACTTTCCTCATCCAGCCTCCACCAGCGTCCTTTCGCAAGGCGTTGGTCCATCGGGCAGGTCGGCGTCCCACGCTACGCTTTCCAAGACGCGGCCGCCTCTCCAGAACTCGTCTGCTCCAACGGCCATCGGTTCTGCGAAATACGTGACCGGCCTACTGCCACTTCAACTTCCCGATCCTGCGGGCTATATCGCTAACTTAAGTTCTCTTACGGATTAAATCATTTCCGATCTTATCCTTAATCGACCCGAGCATAGCTCGCTCCATTGCGCATTGAGTGATTTTGAACTTGTGAACAAATCCCGCAGTCAGTGTCTATGTTTTAACACACTGAATGCTTAAGCCTTATTAGTTCGAAACTAGACACAATAGAAATGCAATTGTCTGGCTACCCCATGTTGAACAGTTGATCCACATGGCGTCTTATTTATTAATCATGGTCGCCATTGCTTCCGAGGTTTAGGGGTATAAGCATCGAGTTAATATCCCCTCCTTTTAGGAAAGTTTTCAAATGGGAAAGTCCTTACCTGTAAAAGTTATTTCCACGTAGAAATCGATCTCCAAGTGCTGGAAGTCGGTGCATATCGTATGAGTGCCGGCGCACCAACGGCGTAAGCGCAGTTTTGGCTTTTTGCCCCTTCGGAGCTGGTCGCTTTGAAGATAACGCAGGAGTATTCCACGTCAGTGTAGATAGTCACCTGACGCATTTGAAATTCGGATGAAGGCCTAACTTCTATAGTATCCCATTAAGAGTTAGCACGGTCTTGCTTCACATGCTTCTTCTTCTTATCAAGTCACCATCACCATCATATGCTATAACTTTCTGCAGGGATAAAGCTTCCCATACAGCAAAGGAGAATGGGCCGTAACACACCATGCAGTTTCTGGAGTGGGACGATACAAGCTAGCAGAGTGTCGGTGGCTCATTGCTGTGGTCTGTTGCTTTTAAATCTGGAGGATGCACGTTCAAATCCTGCCACGTACCAATGTATTTTCGAATTACGGTGAAGAAAAACCTCCGCACTTCTACGATAAGATTCAAAAGTTGTGCGTGAAATAGGCTAATCCACACTGGGCCTGCGTGGACGACTAAGCTCTAATCACCCTTTACGGGTAGGCTCGTGCTCCTCGATGGGAACGTTCATAAGCTGATGATGAAACACGTTAATGTAGATGCCTCTTTTTTTCCGGAATGACTTATCACATTTTCACCGGAAAATAATTAGTGTCTCTTTTTGTTCAAGATTTCTAGTACTTACATTGTACCGTACTCTTCTGATGCCACGGTTTTCCGTTTCGACTGTGGTGGTATCAGAGTATAGCTGCGTCTTCGATTCCTCTTGATCACAAGGTCCGAACCTTTGGATGCTTGCCAGACCTGTGAAGGGTCCTGTATAAATATCTTAGTCTACTTGTTCTTATTATCGTGTGGGGGGATAGTCAGATGGATGAAAAATCTGTTTGATTCTAGTGTCAGGGATTTAAACCAGGTTACGGTTCCTGACGAGGTTTTATGTTCTTCTTTTTTCTTCAAGTGCCTCTTCAATCCTGAGGGTTGGCCGTCTTCCTGTACTCGGTTTTGTCAAGATCAAGTGTCGGGTTTTATGTATTGACACCAAGATGTGATGGTTTACATTGTGTGTGCTTTTGATATCTTGTGTGTTATGTTATGGTGTTGTACCTAATTTCATGAAGTAAAAAAGAAAGGAAGTAAGAAAGAGAGGTGGAAAGAAAGAGAGAGAGAAAGAGAGAGACAGCGCTTAGTCTTACTTCTTCTTAGTATAACAACGTTCTCGCCTTCCCTGGTGATGGTAGGTCTTCCTATCCTCAGTACACTCCGTCTTACCCACTGGTGGTACATACCATAGTCGAGGAATCTAGCCGGAGCTTCACACCCAGGACCGTGGACTCCGAAGCCTACCTGAAAGCCATGTTTTTGTTCTGTCAACTACGGAAAGGTGCATTCAGATGGGTTGAAATTGTTTTAGACCGCTGTTATACGTAAAAGTCTTATATGATCTTTTCATCATAAAAAAGCTGATGACAGATCTTTTCATCATAAAAAGGTTGATAAGGACCGAAAGCACTTAGGGATCTGAGATAATATTTTTTGGATGACCTATGCGATGATGGGCTATTGACATAGTTGCTTGACTTGACTCATACTTCTTACTCTTTTATTGAAGGTCAGTGGCAGTGCAACTCCTGGATAGCGAGAGGATCCCACACGGATCACGGATAGTTAATTATTGGAGTCTAGTGACCACAAACACGTACAATCACGCAGAAAACACGCTTTTAGAATCATTGAATACTCATAAGGTTTTTTATAGCTATCATTTTAAATAGGTTACAGGTACCTAAAGCATCGTTTTTTATTATTTTTTATTGAACAGGAGGCAAACGAGCATACGGTTCACGTAATGGTGACACCGCCGCCCATGAACATTTGCAAGACCTCAGAAATGCGTTGCCGGCCCTTTAAAAGTGTGTACGCTCTTTTTTTGAAGGACGCCAGGTCGTATCGCTCATCATTGGTTGTAACCACAGATTTTCCAATAATGGGGCAAGCCGCGTTTATAAGTGCGACAAATGTAAGCTCAACGAGCATACACTGGCTGCCAGTTTACGCTCTGTGAGACGAGTCAAGACGCGCGAATATTAGAAGAAATTACAGATTTTTCCCAAAATGCCAACCTGTGCAATTGTAACATGCCATCATCGCAATGAATCAGTAAATTTACCAAGAAATATAATAACTTTTCACAGGTAAGAACCGAAAAGAAATTGCGACACTGGGACTGCCTATAAACTTGGCGGCTTGTCCAGTCTAATTGTATATTCGGATGTCTGTGGTTGCAACATTATCTTCAACCTATCGTAATCCATTGCTGGACATAGGCCACCAACATTTCGTAAGGCGTCCCACCCTACGCTTGACAAGACGTTTTAAGCACGGGTAGGAAGCATTGCTCAAAGACTTTCATACTCGTGGAATACCGCAATAGTTGTAACATCACCAGGTTCCATTTCCCCCCTTGGCGAAGTACCAGAACGGTGCCGGCTCGCCACACGCAGTCACCACCGTGGTGGGCCTTCGCGCAGGCGGTATGCTTCGGCCAGATTGAGCTTATATCCAGCTGAAATTCATAATTGATAACCTATTTGGTGAAAATAGAAAACAATGAAAACATTTGCTGAAAATGAAAATGGTGTCATGCTTGAGGAGCTATAACACCGAGGGTTCCGGATTCAAACTCCAAGCTGAAAATAGATTGATTGGCTTGAATGAAAATGAAAATGAAAACTGTTTATTCAGTTTAGGTCCTTATAGAACACTTATGAATATCAAATGAAGCTACCACTGGTTCGGGAGGTAGTTTTCCACTGAATGAATATGTCTGTTTGTTTTCGTCTGGATGTTTATATGTATAACATTTATTTACAAAACAAGTATGTTTATCACTTGTTTAGTATCCAACTTATAAGCTTCCTGCTAAAATTGAGATTAGATAGCGTTTTTTCAGTGTCAGTGGATATTTGATTTATTATTATTTATTTTGATTTATTTGATATAATATTATTAGGGTAAACACCTACAAAAATTAATCTATGCCAAATGGAGACTATGGACTTATCGTCAGCCGATTTTAAATATTAATTACAGAACGTTAACCGACTTACTAGTCAAGACTAAGTCTTTAAGAAAACATTATTTCCAAGCTTGTGCATGTTGGCTGGTCTAATTCTCATTGTTTTGCAGAAACCTGTTGCTAAGTTTTTGCATAGAAATCAAACTTCTGCACTTACCCCAGATTTTCTGTAATACAGCTTGCATTCATGAGGGTCGACAAATTTCATCTCGTATATTTTCACCATTGGCACACTGCAATCTGTTAAGAAATGAAATAATATTGACTCATCATCATCAGCTCATTAAACGTCCCCACCGAGGGGCACGAGCCTACCCGTATAGGGTGATTAGGCCTTAGTCGTCCACGCGGGCCCAGTGCGGATTGGACGACTTCAGACACAACTTCGAATCTCTTCGCAGGCGTGCATGAAGGTTTCCTCACGATGTTTTCCTTCACGAAATTCGAAAATACATTGGTACGTGTCGGGATTTGAACCTCAGTCCTCCCGGTAGGAAGGCGACAGTCCGCACATTGAGCACCGACGCTCCAATATTATTAATATTATTTACTCGTAAAGGAAAAATTATTTCTATGAAAGTATCCAACCCCCTTTAGGCATAGTTTTACACCTTTAGAAGAATATAGCTAGAATAAAAGTTTTTCTATGCAACCTGATTTAAAATTAGATATCCTTAGAAAAACGTCATAATGATACCCAGATGCTAAGGCTATGTTTGGCTTGCCTCCGCTATCTTTAGGAGAACTAAAGTAATTTACAGTGCAGTAAGTAGTAGTAGTAAGTACGGTGAAGGAAAAGATCGGGAAGAAAACTAAGCACGCCTGCGAAGAGATTCAAAAGTTGTGCGTGAAGTCGGCAAATCCGCTGGGCCCGCGTGGACGACTAAGGCCTGTACACCCGCCACGGGTAGGCTCGTGCCTCTCGGTGGGGACGTTTAATGAGCTGATGATGAAGTGCAGTGCAGTGCAGTTTAAGTAGTAGAACGCAGAGTGCATAGTGCCAAGCCAAGAACTAATAGGTAGAATAATACCTAACAAACCTGTTATGATCACTCAAAATCATTTACTTGTTTCCTTTATTATTATGAACAAGATTGTTGTATACATCGTGACGAGATTTTTTGAATATATACGTATAAGTGTATATTACCATCAATCATGTAAGAAAGTAAAGATTCGTGATATGCTCACAAAACAATCGAAAAAAGTGTACCGAATGCAGTGACAGCACACATACACATATTTCGAATTTCGAACACATTTACCTAAACAAAAGAGTACTCTGTACTCTCTGTACTCTCTTCGGCGATTCGTTTTTAAAGCACGGATGGCGTATCTACCTTTACATATACAGAATATCATTGATTACCATCAGATAACGTCATGGCGTAGAACTCTGGCTCGATGAAGTGTGAAGGTGGTGGGCATAGTGGTTTCAGTTCTGCAAAAGTAGATATTAGTTGGAACAGACGAGTTCTGGAGTGGAGACTGCGTTTTGGCAAGCGAAACGTAAGACGTCATCCAGCCTGATGGACCGGCAACTTGCGAAAGGTCGCTGGTGGCGGCTAGATGAGGAAAGCGGAGGACCGGGATATCTGGCACAAAATTATGGAGAACTATATCCAGCAGTGGACTGCGATAGGTTGAAGAGAGAGTTTTGGTACTGAGTCGTCTAGGTAAGTACCACAGTATTGCCAGCCGAATCCGTGAAAAAGTGTTTTTACACTTCCGTGTTTCTGGATGAGGGCACTGTAGCTAGTAAATTACCGGGTTTAAGAGACGAGAGAGTGTGACGGAAGAATGACTATAATTGATCTCCTTCAACACTGCATCTGTAATTGTCAGACGTATCACTTACCCCACGTGGGTGAACTGACGATTTCGTTCACTTAACCTTTGGCCGCTAATGACGCCTTTAAAGGCGCCAGACAATACATTTCTATTGTATCCTTAATTCCCGCGTTCAATGGGTTAATGTCATAAAAAACGAAATATTAAAATCTTTTTATAGACTAACCTATATCTAAATCATCGGTTTCCAACTGAATTAGAGCTAATGCACTGTTGGTATCGTCATCGAAGTCAGGATGGTAGGAATAGTCTCTCACGGGTATGGTGAGTCCTAGGCAGCTGTCACTAAGGCTACCCTCGCGCGGGCTCTGCAAATGTAATTCCTATTATATTTGTATAAAGTCTTTTGTAACTTGCAAGAACTAGGCACTCTCAATACTTCTAGCTTCGGAAAGAAACCTAAGAGCAATTCTTCTTTAAAAATCTATCTTCCAAATACGAGAAGACTTGTCTCGCTACGTTTACCCCACAGATTTTCCAATACAGGAGATGGGGCAGCGCCGTTTAAAGTGCGACAACTGTAAGCTCAACGAGCATACACTGGCTACCAGTTTACGCTCTGTGAGACGAGTCAAGACGCACGAATATTAGAAGAAATTACCGTTTTTTTTTCAAAATGCCATCCTGTGCAATTGTAACATGCCATCATCGCAAGGAATCAGTAAATTTACAAGAAATATAATACTTTTCACAGGTAAGGAGCCGAAAGAAATTGCGACACTGGGACTGCTATAAACTTGGCGGCTTGTCCAGTCTAATGTATATTCTGATGTCTGTGGTTTACCCGGTAGACGCAATGTCTTAAGTGCACGGGTTCACAGTGGTTCATATGACTTATTTATTATTTTTTTAAATACCAATTCATGCCTTTGAATCGTCAAAGCAATTTGTTGTTGCAATACCGCAAGATGACTTATCCATGTATTCTGTAATGTATTCTTATTCTAAATAAATGTTTACTTGATATGATTCATATCGGGAAAATAAATTAAGACCTTTCACACTCTGATATCTTGAAAAAGTAAAACTAAACTTAAGACATTGCGTCTACCGGGGCAAAAGTAGCGTAAGACCCAACCTCATCCCCTGAAAAGTTCTGTCGGTCCATACGCTAAACACCCTGTATGCTTCAGAGCAGGGCACAGAGAAACCAATATTGTTAACAGGTTGTTACAGGTGTTTTCTATGAATAATATGTATGAATTATTTAAAAAAAATATACAAGTATCCGTTGTTTAGTACCCATAATACAGGCTTCACGCTTAAGTTGGGGCTAGATGGCGCTGCGTGAATGTCAGTGGATTTACTTATCTATACTAATATATAAAGCTGAAGAGTTTGTTTGTTTGTTTGTTTGAACGCGCTAATCTCAGGAACTACTGGTTCGATTTGAAAAAATCTTTCAGTGATAGATAGCTTTTTTATCGAGGAAGGCTATAGGCTATATATCATCACGCTACGAGTAACAGAAGCGGAGCAGCAATGAAGAATGTTTCAAAATCGGGGGTATTTTTTCATACTTGGAGCTTCCGCTGCGTACGCTGCGTAAACGGTTAAAGTTACACAAAAGTCATGTATGAGATTATTGTTCTCCTTTCGTCGTCCTTTTAAAGGTTACAAAAAAGTCCGCGACAGCAATATGTCTATCTTTTAAGGTTAGTCACTATAACATATTTTTTGCTAAAAAACATTCTGAATTGACCCCGAAACCTTTAAAGTTCGAGGGAGGGGAAATCCTATGTATAGTGATAAATGAAAGTACCGTGTTATCCCGAATTTAATGCGAGCGAAGCCGCGGGCAAAAGCTAGTTTATTATATAATTGGTGAAGGTATACCGTAACCAACTAGCTGTAAACCATACATTAAATTTTGTATTCAAATTCAAAGAAACAATACCTGAAGTCACTTTTAGGGATGTTATCAATTTCAGTGGCTGTACCCAAGACGATTTGCCTCGTGACGAGAACAACGAAGCTGGTATAATATTTGTTACCTGGAAACCAGAAAAGCACCGTTATTCAATCTGGTACCCACCGGAATAAACCCAGTCCTGATGTTTTACAACAGATTTTAACATTAAGGCCCGAATTCTACGACTCTTTTTTTTTCGAACTGACTACTGGTGTTGGCGCAGAGGTACTTTACAGCTTCACCGGGCGTGGCGAGCGCAGATGGCTCAGCCGTTAATCATTTACACAACGAGGCTAAGGGCGTCCCGAACGGGACTCGAACTTTGGCTTGGAAGCCTAACTATGTTTTGGGGAGAAAAGCGGCCGGCAACGCCGGTTACGCGAATGGGGACTGTGCGAACTTACAGGGACATGCGACGGTGGCCCCGCCGGCGGGGACGGAATCTGTTGTCGGTTTATACAGTGTTGTGATGTTTAACGGTTGATCTTTACTTAATTGATAGAAAGGATGGTGATATTTATCGTATAGAGCGTATACCCTTTCTCACTACTTAAGTGAAGATGAACGCTTGATCTCGTTCTAGATACAGGCTTAGACTGACATCGACAATACAATCTGCTAAAATTTTAAGTGTTATAGGAGTCGGTGGCGCATTGGTGTGGACTGTTGCCTTCGGATCTGAGGGCGCAGTACAACTCCCGCCACGACAGCCCTGCCGGTGAAGCTGTAAAGGCATCTGCGGCCAACAGCAGTAGTCAGTTCGAAAAAAAAGCCACGTACAGCAAACTTTTGAATTTATGTTCGAATACATAACCACTACAGGCTTAACAGCATTCTCTAGAAGAGCAACAAGAAGTATTGTATTATAAAGGAAGAAAAAAATAACTATTGGAACTTTAGACTGCTCAGCCGATATGATTAGCTTTTTTGATTTCTGTACGAGTCGTGGAAAATTCAAATGGACAGAAACTGTATCTTTACATAAGCCTTGAAGGTTGCGGGAGGCTGCTAGATGAAATAGCTTTCTGTCGGTTAAAGTTATTTGGGAGGCCTATGTCCAACAGTGAAATCCTCAAACTACCGCTGTTCATTATTGAAATAAGCCGCAATATAAATTGGGAAATTCAAATTCAAAATTCTTTATTCAACTTAGGCTACAAAAAGCACTTATGAACGTCAAAAATATACAAATATAATAAAAACAATTAAAAATACTAAACTAAAAATATGAATTTTGATGCTTTGAAAAAAAGCATCAAAATTCATTTTTACGCG
Organism: Leucinodes orbonalis; assembly: GCA_019425675.1. Taxonomy (NCBI): domain Eukaryota; kingdom Metazoa; phylum Arthropoda; class Insecta; order Lepidoptera; family Crambidae; genus Leucinodes; species Leucinodes orbonalis. The sequence continues at coordinate 84,145 of PQWD01003166.1, forward strand.
ATAAAATCCGAAACGATGATATCGTAGGAGAACTTAGGGTGACCGCATAGCCAGGATTAGCAAGTTGAAGTGGCAGTGGGCAAGGGCACATAGTGCGTAGAACGATGGCCGATTGGGGCGGAAAGGTTTCGAGTGGCGTCCACGTAACGGAAGCGACGTAGGCGACCCCAACCAGATGGACGGATGAATCTGGTTAAGGTGGCGGGTAGCAGATGGTGTCAGCTGCAAGGGATCGGTCCGCGTGGAGATCATTAGGGGAGGCCTTCGTTCAGCAGTGGACATAATTAGGCTGTAATGATGATGATGATGCACTTTTGTGTTTCGAGATGTGGATTTAGATTATAATTCAAGAAATATTGAAAATCTTCTTACAAATCACGAACTTTCACATTTGTAAAATCAGTAAGATTTTAAACTTACCAACTACTGAAGCGATCAATATGACTATCACAATTTTACCAGCACTCATGTTGTGTGTATCATTGGTACAAAATATGCAAAGAATCGTGTGATTGTTTGTTTACACTTGTAATATAAGCGATAATGTCAACAGGGAGCGACGAGTAACTAATTCCTAAAGAGATCAAGTTATATACTTTCTAGCAGCGCCGGATCTTCAATTTTTTTTGGGTGGGGCAAAAATTTAGAAATGCCGCCCCGCCCTCTTTTATTTATTTTTACCTTTATCATCCTATATTATTTCACTAATTATATAATAGGTCCTCAAATTGATTGACATTTGGACAAAGCTGCAACTTTTTACGCAGCTGTGATCAGTTTCAGAGATATTACATCTCCTTGTCTTACTCCTCGGTGCCAATGATAAGCCAATGGTAAGCTCTTCATGTACTCGGCCTGACATAGTAGCGCTCTCGTACAAACATCTCAACAATTCGATATAGCAGTAGTCAAGTCAGGCACCGTTGGAGGGAATGAAACACAGCCCAAGTCTCGATCGAATCGAAGGCTTTCTCATAGTCCACAAACGCCAAACATAATGGTCAGTTATACTCCGCTCTTCTGTATAACCTGCCACAGCGTATGTAATATGTAGTCTATGGTGCTGAAGCCTTTGAGGAACCCGGCTTGTTCGGAGGGCTGGAAATCGTCAAACATATGCGCGAGACGGATCATAATGACTCTGGAGAATAACTTGAAGATGTGGCACAATATCGTAATGGGTCGTTAATTCTTCAATAAGCTTTTAATATCTAAGATAACTCGTAACAGATGTAAAAACGGCAAGATTAGTTTATTTTAGTCATTTTTATAATGTAATGTCGTATGGTCTACCGTTGTGGGGTACGGCTGCCGACATTGATACAATATTTGTGCTACAAAAAGAGCTTTTATCTACAACCTTAGACCACGTGACTCTCTTAAAGAACAGTTCAAAGAAATAAATTTGTTTTTTGTAATGTAATTTTTGTATTTTTGTCGTTCATAAGTGCTTTTTGTAAGCCTAATTTAAATAAATGAATTTTGACTTTAACTTATCATACCCGGAATATTAGGCTCTCTCCAAGCGGATACGAAAACTCGTTCGCAGAGAATTCTACTATTTCAATACAAGGTTAATTAAGGACCTTATTAAGGAGAACAGGGGCCCAAAGTTTTCCAAAAACCACTTGGAAGGAGCATTCTGGTGAAGCTTAATATAGCAGATGGCCAACTACTCACATTACGCCAACAGATCCTGGAAGAGGTTGAGAAATTCTATGGATTTGTCGAGCGCTCATCAGTACAGACCGAAGACAGCGAAGATCTACGTGCCCTACTAAGGCACCATTGTACGTAGGATATGCCGGATGTTGACGTTAGCGAAATTAGTGCAGCACTGAAGCAACTGAGAAATGAAAGGGCCCCGTGGGATGACGGTATTACGACAGAACTCCTAAACCGGTGGACAACCCATCCTTAGGACATTAGGTGAGCTCTTTTAATGCCGTCATCTACCTGGGAACTACACTGGAAGCGTGGTCCACAAGCGTTCTTTAAGAAGGGTGATAAAGCTCTCTTGAAGAATTATAGACCGGTAGCGTTTCTGATAAGCGTCGGTGGCGTCCTTCTCCAGATTGTCCAAGAATAAGTTTACTTGGGCTAAAACTTGACCGGCACAATTTCGGAAGGGAAGCTAGTAGGAGGATTCATTTGGGCTGCGGCATCAGGCAAGTTACATCAGATCTTCACGTCGACGATTCCGCAACGCTTAAGGACAAAAGTCTTTGAGAAATACGTCCTACCCATACCAACATACGCAGATGAGACATGGACACTGACTGCGGATTGGTTCAGAAATTCAAAGTTACTCAACGAGCGATGGAGCGTGCTATGTTGGGAGACTCTTATACATAAAATCAGAAATGATGTTACGCAAAAGAACTAAAATTACCGGCATAGTTCGCCAGATTAGCGAACTGAAGTGGCAGTGGGTAATGATGTCGCAGAACCGATGGCCGTTGGAGCAGACGAGTTCTGGAGCGGAGACCGCGTCTTGGCAAGCGTAACGTAGGACGCCCTCCGGCCCGATGGACCGACAACTTGCGAAAAGTCGCTGGTGGAGTCATGAGAAAAACGGAGGACCGGAATATCTGGCGCAAAATGAGACCAATGTCCAACAGTGGACTGCGATAGGTTGAATAGAGAGGGAAAAGGTTTAATCACCTTTCTTGAAGAAGCACAGTCATCACGATTCCGGAATTAAAAGCTTCTGAAGGGTCTTAAGCACTGGCGTGCCCCCTACTTTCAAAAGCTCTGCGGTATATCCGTCGTAGCGGGGGTCTAATAACGCTTAAGCTGTTTCATAACCATCCTAACCTCGGCAAAAAAGCAATGTCATTAAAAAGTTACAATTTATCAATTATTGGTATTGATATTAATCAATTAAGTTCTATAATGAAATAAGACTACTCGCCTCAGCTTTTTCGAAGTCACACTGGATGAAAAGGCGTTTTATTTCCAATTTATTTTGTATATTTTCTTAAAAACGTGGTCGCTTGATGCAAGTAAAAGGAGCTTAATTGTTTATTTTTTTTTTTTCAATTGTAGCTGTCCATCATGAAAATGATATAGCTTTAAAGCAGCTAAGTTGGCATCAATTAACATAGAGAAATAACTACGTAACTTTGAAATAATACACTGCTGCCCTGTATAGAGATCGACGAGAGAGTTTTCGTATACAGCGTCATTCCTCAGATCGCAGCTGCACCCGCCTGCTGACCGTGATCTGCGGGCGCCTATTTAGAACTATGCAAAAAAATGTAATGGTTCAGTAACATGCCTTACTCCGCGCTCCGGTTATCAGTCGTATTTCTTCTATGGCCCATGCACTTGTTACTATTTTTATATATCCGCGGCAATGATGATAAGTGGTCCATTAGTCGGTTTGCCGCCCCCCTGACGTGCCGCCCGGGGCACGTGCCCCCGTCTGCCACTCCCCCCTATCCGGCACCTGCTTTCTAGTTAGTGATTCATCAACAGGTCAGTAAACGTCCCCACGAGGGGCACGAGCCTACCCGTAAAGGGTGTATAGCTCAGTATAATTAAATATAAATATTTTGGTTGCATAACCATTTGTAATTCTTATCTTGACCAATATAATTTGCTTAATAAAAAAAATTTGGTTGGAAATATTATAATGCTGAACAAAACACATTTTTTTATTAGATAGTTCTTAGTTTATATTTCTTGCTGGATTCAATCTCAGTAGAAAACTACAGCCCGACAACGGTGTAGCTTCTTTTGACATTTATAAGTGTTCTGTAACGATCAAAATTGAATGAATATATTTTGATTTTGATTTTAAGTCGCCCACACGGGTCTTGTGCTTATGACCGACTTAACGCACCGTCGTTGAATATCTTCGCAGGCGTGCTTCTCAAGATGTTTCCTCATCGTAAGAGAGTCGGATGACAGTCCACACCAATAGCCTCTGACGCTCTAACTATTTATATGTACTCTTCTAAC
>PQWD01003167.1:0-21109 GCA_019425675.1 Leucinodes orbonalis
TAGCAGCCAGTTAAAACGATTTATTTAGGTCAACCAACCGCCAGTTTTTAACAAATCCAACTTCTGTGTCCAATTTCACGAAACACTGAACCTTGAATGGTTGCCACGTGTTCCAAATAAGGCTAACGGTTTTAGATCGGTTCCTGGTAGAATTTGTTGTGTGTGTAAATACGTAAAAATCCAAATGACAATAAGACAGAAAATTAATTATGAATGAAAATCATCATCTGACGAAAATGGAACACAACTGGCTGCATACCCTGAAACTCTAGTTTTTATGTCATAAGTGCGCTCACCTGGTGGTAAGTGATATGCCTGACCATGAAAAATGGAATGCTGAAGAAAATTAATAACATTAAATACCTACGACAGATGTTGAGTCTCTTGTACCTGGTAATTTACTAGCAACTTTCTCTGTATCTCAATATACAGTGCCCTCATCTCAAAACACAAAGTGCAAAACACTTATATTTCACGGGACGATATCTGGCACTGCGGAGGTACCTACCTAGACGACCCAATACCGAGTCTACCACCTAGATTTTTCATAACATACCAAAAGATGTTGGTATAATTATATGTGTATTATACCATCATCTATTGGCATGTTGAAAAAATTAATATACTGGAGTATCTTATTTTTTTCCAATATTCCAATGGATAGTCTCCAGAAACCAGCAACGGCAAGTAGGTTTAGCTCGTAAAACGTAATAAAAGAAATCGGTCGTGCTTTAAAAAATATAATTGTATTTTTCCACGCGCCACAAACTCAAAAATGTCACGTATGGGTCAACAAAGGTATGTTGACTCACCCTGGTATAGCAAGCATGTATATTAAAACATGAGATAAAAGGAAGTGCGCCGGTGGTTCATTTGCAGTTTCAAATGCGCCAGTAACAATATCTTTTCAAATTTTAAAATTATCTTTACTGTTATCCGACGCTCTTACGGTGAAGGAAAAAATGTGAGGAAACCAGCCACGCCAGCGAAGAAATTCAAAAGTTGCGCGTGAAGTCGATCAATCCGCACTTGGCCCGCGTGGACGACTAAAGCTTTACACTAAACGGGTAGGCTAGTGCCTTCGTGAGACGTATAATAAGCTGATGATGAAGATAAAAGTAATAAAGTTTAAAGATCAAAACCGTGCGTGCATATTTATGACTGTTGCAAGTGTGTAAAGTATGAGTATAGATGGCGACCCATTTGCGGTTGAGAGGTCGACTGCAACACCAAGGGTTCCGGGTGATCCCCGGCAGTACAAATATTTGTGTACATGAACAAGTCTGTTTATAATGGACTGGTGTTTTCTATGTATAATATGTATTATACAAAAATATATATAAGTATAGTTAATCACAGACATCGAATTCTATGTAATGCACGCTTAACTTGGGCTAGATGGCGCTGTGTGAATGTCTGTGGATATTTAAAAAAAGAGTTGGTGATGCAACCATAAGTAAAGCCAAGAATTGCCCCTTGGGGGAACTGAAACTTTCATTTCTCCTGTGATTACGTGGTAGAGTCGCTACTGAGTCGTCTAGCAAGGTACCATTGCAATACTAGATGTCCTGCTATGAAATATATGTGCATTTCTGTGTTTAAAAATTAGGGCACTGTAGCTATAAGAGACCTAACATCTGTGTCTTGGGTATCGACGCAGTATTGCATTGGTGGAGAATAATAACTGTTTATCAGTGGGTCTCAATCAATCCGCTCTGTCATAGTCGGCGTATCACTTACCATCAGGTAAGCGTCCTAACTGTCTTGTAGACTTTGTAACATAAAAAAAGATTCCATTGTATCTTTGCAGTAAGCATTCGAAAGAGACTAGTACTCTTTTTTCAAAAAAACTATATAAGACATTTGACCCCATTTTACTATACATACTCGTTGTTGGTTAGAGTGGTAACGATTACCATCCTTAAAAAGCAACCAGCCCAGTAGTTTGATGAGTTCTTCGTAGCCTTCGGAGCCTGACATACTGACAGGAAGCTATTATTTTGGTCACCCATCCTATGACGTAATCACGATAATTACTGAACTTGCACTATCAATTGCCTAGCGTGAAAAATAAAAGACGCGTTAGGTGCTACACCATCATCAATCATCAAACGAAGCCTTATAGGTTCGATAGTATAGATATACTATCGAACCTATAAGGCTTCTTTGTTAAGAGGGCAGATGCCCTCTTAGCAAAGAGTGCAAGAAGTCAGGTTTTAGAGCAAAACGACTTAGGACAAAATCTATTTATACATTAGGACTAACAATGAAAATACAAAGGACATTAGTCAGTTGCCAAAACCGACTTATTCACTCTTTGTTAGGAGGGCAGATATGTTCCTACGACATTTTAGTATCACGATGCATTATCCACTAAGACGAGTTCACAATATAACTAGGTCGTTGATTAATTCAACTTGGAATTCTGCACCCCCGTACCTTCATACACCATACAATTTGGGGTTGAATCATATCATTGTGCAAGTCTGATTGCCAATCAAACTTGTGGACAACTTTATATGACAAACGCCGACAAGCTATGGTAATGTACAGGAACGGCAATTTTATCAAAGTTATATAATAAAGATTTGCAGATGGATTTCAAGTGTTAAAATCGATTTAACTGCCTCTGTGATGTAGTGGACTGAGTATTAACGAGCACTGCATGATCCAGAGTTCAAATTCCACGGAGAGACTGTCAGTAATGCTAGCCCATGAAAATAAATAAATGAATATTCACTGACTTTCACATAGCTCCACCTAGTCCCAAACTATGCATTTAGCCTGTAATATGGGTACTAAACAAGGGATTTTGTTAAACATGTTCATGCACCACAAATTTTGTACTGCCCAGGATCGCACCCGTCTAGTTCCGACCATTACACCACCTAGATTAAAAAACATTAAAAGAAAACTTAACCATCAACACTCGAACGCTTTGATTAAAACAACGATCACCTTCACCATAGAATTATGAGGTAGACAGACTGTATATTCAAAAGCGGTGTCTAATTTTTGTTAGTGTGCAGTTACAGATTTGTATTAGTGTGCGTCACTAGGGATGTGACCTTGGTATCGAACATATTGCTAGAATTAAGCCGGGCGTCGTCGTCGCACCTGCAGAATTAGATGATTATAAATTGTTTAAAAATAACATGGAGTCAGATACAGCAACGCTGTTAATTTTATCTACAACAAAAATTAAAAATAAAGCGTTACCATAATAAATTTTATACGCAAATATTTTGAAGTTTGGTCTTCCTGGGGTAAAAATTAGATGATGTTGGAACAAATAAAACAAAATATTATTGGTAGGTATTAAATAGACTATATTATATTTTTACGGTAAAATAACAAATTTTAAATAACACTCACAAACTCGAAACTTATTTTATTTAAAAAATATATACTGAAAGCCTCATTATCATTTTTAAAGACCCATACATACCTACATTGATAACCCACAATAGTGGGTATCATAAAAAAAGTTTCAGTTTAAAATATGCGACCTAAAAACATTTTTTTTTCATGTTTTTTTGTTAAAATTATAATGTGGATTACAGAACACAAATATGTTATTGCAAAATTATAACAATATTTTTATAGTTTTTAAATTTTCTGAGAAAAGTTGATGTGATATTCGGACAAACATACAGACATGACGAATCTATAAGGGTTCTGTTTTTTGCTGTTTGACTACGGAACCCTAAAAAGAAATTAAAAAGTATTTTGAATCTACCACACGGTTCAAAGAATTGATTATATTAAGAAGACTCTAACCAGTTATACAGAAAAGACTCGCATAAAAGGGTCTAAATAGTAAAAATAACTAACAGGTTGATAATATCCAGGATATCCTTCAAAAATGGTTGGTACTGCATCGGATTTCAGTTTTTTTATTGATAAGCCTACGATGAAACAGGATTGCTCAAAATGTTTTGAGCAAAGCCTGGAGTTCTTCGTAGGCTCCCAGTTTTCACGCCTTACACTTTTAACCCATTCTTCTCTGATTTGTGGACATTTCGGGAACCTAAAAATTCAATAATTGTATAAAAGAAACTGTTAAAGAAATACTATCGATGGAATTAAATTCTATGTTGAGTACATCACTATGTAACATCCTTAAATTTTCATGCATAATATTAATTGTTTAGACGTAATTTCTACAATTAATACAAGCTAATGTATGTCTAACATTATTTAAAGTCTACTACTACATGTTTTTTATCCATAAGTCTCATTACAACTACGTAATATGAATGAAAATGTCGTCAAATATTTACTTATGAAATGATAATTCCGGGTCTTTTACTCCTCCTTTGGTGGTTCTTGAAGAACAATTTACCGCAGAACACGACATTTTTCTACGTTTACTTATTTCTTTTCAAAATATTTATTAAAATTATGACACTTTGTGAAAAATTTGCACGACAGCTCGTAATGTTTTGGCCTCTTTGGAGGCCACTAAATGACACGACGTCAGAGTTGTGAAACGTCTATCAACCGTCTCTTCTACTCGTAACTAGGATTCGTGTGATAGACAAAGATACATGACGTGTATTGCATTGCAATGATATAAGAGCGGCAACGTCTTATGACTACATCTAGTACATGCTTAATCTAAGCCTTCAACCTTTCGCGACCTTTCGTGAATAAACAATTCTTCTATCCTTGTCAATTCCTGTCATGATCAAAGTTGAAAGACCATTGACAAATTATCCACTGTCATTTCTATTTTATCTATAATGTCATCGGTGTCACCAAATATTGCTATTATTCTATTCACTGAATTACCGGATTACAATGTTGATTCAACGATCCACATTAACCTAACCATGTCTTTATACAACATCACATAAGAACAAAATGAAAAAGTGCCACAGAGTCAAAAATCCATGCAAAATCTGCCTTCAGAGTGTCAACCACAAAACCGGTTTGCAGTGCAAAGGAGCTTGCAGAAAATGGGCCCATTATACCTGCTTGAAGTTCAGTCCAGAAAAGATTAAGGAGATAAAAGCTGGAATTATCAAATTGACATGTCCGTGCCCAAATTGTAATATTCAGAACACACCGAAGGAACTCGTCATTGAGCCGCCTTTAGAATGCGACTTGTTTAATTGCCCTGCGAACCCATTAGCAAAATTCACCGCACCTCCACAACAACATTGTAATGTTACATCTAGAGGCATATCTCCAAGTAACTCTAGAACAGCATCATCAGATCAAACTTGTTCCGTGACAATATTTTTTCCAGACAGTTGCTTCTTATCAACAGACAATCAAGGATTTACCATTGCACTTAACAGTTCCACCGTGTACTAAGCCTGAAGTTTCTTATGACTGTAAACCAACCAATCAGAAACAAATGGCTGCTGCTCTGCCAACTGATCCTTGCACTTTGTTGATTTATCTTCTGCAAAACCCCGCAATACTGTTTCACTGCCACTGGCACCGATTGTCAGCATATTGATATTTCACCGATGACTAATTCACCCAATTATGTGAAAGACTGCCAACCTGGTTGCCTACATGCTACCAATGTAAATCCACATAGTGTTGATATAAAAGACGCACCACTAATCAACGAGTGTGCCAATAAAAAGCGTGATAGGTGTCCAAATCTTTGTCTTGTTCCTGTATAGATGTTAATATAACTGATAACAAGAAATGTGACAGAAGGGAGGATTTGAAGTTATTTATATTATTGATTGAAATAATTATAATTTTCACACGTCATATCCATCATATCATATTGCTATCTTTATCTCATTTTCAAACTATCACAGTCTACTTGGACCTAGGTCTCCCCATTTTCCCGGTCTTCGCTTTTCTTGATCCAGCCTCCACCAGCGACCTTTTCGCAAGCGTTGGTCATCGGGCCAGAGGGCGTCCTACGCTACGCTTGCTTAGACGCGGTCTCCACTCCAGAAAACTGTCTGCTCCAACGGCATCAGTTCCACATACGTGCACAGGCCCACTGCCATTTCAACTTGCTGATCCGGTGGGCTACGTCGGTAACTTAGTTCTCTTATGGTTAATCTTTCTGATCTTATCCTAAGAGAGACTCCAAGCATACCTCGCTCCATTGCGCGTTGAGTGACTGATCTTTGTGAACCAATCTCGCAGTCGGTGCTATGTATATATAACGCAAATATTTCTGCGACCTCTGAATGGTATACCTTGGTGTACACATACCACCAGTATACCATTACTGTTTTAGACTGATAGATGAGGCAGTTAGTAAAGTTACTGGGCATTAAACCATTATCCGACTCATGTGGTGTCTCACTCAATTGGTTGAGTTGCGGCGTACAAACATTTGTGTGCATCACATGTCTATTTGTATGGTCTTGGTGTTTTATATGCATAATACAGTGCGGGGTTGTGATCCAACTGCTCTGTCCAACTAGTTGAACACGAGTCTTTCCTTGGGGCAGTTGTCCTACTTTTAAAATAGTTGGACCACAGCACTTTTTGGGATTTAAAATGTATGCTTTTACAAAAAAAAGAGTAAGATTATTCGTTATTCAGTACCTACCCATATTACAGGCTAAATGCTTAGTTTGGAACTAGATTGCGCTATTGTTATCTAAGTGAATATTTATTTATTTATAAGTACTGTGATTATAATATCTCTTTATATAATATCTCTTTCCTGCCTAATTAACTGCACCAATTGCCTCCTCTGATCAGTGGTTTGTCTTTAATACACAGTTATTTAACTATTTACAGTGCCCTCCAATAGCTTCAGGGTGGTCAATACGTGTTAGTGATTTTCTTGTTATACAAAATTTTATTTAATTGTTATTTTCTGAGCGGGTGTACTGTGCAGAATTTCTATAAACATAATTCAAACAACGCCTCGAGCGTTTGCGGTAAAGACTTGCTTGAGGCATAACCCGTTCTTTAAGTAAAGAGAAAAGTTCTCTGATTTCCACGGGGTGACCCAGATAAGTATAAAGTTGATAATAAATTAAGAAACTGATTCGCGAATCTAAAATAGAAATACGTATTATTGCAGTAGCTATCCTAATGAAATGCCATTTATCAAATCAAAAAAACACATACGTCGTTTTTCTATAACATATTATTGAAATAGGGCATGAAGACAATAAAAAAAATACTTTAATTATTGATATTTTTGTCGAGTCTATAGCAAAGAGTTTTATTAATTTACAAATTAGCTATTTGGATTCGTAAATAGTGCATTGTACTGTACGGTTTCTCAGACTGCAAGAAGCAGAATCGGTATGGCATCACAATTTTTATAATTAAACACCAGCGCCATCTAGCTCCAACTTAAGTGTGAAGCTTTTATTACGGGTACTATACAACTGATAAACATACTTATATAGTTACTTGTTTTTTGTAAATACATACAGATTATACATAAAAAACACCCAGACAAACAGACATGTTCATGCACACATGTTTGTACTGCCCGGGGATCGAACCCGGAACCCTTGGTGTAGTTGCCGATGTCCTAACCGTTACACCAAATCATCTTCATCATTGCGACTTGGTTAAGATGGACCGATAACTTGTTATAGTTGCCCATGGAATCAGTTAGGAATCAGTCATCGTGAGAGTAATTCGGGAGGTCTTCGTTCAGTATTCTCTAAGGCAACAATGATGATATTATTGATGGTGATAATGATTGTTTCACAGTAAAAAGACGGCAAGACTTCAAGATAAACGTGTTCCGATTCGAAGTTAACCACATCCAAGCTAATGGCCAACCAGAAAGTGCTTTTGAGTACAATACACGAGCTCTGTAATACAGTTGGCAACCTCACCAATCAGATCAAGGAGTTGATGTGCAGAATGATCGTATCGGTGGATAAGAAGGCAACTGTGAAATAATTACAATACAAAACTAAAAAACCAATATACTGTAGGTTTGGGGGACAAAATTTTTAATAAACATTTGAATAATTTTTGTGGATGAATAATATAATATGAAAATAACACATACAATTGAAAAATTCGAAAAAGGTCCTCTGCGCGTTGGCTTCGGCCTCACACATGCCTTCCAAAGGACCGGGCCACTATTTGGCCCGTGCATCTAAGGATTTCGAAAACATAATAATAATAACAAAAATTGTTTATTGCTCTCATAATATAACATTCAAATGTTAGTTTATAACAATATTATAGTTAATGATGATAGCAAAAGGAAGCACCTCAGCCTCAGTCACTGGCCTAGGTGACAAGCACCTAGTCAGCGCTGGTCATGAATTATTATTTTAAATTAAGACCGTCAGTGGCTCAATGGTATGAACTGTTGCCTTCCGATCTGGAAACGCAGGTTCAAATCCCGCCACGAACATTTTTACAGTGAAAACATTGGTGTTTTCGATTTTCGAATCTCTTCCATGCTTATTCTGATGACTGTGGAGTCTACGTCTTATATGTTTCAACTACAATAGGTCCTACAGATTCTGAAGAAACAATTTGGAAATCATATGATCAGCTCATTAAACGTCCCTACCCGAATATGGTGATTTAGTCGTCCACACGGGCCCAGTGCGGATCGGCCGACTTCACGAACAACCTTTGAATTTCTTCGCAGGCGTGCGCAGGTTTCCTCACGATGTTTTCCTGCACCGTAAGAGCGTCGGATAACGTACATTTAATTCTGAAAATTCGTAAGCACATTTGTACGTGGCGGGATTTGAACATCAGTTGGTGTATTGTTTATCTAAATAGCAGATATAATAATATAAATCACACCGCGTAAACCCCTAATGCCAATATTTCACCCAGGTAAAACCACTTAATCTTGACAGATGGGCTGACCAAAGAAACAATACTTTGATATTAACATCAAAATAAAAGGTGTTCAGCAAATAAATAAGTATAATGAATATTGCTCGTTATGTTTCTTTTTATCTGTGTCGGCCAGATTTTACTAAAAATAAATAATGATGGCCGTTGGAGCAGACGAGTTCTAGAGTGGAGATCGCGTCTTGGCAAGCGTAGCGTAGGACGCCCTCCGGCCCGATGGACCGACGACTTGCGAAAGGCCGCTTGTGGAAGCTGGATGAGAAAAGCGGAGGACCGGGATGTCTGGCGCAAAATGGGGGAGACCTATGTCCAGCAGTGGACTGCGATAGGTTGAATAGAGAGACCGATGCAGTGTTGAAGGGAATTAATAACAGTAGGTAGTCATTATTCTCCGGCAACACTGCCCTGCACCCATCATCAGCTCATTAAACGTCCCTCCGAGGGGCACGAGCCTACCCGTGAAGGGTGTTCAGGCCTTAGTCGTCCACGCGGGCCCAGTCTGAATTGGCCGACTTCACGCACAACCATTATATTTATGATAGATAGATATTGATGTTATCCTTCACCGTAAGAGCGTAGGTACATATAATTTCGAAAATTCGAAAACACATTGGTACGTGGCGGGGTTTGAACCTGCGCCCTCCCGGTAGGAAGGAATTGTTCACACCATATAGCCACCGACGCTCACCCAATACGACAGATATTAATGAGGTCGTTTATACGCGGTAATTTTATTAGCTACAGTCATTTATAAGGTTGCTTTTTCTGAATGTGGAACTTCAAACAATTCACAATTGTCAACGAATGAAGATATATTTAGCCCAGCAATGGCAGATAACACACAATTCTTACTATTAATGTTTGACGGGATTGTAACTTTATTTTCAAAGATCGCACTGTTATCCGACGCAATGGATTTAGATTTTTAAAAAAAGAAATTTATTTGACCACGAATTTATTTGGAATTAGAATTGTAAAGCGGAGCGGAGAGCGTCGGTGGCTCAGTGGTGTGGACTGTCGCCTTCCTACCGGGAGGGCTGAGGTTCAAATCCCGACACGTACCAATGTATTTTTGAATTTTCGAAAAATATATGTACGTTATCCGACGCTCTTACGGTGAAGGAAAACATCGTGAGGAAACCTTCATGCACGCCTGTGAAGAGATTCGAAGGTTGTGTGTGAAGTCGTCCAATCCGCACTGGGCCCGCGTGGACGACTAAGACCTAATCACCCTATACGGGTAGGCTCGTGCCCCTCGGTGGGGACGTTTAATGAGCTGATGATGAGAATTGTAAAATAATTATATTTGAAATAAATATTTGAATATTTGAAGACAAGTGGTCAGGAAGATTGTTACGAATAAACTGTTGAAAAGAGACTGTTGCTCATCAGAGCCTGCGCGCTATGGAATTTACCCAGACGCTTACTCAGCATTTACATTTAACTAACTAAAGAAATATCCATACTAAAAATATATATAACAGCACAAACGAATTGTTCTTATTGTCATAGCATCAGATTCGTCGAAATTTCTCGAATGCGGGCTGTCAGTTACCTTTGTGTCGATTCTGCGTCAGTCACAGATAAGTTAACAATATCTTGCTCGTCGCAGTCGGCTTCGTTGCCCAAGGGTTTTGCTTTTGACTCGAGCGTTTAATGGCTGGATGGACTTCCATCTCGATATCCATTCAATCCTAAATGCAGTAAATCATTTATTTGTTTTGTTCTGTTTTCAGTATTGTATAATGATGACAATCGCTTATTTGCTATAGGATGATACATTTTTAATTATAATCATCATCCTATAACACCTGTCTGTGTGTATTGATTAAAGGAAAAGGGCTAATGATGTACTTAAGGCATACTCCATAGTTGTAATTTATTCTCCTTTGGAATGTTGTGTCTCTGAGATTTATCTATAGTAATATTATAAAGCTGAAGAGTTTGTTTTTTTGAACGCAAAACATTGTTTTGTCTGTATTACAACTATTCATTTTATATATCGATCGCTGTGAATTAAGATAAAAAACAAAAAAAAAATAACAATAGATATCTTAAAATTCCAGAGGCGTTTGTGCAAGTGTTTGTGTGTTGGTAACATTATAATGTTTATAACGTTAGTTTTTAGTTATATATTTAATCTGTGGTTATACTGAGGGAAGGCTTATGTCCTGCCGTAATTGAAAGCCTCATGTTACCTTCTTGAGGCTGAAAGGGAGTTGGTCGTGTAGACAGTAATTAGTTGCTGTCAACACAACCCTGAACCCGTTACACGAGACGACAGATATTAGTATCTTATACGCAGCAATTTTACTAGTTATTTATCATTAAAGAATAAACGTAACGAATCTAATTATTTATTAAAATTACTAGGAACAAAGCTCCCCGGGGTCAGAACTTTGTTCAGGCTTAAAATTAATATAGGCAAATGTTTAATGTTTTTCGTCACGTCCTACAGCAAAGTGATTAAAAGTTTACGAGATAAAATACATTTCCATCTCAATTTGATCTAACTGTTACTCCTCTTATTAAACTATTTGTATGGCTATTAAATAGGCATTAATTGATATAAGAAACTGATCTTTATTGATACAAGAATAAAGAATTGAATTAGTTGTTGTCTTGATATCTATTAGGGCAACAGCAACAATCACAGTCACATTCGATGCCACACAGATGAAACGCGTATGCGCATAAAGTGAAACAGAATATGCATCTTAAACTACCAAAAAAGTTGCAGCAACACATTTCACATGGTCATGTCGATAATGTTTTCAATGGTAAAGTCTTACTGGGCAAAAATATCTGCTATTTCTCTTAACATATCCATTTACTCTTGTACTGTTGTTCTTAGAGTATATTAATTATGTAAGCTATAGTTGACTTCTCACTATCTGAACGAATATTAACTTATGTTGTACACGTTTTAAATGTCTGGTTTTGTAATGTAGTAAATATTGATTAAATCATAAAAGTATATCTCTTTGAAATCCTCTAAATGGATATTTTATTCTTCTTCTTCTTTCTAGTTTTATGGCTTTTGGGTATTTAAGACTTTTTCCGTTATATGTTTTGGATCTTATGTCAAACTGGCATATTGACAATTGTCAAAACTATTTTTTAAGGAATAAATATGCAACAAAAGCACGCAGAGGTTCTGCCAAATTAAATATATCAATCGATTTTTTTTTTTTGGAATTGTATTTTATACCCCCAGACTGGGTCTCGTTTTTATTGATTTTATTTAAAAATTTAATGATAGTTTTCTTTCCTGCATTCATTTTTAAAAAACAAGCTATTTTTGCTGTAAAGAGAATTATTTGGTTATTTCAAAAAAAGATTTCAGGTTTTCAATGAAACATTTTTTTTTAAATAACCAACCAATCTTACACAAAATTGGTCGTCAGGTGGTCAAAGATTATTTCATTAAATTCTTATATACTTTACTTGCTACAGGTAAATAAAGCTTTGACAACAGCTTCATAAAGCCATTTTAATGCATCTCCTATGAAATAAACGAGACTAATTATGCTACCTCGGTATCCCCCTTGATAAGACTAACTCCAGTTAATTATTAACCCCTCTAGGACTTTAAATTGTTCCGTTCAAATTTGATTAATAACTAAACTTGCTTCTGTGAAAGCGCGCGAATCGAGAATTAATGTATTCGGCAGTTCGAATGGAATATTTAACGTTTGTGATTGGTTATCATAAAAGCTATTAATTCGTTTTCAGCACAACCTTCTCATAGCCATGCTGTGTAAAGTCTATGCTCTATAGAGCGTCGGTGGCTCATTAGTGTGGAATGTTGCCTTCCAAAATCGAGGGTTCGTTCAAATCCCGGCATGCAACAATGTATTTTCGAAATTATATGTACGTTCATCCAACGCTCTTGCGGTGAAGGAAAATATCGTAAGGAGCAGCCTACCTAGAAATTCAGAGGTTGTGCGTGAAGTCAGCCAGTCTACACTGGGCCTGCGAAGATGACTCAGGCCTATCGTGAGGAGGCTCGTGTTGTACGATGAGGACGTATAATGTAAAATAGTGGCACAAAAAAAGTAATATCCACTGAAATTCTCATAGCGCCATCTATACCCATATAAAGCGCAAGCTTGTAGTAAGTGTACTAAACAACTGATAAACATACTTATAATTTTTTTGTAGATACATACATATTATACAATGAAATACTCAGACCATTACAAACAGACATGTTCATGCACACACATGTTTGTAATGCCTGGGGATCGTACCTCAAACCCGTGGTGTAGTAGCCGACATCTCAACCATTACTAGTACAGAAACGAATACTATGGAATATAGACAAAGTATAAGACTAGATAGATGTGAATATGTATATAGACTATGAATAAACGGGAGCCTTTAACTAGGTCCGAAATAAATTCCCGTACACAGAATTCTACTGTACGCCCTTGACGTTTCAATAGGATACGAATATTGCTATAAATCTAGATTGTACTAGAAAGGCACGTTGAATACTAAAAGGCTAGCAGGCTGGAAAAATCTAGAAAAACTTTTAGGATTTATGTAAAACCCCGTTTGCCGTCAGTGGGCTTGACAATTCATTTGGCGCAGCTGGTGTTTTTTAGGTTTAGCCAGGTTTAGCGTTGGATAGTGGCAACTTGCAACGGGTAGATTGAAGGTTAGGATTAAACTAGTAACTGTTTTTAAACCAGCAGGTGTAATAAGCATACGCTACATATCTTACAAATCATGAAGAAACCAACATAAATGCGAAGATTTCTAATTAATTTAGTTTAATAGTAATTAAGAAGATTAATAACTACTAGTACATTAAAAATGAAATTCAGACATAAACAAAATGAACACTTCATGCACACACTTGTTTGCACTGCCTGGAAATCGAACCCTGGAACCCTTGGTGTAGTAGCCGATATCTCAACCATTACACCAAATCGGTCTTGGAATCCACGTGGATGAATTTTATTAATTGTTATTTTACAACGAAGATCTTTAAAGGAACTTAAAACATTTTACCCTAAAATTAATTCAAATATGCTTTGTTTAAATTGTATAGTGAGAAATTGTTAAGGTGGATGAAGTATTTGAAATGTAGGCTTCAAACCTCCTCTCTCATCTTCTTACATTCCAAAAATGTTTTTGTTTAAGCTATTTGCCTATTAGTTTGTCTTGGAATTTTTTATAGTAGTTATTTATTTAATATTTCTAATTGGCTAGATAGTGAAATTGAAACCCTCCTTTATGATCTTTGTACTAAATAGTCACGACTCTATATAACGGCCCCCTACCGGGCACTGGCCTTCCAGCACAGTAGTAATAATAAATAAATGAATATCTACTGACCAGTGCGGCTTGGCCGACTTCACGCACAACCTTGAATCTCTTCGTAAGCGTGCGAGAGTTTTCGCAGCTATGCTGTGCTGGAAATATAAATTGTCACCGACCACAACACCATGTCGAAAATGCCTTAAAATGTAATATAAATACAAAAAGTTTACAAAACTGTATTTAGAACTCAATTTTTAGGATTAATTAGTAGGAAGCCCAGACATCCTAGCTTTCAATCTATTCTATCAGATCCGTTTATAGATCCGTTTAACAAAATTTATGGCATCATCTGTCAATGCAATCTCGGTTAATTAGCACCCTTTAGGCTTGTAACTGGGTAACAGAAGGAGCGTACGATATTAAATCTTGCTTAACTTTTTAATGTTTTTTTAATTTATTTATTAGGAAAACAAATAGCATATTAATGATACATTAAAACAAGCAATGTAAATATGACATTATGTGAAAAGAGTTTCCACGATACAATATTACATGGGTTAGTTGAATAAACTGTTTCCTTTGTTAAAGCTTCGGTACTCAACAATACTAGAGGAAATCCACGAGATTGAAAATAAAAATATTGTATATATAAATATATTGATAAATTGATAACATATATTATCGACAGTAACAAGCAACGGAATACAGAGTTTGAATTTCGCAAATCAACGTTCCATTTATTTATGTTTCAGAAACTTTACACTCATAAAGTAATTTGTTTCATAATTTTTCTTTTATAAATAAAGATCGTAATTTACTGTTTATTACATATTATATACTTGTTTTATCATGCCAAAATAATAAGTTTCAAATTTGTTATCTGTTTGATCTTTGAAAAGGCTGACTGGATTAGGACGGGACTTTTGTTGGCAGTCAGCAAGTGTAATAAGGAAAACAGCCTACGTTTACTCTAGCCTTCCTTTTCACCAGGCCACGGTAGTAACAAAGAGATTTAGATACGCTTGACGCTGTCACTGGCACCCCAACCATACCGTAGCCGACCTACCGGTTTGCGTCCGGTTGCCAGCCCGCTTTGTTCCAATGTTATCGAGTTACAGCCTTTTATATCGAGCTGTCGAGACGGGCTCTTACAAAGTGCTGATTGGAGAATTTTCATTAAAATATTCCTTATTTTGCTGGTGATGTCGCAAAGATAATGGACAGTTAGTAAGTTTTCTGCTGGTATAGTTTTTATAATATTAATCAATGTTCTTCTTCCTCCATAGTCTGTTCGTCTCAGAGTAGAGTTTAAATCGCTATATTATCTGGTCTTTGGTTCGAATCCCACGAGGAATTTGATAGTAAAAAATCAGTTTTTTTCGTTATGTAGTGACCAGGACGGTTAAGACGCTCACCTGATGGTAAGTGTCTGTTATTATTATCCATCAATGCAGCACTGCGCTGGTTACCTGAGACAACAGATGATAGGTCTCTTATACCGGGTGTAATTTCACTAGCTACAGTGCGCTTCCAAAAAACAAAAGAGCATAGCACTCTTATTTTGACATTCATAAGTGTTCTGTAAGGACCTAACTGAATAAACACTTTTCAATGTCACGGGACGCTATCTAGCACTGTAGTGGTACCTTGAAGACTCAGAATCAAGTCAACCACCAAGTAAAATTACTATGTGCGATTTTGCCTAGTTTGTTTAGAACAGTGCAGATTCAATGACCCTTATGGTGTAATGGTTGAGACGTCTACAATTACATAAAGGGTTGTATTGGTGTACATATGTCATCATTGCCTAGTATTATTTCCACTGGCGAACAAAGGCCTCCCCTAATAATTTCCACGCGGAATATTTATAATATTCCATGTGTTACTATTATTATTATGCAAGTACTAATATGGGGAAATACGTAATTTTCAGTAAATCGTTCAGTTTTGCCATAAAAATATCACGGACAAAAATTTTAGGCAAAAAAATATCTATAAAAATGTTCAGTTATTTTTCCTACGAGCCGAAGTTTCCGAGAATAAAGGTTTAAAAATGTTTCGTACCCGGTTAATAACCTCTTCGCTTGCAGCTAATTAAAACGTCTTAGGTTCTAATATGGCAAGAAAATAAGGCGAAATTGAGGTACCCACAATGAACTGCGATAAGTTGAAGAAAAGAGGTATCCACGAAACCAACCGTTTTCACGGACGCGTAAAACAAAAAAATATAAGTAACATTGGGGAGACATCTCCAGATTGTAGACTGGTAAGTTTACATCGATAGATAATAATGGTATCGTTGAAAAAACTGGTGACCGTGCTCTAAAGTATAATTGCAAAGAAAGCCCATTAAGTGTTTTAGAATTATCCTACAAAAAATAACACTTTTCGCCAAATGGATTGACAAAAAGCATTACAAGCGAGCCCTTGGGTAAGGTTTTGTTTAAGCGCATTAATTTAAGCGATGACGCACTCTGTAATTCTGGCTCTTAATCCCGCGGGATGCTAATAGTGTTGGCCAATTATCGGCATCCAATATCGATAAAGAAATTATTAAATTATTTTCAGGTTCTCGATTGCATATTGTACCGATTGGTGCATATTTCCTAAAATAATTAAATAAGAGCTTTTCCCGCGGAATTACCCACGTTATAAGATATTCTCCTGCAGGAAGACATAACCTAACATAGCTTCATTAAGTAACGTGACACGCGGCCACTGCGCTGTTAAAAATTGATGTATTTTCAAAATATAAAATATTGTCTGAAATAAAAGTAGCCTTTGTTTTTCCTCATGAAATCCAAAAAAAGTCCCGTCCAAATCCATCTTGTTTTAGAGATTACCCGGAACAAACCATAATAATATTAAAAAATATATATTTGTCTCGCTTATTATTTTCATTTCCAGAATAGTTGTCGTAGTCACCTTTTAATTAGAAAAATACCTGTGTGGTGACTACGCTCTTGCATAGCTAAAAGTTATGCAAATGTTGCTTTTTCAAAAATAACAAAGGTATTTGTATATTTTTATACAATTAGTATGTGTTGTAGGTGTTTGTGTGTGCGCATTTTAGTGTGTGTATGTGTGTGTATGGGCGCATAACGTGTGTGTGTGTGTTATTTAAAATATAATAATTTATTTGCCTAAATTAAGTATTTATACCAAACAGACCAACTGTTTAGAAACTATCGATTAACTGTCAACGAACACCACTAATCCGGGAATGGATTTGACAGTAAATAGGGAAAGCTTCACCCTGTATCCGGATATAAAGTTCTGTACAAGTCTAATAGATTGTTAAGCCGTAACTATAAGTAGTACAAGTTTAAATCGTGAATTTTGTAGGTAGAATCACAGTAAAATGCATTCAAATTATACCCGCAGTACTTTGGCGTGAACTGTTACTTTCCAATTTGGAGGGTGCAGGTTTAAATTCCGCCACGCACCATTTGTTTTTTTTAATATATTATGTAAGTTTATCCAGCAGAACCAGCCTATAAAGTCTCACTGCAAATCACCGGTCATCACACACTGCATGGCTATGGGGAGTTTGGGCTACAATCCAATGATTCTAGCACTTGGGATTACAATCCATGCGGGCTATACGAAATTACTGGATGTTACCAACTACCATCGTAATATATTAGCCTGGATCCAATAATTAAATTGCTTTTCAAAGCAAGGACGGATTTGAGATAAATCATGTATATATTGCAAAAGACCGATCCGACGCTCTTACGGTAAAGGAAAACATCGTGAGGAAACCTGCGCACGCCTACGAAGATATTCAAAGGTTGTGCGTGAAATCCGCCAATCCGCACTGGGCCCGCGTGGACGACTAAGGTATACACCCTATACGGTTAGGCTCGTGCCTCTCGGTGGGGACGTATAATGAGGCTATGAAAATATTGCAGAAGAACTTACCTTAGTATATTCGCTAGAACTGGTGAGCTTTCATGTGAGGCTTTATCACAAAATTTAATGTAAACTTTCAAACAGTTATACGACACTAATCGAGTGCACTATGCTGCTATGAAAGTTTTAATGCGTACACTTTTGTGTAGTAAAAAGCTTTCATTGGAGTGCCAACAAATGTATAATTTTTTTTTTCAAGTGTTATAATTCACCTAATATTAAATAAGAAATTTATTAGGACTAAACTCTGAAAAAATAATT
Organism: Leucinodes orbonalis; assembly: GCA_019425675.1. Lineage (NCBI taxonomy): Eukaryota > Metazoa > Arthropoda > Insecta > Lepidoptera > Crambidae > Leucinodes > Leucinodes orbonalis. Next base: position 18,235 of record PQWD01003167.1, read on the forward strand.
ACATAAAAAAGTAATTACATGAGCTTAATGCTGGAATCAACTCCCCAAACCTTATAATGAAGATAAATTCTTCTTATTTAACAAACATATTAGTAATGAAGATTCTTATTTACTTCTTATGTTACAAACATTATTTTATAATAATATATTTGACAATTTATAAGTACACTCATCATCATCAGCTCATTAAACGTCCCCACCGAGAGGCACGAGCCTACCCGTATGGGATGATTAGGCTTTAGTCGTACACGCGGGCCCAGTGTGGGTTGGAAGAATTCAACGCAACCTTCGAATCTCTTCGCAGGCGTGCATGAAGGTTTCCTCACGATGTTTTCCTTCACCGATAGAGCGTCGAATAACGTACATATATTTTCGAAAATTCGAAAACACATTGTACGTATCGGGATTTGAACCTCAGCCCTCCAGGTAGAAAAGCGACAGTCCACACCATTGAGCCACCGACGCTCTACATATAATAGATAAGTACACTGTCTTTAATAAATATTTTTATCGAAATGAGTCAAAGCTACATTAACAATCAGGTGACTAAGCTGGTCGCTTTTTTAATTTATAATAAAAACTTTTTGAAAAAGCTGGGTGCCTTACACATCCCTTATTTTTTAATGTCTCCCATAACTTTAACCCTAATCTTACTGAGCCATATTTAATGCTATAATATCAAGAGAGCATTTACAACTGCGGTGGTGTGTTGTGCCAAATATCGATTTGTAACTGTCGATACACAGCTGTTTCAATAAATCTTGCGAATTATACATCATTTATGGAAGTCCTGCGGTTTGACAAAAGCTTAAGCGATTAGCGATCAACATAAACTGAAGCGAATCATACTTACTAAAAGAACCTTTGTCCGTTTCTAGGAAACCGTCTAGCACCATACAAAATGTCATCAAAATCCGTGCAGCCGTTTATGCGTGAAAGCGTAACAAACACACAGACAGAGTTGCTTTCGCATTGTTAATAATATAAGCATGGATTAATAACTATATATTTTTTTAATCAATATATAAGAATCCTATTTAACTTTCATTTCTAAAAATATTTTGTATGCGGAACAAACGCAATTCACAAAACAGAGACATTTAAACGTTCCAAAAGTTTGATTGATTGCTTTGCTCTTATTCTCAGAAAAGGTTTCGATTGACCTTCACAGTTTTGGGTCAAGAAAGTTCGTATCCTTCGAGATATAAAAACCTAATTTGTTAAGAACATTAACGGTGTTCCACTTAGACGAAAGGCTTCCCCGTCTATTAAAAACATTTTTATTTCATTATGGATCAGCGGAACTCATGAAGCGACTGTTTCGATTTGTTTTTTAATTCTTAGCTTGTATTAAAATTAAGAGAGAGATTAAGAAATTAAAGAGCATCGGTGGCTTAATTATGTAAACTGTTGCCCTCCCGGGACGGCTGAGGTTCAAATCCCGACACGTACCACATCAATCAATCAGTCAATCAGCCCACCATCGTCCACTGCTGAACATAGGCCTCCCCAATGAGCGCCATCTATCCCGGTCCTGAACAGCCTGCATCCATCCTCCACCAACCACCCACTTCAAATCGTCCGTCCATTGGGCCGCCATACCATATAACGTACCACATCGAATTTTCGAAATTATATGTACGTTATCCGACGCTCTTACGATCAAGGAAAACATCGTGAGGAAACTTGCGCACGCCTGCGAGGAGATTCAAAGGTTGTGCGTGAAGTCGGCTAATCCGCGGCCCGCGTGAACGTCTGAGGCCTGAACACCCTATGCGGGTAGGCTCATGCCCCTCGGTGGGGACGTTTAATGAGCTGACGATAATGATTAAAATTAATTAGGTTTACCGAATGAAAAGTGCCTGCGAGAGATCGTCCTAATCTCTTACTCCGCGGTATAAAGAGTGTTTTTATGTAACTAATTCTTATCTGACTTGAGGAATCACTTAGGTAGTGAAATGATTATATTGTCTCATTTTCGTTGTGATAACCGAAAGTTTGTGGTACTCAAGACCCTCAAAAATCTATTGTTTTTTGCTGCTAAACATTCGAGCTAACATTTAAAATGATAGGAGTCATTTATTTAAAGAAGCGTAGACCGATCCTCGACCAGATGAACTGATGACTTGGTTACGGTGGCGTGGAACAGATGGATGTCAACTGCTGGGTATCGGTCTGAATGGAAATCAATAGGGGAGGCCTTCATTCAGCAGTGGACATTTTAGGCATAATGATGATAATGAGTCATTTAAAATAAAATATTACCAGGTTTAATGAAAGAGGTTTGCTTATGGCACGACGACCTTCTGACTCTGTCACCAATTTTGAATTTCTTCGTAGGCGAGTGCAGGTTTCCTCACGATGTTTTCCTTCACCGTATGAGCGTACATACAGCTTAGAAAATTCCTAAATACATTGGTATGTGACGGGATTTGAACCTGCGCCCTCCAGATCGGAAGGCTATTGCCTTCACACACCAATACTTGGTATATCTATAGTAAAACAGTATACCCTTTTCTTGCTACGTTTAGCAAAAACAAAACAGTGTATAAATAAGCTTTTTAATTAGTCTTAAGCTTTTGATATTGTGTCTTTTGTAAACAACGCTGACAAGTCAATTTACATATTATCACCCTAAATCTAGTTGGGGTCGAACCAAATCTTTTAGACACACAATAGTTTAATGTATTGCATATTCATTACTTCAACGGATGACCGCAGAGAGACAAGCACGATAAAATTGTATTACATATTTTATGGACAGATTTATAGTAAGAATAACAAACATTCTTGTTAAAATATACTTAATCGAGACACGGCATAAGTTTTGATGTAAATAATTTATGATCACGTTTCGTTTAATGCGCTCGGTTGA
>PQWD01003167.1:22473-43619 GCA_019425675.1 Leucinodes orbonalis
CTTCTTACATTCCAAAAATGTTTTGTTTAAGCTATTTGCCTATTAGTTTGTCTTGGAATTTTTTATAGTAGTTATTTATTTAATATTTCTAATTGGCTAGATAGTGAAATTGAAACCCTCCTTTATGATCTTTGTACTAAATAGTCACGACTCTATATAACGGCCCCCTACCGGGCACTGGCCTTCCAGCACAGTAGTAATAATAAATAAATGAATATCTACTGACCAGTGCGGCTTGGCCGACTTCACGCACAACCTTGAATCTCTTCGTAAGCGTGCGAGAGTTTTCGCAGCTATGCTGTGCTGGAAATATAAATTGTCACCGACCACAACACCATGTCGAAAATGCCTTAAAATGTAATATAAATACAAAAAGTTTACAAAACTGAATTTAGAACTCAATTTTTGAGACCGTCCCGTAGAATTCGACCTAATTAGTAGGAAGCCCAGACATCCTAGCTTTCAATCTATTCTATCAGATCCGTTTAACAAAATTTATGGCATCATCTGTCAATGCAATCTCGGTTAATTAGCACCCTTTAGGCTTGTAACTGGGTAACAGAAGGAGCGTACGATATTAAATCTTGCTTAACTTTTTTAATGTTTTTTTAATTTATTTATTAGGAAAACAAACAGCATATTAATGATACATTAAAACAAGCAATGTAAATATGACATTATGTGAAAAGAGTTTCCACGATACAATATTACATGGGTAAGTTGAATAAACTGTTTCCTTTGTTAAAGCTTCGGTACTCAACAATACTAGAGGAAATCCACGAGATTGAAATAAAAAATATTGTATGATAAATAACGGAATACAGAGTTTTAATTTCGCAAATCAACGTTCCATTTATTTATGTTTCAGAAACTTTACACCTCATAAAGTAATTTGTTTCATAATTTTTCTTTTATAAATATAGATCGTAATTTACTGTTTATTACATATTATATACTTGTTTTTTCATGCCAAAATAATAAGTTTCAAATTTGTTATCTGTTTGATCTTTGAAAAGGCTGACTGGATTAGGACGGGACTTTTGTTGGCAGTCAGCAAGTGTAATAAGGAAAAACAGCCTACGTTTACTCTAGCCTTCCTTTTCACCAGGCCACGGTAGTAACAAAGAGATTTAGATACGCTTGACGCTGTCACTGGCACCCCAACCATACCGTAGCCGACCTACCGGTTTGCGTCCGGTTGCCAGCCCGCTTTGTTCCAATGTTATCGAGTTACAGCCTTTTATATCGAGCTGTCGAGACGGGCTCTTACAAAGTGCTGATTGGAGAATTTTCATTAAAATATTCCTTATTTTGCTGGTGATGTCGCAAAGATAATGGACAGTTAGTAAGTTTCTTCTGCTGGTATAGTTTTTATAATATTAATCAATGTTCTTCTTCCTCCATAGTCTGTTCGTCTCAGAGTAGAGTTTAAATCGCTATATTATCTGGTCTTTGGTTCGAATCCCACGAGGAAATTGTATTAGTAAAAATCAGTTTTTTTCGTTATGTAGTGACCAGGACGGTTAAGACGCTCACCTGATGGTAAGTGTCTGTTATTATTATCCATCAATGCAGCACTGCGCTGGTTACCTGAGACAACAGATGATAGGTCTCTTATACCGGGTGTAATTTCACTAGCTACAGTGCGCTCATCTCAAAAAACAAAAGAGCATAGCACTCTTATTTTGACATTCATAAGTGTTCTGTAAGGACCTAAACTGAATAAACACTTTTCAATGTCACGGGACGCTATCTAGCACTGTAGTGGTACCTACCTTGAAGACTCAGAATCAAGTCAACCACCAAGTAAAATTACTATGTGCGATTTTGCCTAGTTTGTTTAGAACAGTGCAGATTCAATGACCCTTATGGTGTAATGGTTGAGACGTCTACAATTACATAAAGGGTTTATTGGTGTACATATGTGCTCATCATCATTACAAGCCTAGTATTATTTCCACTGACGAACAAAGGCCTCCCCTAATAATTCCACGCGGAATATTTATAATATTCCATGTGTTACTATTATTATTATGCAAGTACTAATATGGGGAAATACGTAATTTTCAGTAAATCGTTCAGTTTTGCCATAAAAATATCACGGACAAAAATTTTAGGCAAAAAAATATCTATAAAAATGTTCAGTTATTTTTCCTACGAGCCGAAGTTTCCGAGAAATAAAGGTTTAAAAATGTTTCGTACCCGGTTAATAACCTCTTCGCTTGCAGCTAATTAAAACGTCTTAGGTTCTATTATGGCAAGAAAATAAGGCGAAATTGAGGTACCCACAATGAACTGCGATAAGTTGAAGAAAAGAGGTATCCACGAAACCAACCGTTTTCACGGACGCGTAAAACAAAAAAATGTAAGTAACATTGGGGAGACATCTCCAGATTGTAGACTGGTAAGTTTACATCGATAGATAATAATGGTATCGTTGAAAAAACTGGTGACCGTGCTCTAAAGTATAATTGCAAAGAAAGCCCATTAAGTGTTTTAGAATTATCCTACAAAAAATAACACTTTTCGCCAAATGGATTGACAAAAAGCATTACAAGCGAGCCCTTGGGTAAGGTTTTTTTAAGCGCATTAATTTAAGCGATGACGCACTCTGTAATTCTGGCTCTTAATCCCGCGGGATGCTAATAGTGTTGGCCAACTATCGGCATCCAATATCGATAAAGAAATTATTAAATTATTTTCAGGTTCTCGATTGCATATTGTACCGATTGGTGCATATTTCCTAAAATATATTAAATAAGAGCTTTTCCCGCGGAATTACCCACGTTATAAGATTCTCCTGCAGGAAGACATAACCTAACATAGCTTCATTAAGTAACGTGACACGCGGCCACTGCGCTGTTAAAAATTGATGTATTTTCAAAATAAAAAATACTGTCTGAAATAAAAGTAGCCTTTGCTTTTCCTCATGAAATCCAAAAAAGTCCCGTCCAAATCCATCTTGTTTTAGAGATTACCCGGAACAACCATAATAATATTAAAAATATAATATGTCTCGCTTATTTTTCAATTCCGAAATAGTTGTCTAGTCACCTTTTAATTAGAAAAATACCTGTGTGGTGACTACGCTCTTGCATAGCTAAAAGTTATGCAAATGTTGCTTTTTCAAAAATAACAAAGGTATTTGTATATTTTTATACAATTAGTATGTGTTGTAGGTGTTTGTGTGTGCGCATTTTAGTGTGTGTGTATGTGCGTGTGTGGGCGCATAACGTGTGTGTGTGTGTTATTTAAAATATAATAATTTATTTGCCTAAATTAAGTATTTATACCAAACAGACCAACTGTTTAGAAACTATCGATAATTAACTGTCAACGAACACCACTAATCCGGGAATGGATTTGACAGTAAATAGGGAAAGCTTCACCCTGTATCCGGATATATAGTTCTGTACAAGTCTAATAGATTGTTAAGCCGTAACTACTTAGTACAAGTTTAAATCGTGAATTTTGTAGGTAGAATCACAGTAAAATGCATTCAAATTATACCCGCAGTACTTTGGCGTGAACTTTCCAATTTGGAGGGTGCAGGTTTAAATTCCGCCACGCACCATTTGTTCTTTTTTTTTAATATATTATGTAAGTTTATCCAGCAGAACCAGCCTATAAAGTCTCACTGCAAATCACCGGCCATCACCTCACCATCACTGCATGGCTATGGGGAGTTTGGGCTACAATCCAATCATTCTAGCACTTGGGATTACAATCCATGCGGGCTATACGAAATTACTGGATGTTACCAACTACCATCGTAATATATTAGCCTGGATCCAATAATTAAATTGCTTTTCAAAGCAAGGACGGATTTGAGATAAATCATGTATATATTGCAAAAGACCGATCCGACGCTCTTACGGTAAAGGAAAAACATCGTGAGGAAACCTGCGCACGCCTACGAAGATATTCAAAGGTTGTGCGTGAAATCCGCCAATCCGCACTGGGCCCGCGTGGACGACTAAGGTATACACCCTATACGGTTAGGCTCGTGCCTCTCGGTGGGGACGTATAATGAGGCTATGATAATATTGCAGAAGAACTTACCTTAGTATATTCGCTAGAACTGGTGAGCTTTCATGTGAGGCTTTATCACAAAATTTAATGTAAACTTTCAAACAGTTATACGACACTAATCGAGTGCACTATGCTGCTATGAAAGTTTTAATGCGTACACTTTTGTGTAGTAAAAAGCTTTCATTGGAGTGCCAACAAATGTATAATTTTTTTTTTCAAGTGTTATAATTCACCTAATATTAAATAAGAAATTTATTAGGACTAAACTCTGAAAAAATAATTACATAAATAAACGTAATTACATGAGCTTAATGCTGGAATCAACTCCCCAAACCTTATAATGAAGATAAATTCTTCTTATTTAACAAACATATTAGTAATGAAGATTCTTATTTACTTCTTATGTTACAAACATTATTTTATAATAATATATTTGACAATTTATAAGTACACTCATCATCATCAGCTCATTAAACGTCCCCACCGAGAGGCACGAGCCTACCCGTATGGGATGATTAGGCTTTAGTCGTACACGCGGGCCCAGTGTGGGTTGGAAGAATTCAACGCAACCTTCGAATCTCTTCGCAGGCGTGCATGAAGGTTTCCTCACGATGTTTTCCTTCACCGATAGAGCGTCGAATAACGTACATATATTTTCGAAAATTCGAAAACACATTGGTACGTATCGGGATTTGAACCTCAGCCCTCCAGGTAGAAAAGCGACAGTCCACACCATTGAGCCACCGACGCTCTACATATAATAGATAAGTACACTGTCTTTAATAAATATTTTTATCAAAATGAGTCAAAGCTACATTAACAATCAGGTGACTAAGCTGGTCGCTTTTTTATTTTATAATAAAAACTTTTTGAAAAAGCTGGGTGCCTTACACATCCCTTATTTTTTAATGTCTCCCATAACTTTAACCCTAATCTTACTGAGCCATATTTAATGCTATAATATCAAGAGAGCATTTACAACTGCGGTGGTGTGTTGTGCCCAAATATCGATTTGTAACTGTCGATACACAGCTGTTTCAATAAATCTTGCGAATTATACATCATTTATGGAAGTCCTGCGGTTTGACAAAAGCTTAAGCGATTAGCGATCAACATAAACTGAAGCGAATCATACTTACTAAAGTTTTTAATAAAATAAATGTAGTTTATTTATCATTCTGCTCATAATACTATCAAAAGAAGAAATCCATATAAAATCCCCCTCGAAAAAAAGGAAAGATTTTGGAGTTCCCTAAAAAAAATTATGCAAGATTATTTTATGAATATTATAAATTTAAAAAACCTTTAAATGCTCCAAACAACCTTCCCACTTTTTGTGTAAGAATTAAAAATAAGGAACCTTTGTCCGTTTCTAGGAAACCGTCTAGCACCGTACAAAATGTCATCAAAATCCGTGCAGCCGTTTATGCGTGAAAGCGTAACAAACACACAGACAGAGTTGCTTTCGCATTGTTTATAATATAAGCATGGATTAATAACTACATATTTTTTTTAATCAATATAGAATCCTATTTAATTTCATTTCTACAAATTTTGTATGCAACAAACGCAATTCACAAACAAGACATTTAACGTTCCAAAAGTTTGATTGATTGCTTTGCTCTTATTCTCAGAAAAGGTTTCGATTGACCTTCACAGTTTTGGGTCAAGAAAGTTCGTATCCTTCGAGATATAAAAACCTAATTTGTTAAGAACATTAACGGTGTTCCACTTAGACGAAAGGCTTCCCCGTCTATTAAAAACATTTTTATTTCATTATGGATCAGCGGAACTCATGAAGCGACTGTTTCAATTTAGTTTTTTAATTCTTAGCTTGTATTAAAATTAAGAGGGAGATTAAAAATTAAAGAGCGTCGGTGGCTTAATTATGTAGACTATTGCCCTCCCGGGACGGCTGAGGTTCAAATCCCGACACGTACCACATCAATCAATCAGTCAATCAGCCCACCATCGTCCACTGCTGACATAGGCCTCCACCAATGAGCGCCATCTATCCCGGTCCTGAACAGCCTGCATCCATCCTCCACCAACCACTCACTTCAAATCGTCCGTCCATCGGGCCGCCATACCATATAACGTACCACATCGAATTTTCGAAATTATATGTACGTTATCCGACGCTCTTACGATCAAGGAAAACATCGTGAGGAAACTTGCGCACGCCTGCGAGGAGATTCAAAGGTTGTGCGTGAAGTCGGCCAATCCGCGGCCCGCGTGAACGTCTGAGGCCTGAACACCCTATGCGGGTAGGCTCATGCCCCTCGGTGGGGACGTTTAATGAGCTGACGATAATGATTAAAATTAATTAGGTTTACCGAATGAAAAGTGCCTGCGAGAGATCGTCGTAATCTCTTACTCCCGCGGTATAAAGAGTGTGTTTTTTATGTAACTAATTCTGATCTGACTTGAGGAATCACACAGGTAGTGAAATGATTATATTGTCTCATTTTCGTTGTGATACCCGAAAGTTTGTGGTACTCAAGACCCTCAAAAATCTATTGTTTTCTTGCTGCTAAACATTCGAGCTAACAATTTTTTTTTTATTTTTTTTATGTTATAAGTGTACAGGACGGTCTGGACGCTCACCTGATGGTAAGTGATACGCCAGACCATAACAGAGCGGCATTAAAGGAGACCAACAACTGATAGACAGTTATCATCCTCCATCAATGCCGCACTGCGCCCGTCACCCGAGACAGCAGATGTTAGGTCTCTTATACCCGGTAATTTCACTAGCTACAGTGCCCTCATCCCGAAACACAAAAGTGCATAACACTCCTGTTTCACGGGATGATATCTGGCACTGCGGTGGTACCTACCTAGACGACTCAGTATCGAGTCTGCCACCTAGTAAAAAATTAAAAAAATTAGTAAAAATTTAAAATGATAGGAGTCATTTATTTAAAGAAGCGTAGACCGATCCTCGACCAGATGAACTGATGACTTGGTTACGGTGGCGTGGAACAGATGGATGTCAACTGCTGGGTATCGGTCTGAATGTAAATCAATAGGGGAGGCCTTCATTCAGCAGTGGACATTTTTTTTTTTTTTTTTTTTTTTTAATAAATAAATTATTTTTTTTTTAATAAAAAAATAAAGAATTTCTTCGTAGGCGAGTGCAGGTTTCCTCACGATGTTTTCCTTCACCGTATGAGCGTACATACAGCTTAGAAAATTCCTTAATACATTGGTATGTGACGGGATTTGAACCTGCGCCCTCCAGATCGGAAGGTATTGCCTTCCGATCTGGAGGCACACACCAATACTTGGTATATCTATAGTAAAACAGTATACCCTTTTCTTGCTACGTTTAGCAAAAACAAAACAGTGAATAAATAAGCTTATTAATAAGTCTTAAGCTTTTGATATTGTGTCTTTTGTAAACAACGCTGACAAGTCAATTTACATATTATCACCCTAAATCTAGTTGGGGTCGAACCAAATCTTTTAGACACACAATAGTTTAATGTATTGCATATTCATTACTTCAACGGATGACCGCAGAGAGACAAGCACGATAAAGTATTACATATTTTATGGACAGATTTATAGTAAGAATTACAAACATTCTTGTTAAAACTTAATCGAAACACGGCATAAGTTTTGATGTAAATAATTTATGATTACGTTTCGTTTAATGCGCTCGGTTGACGATCTATAGCTTCGGTTTTGTCGGATGGGTGACCAAGCAATATTTGGCAGTTAAAGTCTTTCCGTCCTTTCATTATAACTATAATGTCTTAACCAAATTGAAAAAAAAACACAAAATTATGACAACTTTTAGACCATTAGACTACGGAGGCTGTTATTCAGGTATGTACTAATATTTTAAGGTTATTTGAAAATAGATACTACTCGCGTTATAAAATATTGTCAAGGAGCAAAACAACCTAAAATCGCTTTCTAAAGTCACGCGACACGTATAAAGACTATAGACTAAAATGTAAGTAGCCTTTGTTTTTCCTTATTACATCAGCTATGTGCCAAAAAAAAATCCGTCAGAATCCATCCAGCCGTTTCAGATATTACCCGGAACAAACAATCAGACAGACATAAAATTTAAAAATAGTCATTTTGGCATATCTACCGTTTATATATTTATAAAAAATGTTTTTCAATATAGCTAACAGTCACTTTAATATTATTTTTAAGTAATAGATAATTATATTCTGTATATAAATTGTAGATACGCCATCCGTGCCTCGAAAACGGACCGCCGAAGAGAGTTCAGTTTGTCACTGCATTTGGAACACTTTTTTCCATTGGTTTGTGAGCATATCACGAATCCATACTTTATTACATCATTGGTAATAGATAAATAATTGACCAACGACCACTAGCCTGTAATTAACACAGCAATTAGTGGCAAATATATCCAGCAACAATACAAAGTGTGATAATAATTCACACTTTCCTAAGCCACCTTAAACTGTCTATCAATTAATCTAGGCGTAAGTGTCGTAAAGGGTTTACCGTAGCACATTGCGAGCGTAGACAGTTGGATTTATGGACCTTTAACTTAGAGAAGACATTTGTAAGGCCTTTAATTTATTTAAAACCGCACACAATTCTGGGACCCTGATCTTTTATATTACTTTATACTTGTATTCAGCGGTGTCACATTTTACCAGGTGAGTAGCTTTCTTGTTTGCTACCTTTATCATAAAAAAAATAAAGCGGTTATCTGTAATTTTGTAAGGAAAAATGCCAATAGATGGCGCTGATTATCAGAGATTTGGTCAAAAGCTGAAACGCGGTGCTAAGTTTACTTTATCAGTAAGATCTGAAATGCTAGAAAGACTAAGTGAGAGAACAGAACATCATTTGCTATTTAATTAGTTCATCAGAATAAATAAATTAGTAAATGAATTAATAAATATCTACTGAAATTCACACAGCGCCATCTAGACCCAAGTTAAGCGTGAAGCTTGTGTTACGGGTACCAAGCAACTGATAAACATATTTATATATTTTTTAAACTTAAACATATTATACATAGACAACACCCAGACACAATACAAACAGACATGTTCATGCACACAAGTGTTTGTACTGCCCGGGTATCGAACCCGGAACCCTTGGTGTAATAGCCGATGTCTCAACCATTACACCAGATGGGTCGTCAGTATACCTGTCATGAGAATCAGTTAAGGTTAAAATACCTGCGAATACTTAACCCTTATGGAGTCCAGGTAACAAATAACACACGTGTTTAGTTATGGATCTCATGAACTGGGTAAGTGGTCAGATTGGAAAATTCCAAATCACTGAACTGGCACTTTAATATTAGCTGACACAAGCGCAGTAAGAATGGCGAATATTAAAATGTAAGTAATGTAAATTCTACTCAAAATGGAATAAAAAAAATTGGTAACGTCATTTAGTTTTCTAGATATCGTCCCGTAAAACAGGAGTATTAAGCACTTTTGTGTTTCGGGATGAGGGCACTGTAGCTAGTAAAATTACTGTGTATAATAGAGCTAACATCTGTTGTCTCTGGTGTCGGGCGCAGTGCGGCATAAGGAAAATAATAGCTGGCTATCAGTTTTTGGTCTCCTTCAATGCCACTCTGTCATGGATAGCCGTATCACTTACTATGAGTTCATCGTCTTGACCGTTCTGTGCACTTTAACATAAAAAATGAACTTTTAAGACCACTTCAACCTTTACATTAATAACATTTCACATGACGTACTACGGACGACTATTATAAAAACATTAAAAAATAAACCGGCATCAGAAACTAATATGGTCTTTAATAATTTTCTTAATTTAACGACAAACATTTCAAGACAAATAACAGTGATTTTTTAAGTATCTAAATTACATTAATAAATAACTTTTTATTGTTACTATTAAATGAAGTTTAGTTAGATACTGCATGGCAAACGTAGTTCTAGGAACCACTGAAGTTCATCACGGTATTAATAAATAATTTCTAAATTTATTTCTGTATAATTTCAAAATTACGAACGAACAAAGCTACATAAATAAGTGAGCATACCCCGTCTTAGGCGCATTGTCTAAGTTGTTAAAACCTTAGCCAATCGCGAACCGTAATAAAAATATTTCTTATTCCTTTATTCTTTTTTAATTCCTACATTAATAAGCGTGCCTAACATTCTGACCGTATTACGCGTAACCAAAAGTCATCAAATGAGTCTTTTTCAAGGCTCCGCTGTTGCGCTATTTTGTACTCTATGTACTTATTAATTAGTTCCACCAAATTGTGAGCACCTAATTTCAAAACGACAGGCGAAGTTGGTGCGAAAAAAAATTAATATTAACAACTAAAAAGGAAAATTTATAGGATTTTTGATATTATTCAACTTGGATTTTATTCATATTGTAACTGATAAGTGTATGACTTCACTTCAGATTTTATTTCTTGATTTGGTTGGTTAATCAATTTGTATGGGTGTAACTTAGGTACCTGAAATAAAGATTAGTAAGAAAGAAAGATTTTTATTCTGTGACAGTATACAATATTACCTTAAATATAAAAATTTAAATCGGAAGACACCCAAAACGTATACCTCTGAGCATAGGCTATGGTTATGAAGAAACCATGACGCTGGTCTTTATATAATTACTTCGAAACTTGCACGGTAACTGAAATATGTGTAAATAAATATGATCTTGCTAGTTCCTATCCAATCAAAGAATATTTAATACACTACGTTTTAGTTTCTATTGACGTCACCACTTTCCAGCAATTTCCACTTCGGTCCGTTTCCATAGACACCATATACTCGCAAAATGGCGTTACTAATCCATCAATAAGTTTATCTACATGAGTAAATCTTTTTTCAGAGTGGTCTATAAATAATTTATTTTTCCGTTGGCAACCCTGCGAATAAGAATCAAAGCAATTCATCGATTACGTGGGTACAAAAAGCTCTGTATCATTGAAATCCCACTCTGCTTACAATTTGATAGTTACAGTCATTAACCAGTAATATTGTTGCGAAGGCAACTTTTACAATCTAATAGCCTTTAATGTACAAGGTGGTAGACTCGGTACTAAGTCGTCTAGGTAGGTACCACCGCAGTACCAGATATCGTCCCGTGAAACAGGAGTATTATGCACTTTGTGTTTCGGGATGAGGGCACTGTAGCTAGTGAAATTACCGGCTATAAGAGACCTAACATTTGTTGTCTCGGGTGATAGGCGCAGTGCGGCATTGACGGAGAGTAATAACTGTCTATCAGTTGTTGGTCTCCTTCAGTACCATCAGGTGTCCTGACCATCGCGTACACTCATAACATAAAACAGTCCTTCTGCAGACCACAGGCCCCCACACATCATAGCTATGGGAAGATCGGAATGTAATCTGTACCTCAAGGATAGAGCTAGATTACGTTCCGATCAGCTACTACACCAAGGATTCTGGATTCGATCCCCGGGCAGTAAAACATGTGTGTATATATGTTTATCCGTTGTTTAGAATCCATTTTACATATATATGATAAGACTGGGGCTTGATGGCACTGTATGTATATTTATTTATTTTATTTAATATGTCCACTGCTGAACGCAGGACTTTCCTACTGATGTAGGGATGTCCTCTCATTATTTTTTCTGATTGATCCTTAGCAGTAGATATCCATCGGCTACCCATCACTTAAACAGGTTATTAGTCCATCTGGTTAAGGGTCAACTTACGCTTCTTTATCCGTTATGTGAACGGAGTCAGACGCGTAGACGATTTGCCAGATTAGAAGTGATCTCACCCGTTAACACTGGCAACTCTGAAAGAGCTGAACTCTGAGGAATATAGGAATGAGGAAAGTGGGAATTTTTGGGTATGTGCGTGTGTGGTGTTCTGAGGGTAAGGGCCTTCATGAATGACATTAAATTGAGGGATAGCGGGCAATATAAGATTGTTGGCCTCGTTTGCTATTTAGATAAATGTTTTGACAAACGTTTTCGGATCTATGGTAAAAATCTAATTTATTTTAATCACTTACACACCATCTTCAGTCAAAGGTTCTCTGTTTAAATAGATTATGTTGTAAAATGCACAATATCCACAAAATACGACTATAAGTATTCCAGACCGTACTTAAACAGGGTTTCAGTTATAAAATCTTTATGGTTAACATAAAATATTACTATGCTTCTATAAATAACTGAAGAGCATCGTATACTTACTTTTTCCCTTCCTTCTACATTTTTGTCCTAATTGTTTTATCACGGACGCTAAAATTGTGAAATCAGTTACTACCTGAAAAATTCATTAAAACCTGGCATCTTTAAAAATAAGAGCGTACGAGTATTCCACATATTTCGAATTTCGAACACATTTACCTAAACAAAAGAGTACAAACTGTACTCTCTTCGGCGCTTCGTTTTTAAGGCACG
Source organism: Leucinodes orbonalis (assembly GCA_019425675.1). Classification (NCBI taxonomy): domain Eukaryota; kingdom Metazoa; phylum Arthropoda; class Insecta; order Lepidoptera; family Crambidae; genus Leucinodes; species Leucinodes orbonalis. Next base: position 34,892 of record PQWD01003167.1, read on the forward strand.
GATGGCGTATCTACCTTTATTTATTTATAAGGTTGCCCATAAACCACTTGAGAAATCAAATGGTCCATTTACCGAACGCCTACGTGGGTCAGTACATACGTAGGCGTGGTGTTTGTATGTAGCCATTCACATTTGTATGCCCTCTAGTTTTGCAAATTTATATGCGCAGTGATGTCATTTATGCAATCAGGTATGCCTTATAAAAGTAATAAAAATAATTTATAAAGTAAAAAATAATTTATTTGGTACACAAAAAATACATTAACAACAATAGATAAACATAAGACAGAAAACATTTCAACATCAATAGGTATAATTAATATAGATATCAAATATGTAAACCGAATAGGTTGCCACTAAGCTATTCTGTCTCAGCTCAGCTACGGGTAGCTGTGTCGCTGGGTTTCTATATTGCTCTTTTGTCTCCATAGAAGAAGAAATCTTTCAGTTCTTAACATTAAGTTTTTGTAACCAAATCTTTAATTATTTATTAACTGCGACGGTGCTGTGGGCCCCATATGTGTTAGCCCCATAGAGAAAACTATAGTAGGTTCTCCAATACACTACTTCCTGTCAGATTTAGTGTAATTAATGGTCAAATCTATTTTATTTTAATTTGAGTCAGTCTAATCTAATACTCGTACATAATCAAACATTGTTACATTAAGGTCTTTTCAATAAGTCTATTTTTACTGAATTTATAGAGAGCGGTCTAATCCTCATATAAGTTGAAGAAACTTAAAAGAATATATCCAAAACATTGTAATACTGACTTCAAAAAATAAGAATAAAATATACAGTATTTTGATGCAGTCTACTATTATTCCCTTTTCTCTTAACTTGTCCGCACCAGCAAAATCCGTATGATTTGCTTCAAATAGATACTTATCAGTCAAAATTTCACGACTGATAAAATCTATCCAATCAACGCTGCAGATGAAACAATATGAGTCAGGAGCATATATGAGCATATGAAGATCATATCAACGTCAATTGTCTTACGGGATAACAACAAACCAATTTAAGTCGCATTGCGTGACTCTAAAGACCATATTGGAACGTATGCGACTACTACCAATTCAATCTACAGAGATATGTTCAGATATTTAGGTCAAATGAAACGTTGCGATGCAAAATGTACCGTGTTCGTATTGTCCTAATTAAGGAGTTTACCGAGGTATTTTTAGATTTAACAATTACGGCGGAATTTATTTTGCACAGTAAGGTTGAAAGTTGAGCTTGAAACATTATTTGTCATTGCTCAGTTGTAAATATTTTTTGGCAGGCATTTACCTATCTGTTGGATTGGATAAGTTCTGGAACTGTACTATTGAAAATAGTATTTTTAAATAATGATTTACAGAAATAATGAGTTGGACGGTGACTTTGTAAAATTATTCAGGGACACCAAGATAATTGGTTTTTATTGTATTTCAATCAAGCAAGATCGGTTGTTGTCAATTGCTCAATCCGTTAAATTAGTATCAAATCACTGGGCTACATACAAACACCACGCCTACGTATGTACTGACCACGTAGGCGTACGGTAAATGGATCATTTGATTTCTCAAGTGGTTTATGGGCAACCTTATAAAACGCTAGAAGCAGTTTACGCAACAGGATAAAATTAAAATTGCTTTTCACCCAGTAACGATATAAGTCGTCGTTTATACGCGCTACCTTTCATCGCATCAAATCACATTTTATACGGAACGTTGAGGTATAATATGCGGGATGGAATTAGAAATCTGGTTGACGCAGTTATAAAGACTCTTCATGTAGCTAATATTAAATTTGTCTTCCCCTTTAAATATATTTCCTTATTAAAGGATTCGAATACCTGTGTGTTACCTGCTATTTGTCGGTGGCTCAATGGTGCAAACTGTTGCACTCCTACAGGCAGGGCTGAGGTTCAAATCGCGCCACGCACCAATGTGCTTTCAAATTTTCGAAATTATATGTACGTTATCCGACGCTCGTACGGTGAAGGAAAACATCGCGAGGAAACCTGCGCACGCCTGCGAAGAAATTCAAAGGTTGTGTGTGATGTCGTCCAACCCGTACTGGGCCCGCGTGGACGACTAAGGCCTAAAAATCCTATACAGGTAGGCTTGTGCCCCTTTGTGGGGACGTTTGATGAACTGATGATAATGACCTGCTATTTAGCTTTTACTTCAAATCAATTTGCACTCTGAATTCATAATAAATAATAATTTTACTATTGTTCAACAAGTCTTCTTGGTGTCACAAATATGATGATCTTTTTTAATTATTTTATTATTGACGTTTATTATATTAGATTAAAAACTGTAAATAATTAATTAATAGTTGCCTAAAACTAACCCAAGTTTTATTAAAATATTAATTTGTTTCTTTCAATGGTGTTTGGTATTAGAATACGTTTACATTTTTATGCGTTAAATATTTATATTCCGTTTTATTTTGATTCAGTTGTATCACCAATATAACATATTATTTATTCTTTTATTACAACAAAAACCTTTAAATCTATTGGATATGACGCTTATAATGAGAAAGACTAGAACGATTCGAAAAAAATGTTCATAAAGTAAGTACTCCAATTTATAAGCATTTTTTCATCATGACCTTGACTATTGTACCATACACAATATACGTACGAATAGTATCGAATACCATACACACATCCGAACCTAATTGATATGTGCTCTATGATAATTAAGGTCGACATTCAAACAGTACGCGTCTGGACACCAAAGTGACAAAACTACTAGTAAAGATTTCAGTAAGGCATTTAGCTGTATTTATCACAATTTTTAATAGTTAAAAGATACCTACAAAATTGCTTATGAAAATGTTATATTAGCCGTAGTTTTAATTCAGACTCGCAACGCAAAAGTGAAAAAAATAAGTTTTTATTAATTCAAGGTGTTCCACAAGGAGCAATATTAGGTCACCTTATTTACTAAAGAAAATATTGCCTTTTCATCGTTATGTGAAGTCAGAGTATTCAATTCAAAAGATGTTAAGATCAGCGACGGAATTATGCTCGTTAGCGTTTATTTTCTTTCTAATACGGACAGTGGGCGTGTTAAGTAGAGACTTAAGTGAGAGCGAGAGGGCTTCTAGGGCAGCTTTTGTACAAAATTTGGTAAATAAACGTAGGGCCTTGGAAGGAAAAATTCGGCTCGCTGGTGGTCCTAGTGAATTCGAAGGTAAGTTTGATACACATATAATAAATTTATCCAAATATAAGTAATATTATAAAAAGTAATTAAAGTAATGCGCCTTGTTACGTTCAATTATACAAATATGACACTGGCTATAATTTATGTTGTTGATTAATTAATGTAGAAAAATACTAGGAAAATACATGAAACCTCATGAAATCAAGTCTTTGTTTCGTTTCTTGTTGTTTTATAGTCCCTGTATGGTTCCCACAAAGAAATCGCTACTACGCATTAAATTAAATTTAACTACGCAGTACATTGATGTATTTGTGAAGCATAAGAAGTAGACTTTTTCTTACAAATGATATTTATGGATCCTTACATTATCGTATATTCGATAATGTAAGTTTAAACTGAATGTTTTAAATGAAAAATAAATCATTAGCCTCGACTTTTTAATAGTATGGACGATGTATTATTCAATTTTATTTTTTAATATTAAGTCAATAGTATGAATTATCCAGTAGACATTAAAGCTAAAGGACCTAAGTCCATCCCAAAGTAACCCCAATACTTATGGCGATACAAGGGATTTTAGGTAACCTGAAATATGTTACTAAAGAAAAGCTTCCCAATATGTTTATTATTGTACATATACACAAATACAGACTGATCTACAAATATTTTAAATCGAAAAAGTCAGTATCATCAAAGTTAACTAAATAAACAAATGTCTTACTAAGATTGGCTCAGGAAAATGTGAGCAGTAACCTTTAATCAGACCTGTTTATTGGGTCGATAAGTATAGGAGGCAAACATTAGTTGGTCTGGAATGTTTATCATAGTCTCCAATAAGCTACGTGCATGGAATCTTTAAGTTCAGGTTGAATATCCTAATGTTATGTGTTTAATTATTGAGTGTCTACCGAGTTTTTTTGCCGGCTCTTTTCGATCCCACAAAAATAAAATAATTGATGATTCATAATCATAAGAAATTCTAAAACCTTTATTTGAAAAAAAATTAAGTGGATTTTGAATCCTTGCAGTCTTTTATATCCAAGAAAGACAAAATATTTTATAATCATCATCATTATTATTTTGAAATCATCAGAAAACTAATAAGAATCTGTCATTTATCAGCTCATAAACGTCTCTACGGAGCACGAGCCTACCCGTAAAGAGTGATTAGCCGTACCATCCCAGTGCGGATAAGCCGACTTCACGCAAATCCCTTGAATCTCTTTATAGGCGAGCTAAGGTTTCCTGACGATGTTTTCCTTTACTGTAAGAGCGTCAGATAAACGTACATATAATTTCGAAAATACATAGGTACGCGGCGGGATTTGAACCTGAACCCTCCAGATCGAAAGGCACACCACACCACACCAATGAGCAACTTGAAAGGATTGGTAGCATCGATATTAATCTACGGAGTACAATTGTGATATTTCAGAGTAACAGTATTAACATCCAAATATATTACGAAGCCTAGTTCGAAAACAAATGAATAAAACTCAATCTCCAACTTTTTGCTCGAATACTATACATAGCAATTACATTCCTAGGAATTTTCTTGAAAAGTACTAAACCATTATTGGGCTAGGACGATTCGTCAACAAATATTATTACTCGAGTAACGAACGCTTCTCCTAGAGCCTATGATTCAGATAAAAGATTTTCGCTTCCTTTTATTAGGTTAAAGCAATTCCGATGAAAACGCTTTATATTAAAAAGTGTTACTAAACTGGATTTGTATTAGTTTATGAGCAGGCCTTTAAAGATATTTAGAAACAGTTTCATTTAAAACTAACTTAATGTATATTCCAAGGATTTCTCCCATTTTTTTTATTTTTGCGGGGCTGGGAACAGCTATTTATAAATATCAATCGAATCCAGTTCTCTAGTTCACTTACTACATTTACATTTGGTACACGTAAAACTTATTGAGCGCTTAAAGGTAGTTTTTGCACTTTAAAATTAGTTATTAGACAGACTTGTCTGTGTCATTACATTTGCATGAGTTATTAATGTTGTCTATATCATCTACGTTACCAGTTCTACTGCTGGGGATAGGCTTTCTGCCATTGGTGGGTGTGTGTTCAATCCCCGGACTTAACAAAAATTTTTGTGCAGGAACATATCTATTTGTTTTGGTCTGAGTGTTTTCTATGTATATGTTTGTATTTACAAAAAGCAAGTTTACAAGTTTTTATCATGTGTTTAGTACCCATATTACAGGTTTGGAGCTAGATGGTGCTGTGTGAATGGCAGAGGATATTTTTTATTTATTTTATACGTTCCTGACAGTAAACGCCTATAGGCGTCATTATAATAAAATATCTATTGTGTCTCGTATACTGTCCGCTAATGTGAATAAAAAGTCAAAGTTATCATAACATTATACAAACTACACTTCCCGACCTAGAAACAATTTAAAGCAATTCTTGATAAATCAGGAAAACAGATCCTTCTGAGTAAGTATTTGGCCCCAATTTATAATTATTTCACGAAGACAATAGTCAATTTGGTATACTAAATTGGACTAATTGGTCTTCCTATTAACTTCGTACATCTCTGCGTATTATGTGAAATCTCAAGCTGCTGCCGGAATAGTAATGTGGTTTTCTCGCTCGAGATAATATTCATTATAAATTAGGTCAGTGTAAGAAGCAATTTAGTGAGTCAATAATTGCAGATTGTGATAAAATTAATCACTGGCATTCACGCAGCACGTGAGTTCTAAACAATGGATTAACATACTTTTATCCTTTTTTTTGTAAAAACATACATATTATACCTAGAAAACACCCAGACCAAAACAAACAGACATGTACATGCATGTAAATGTTTGTACTGCCCGGGGATCGAGCCCGGAACCCTTTTTGTAAAATCCGCAGCGCAACCATTACAACAGATGGGTCGTCAAAATAATAAAAAAAATCCAATAACACAATCAAATGAGAGGTAGACTGCGATAATTGGTAGAAGAGAGTATACTGCTTTTAGCTTTATAAATTATCCAAATAAAACTAATTAAACTAAATTGTTCTTACAGGCAATGTATACATTTATCATGCGGGACGTTGGGGAGCCATTTGCGATGACTCCTGGGATGATGCGGCGGCACGCGTTGTATGCAAAAATTTCAACAAAACCGGAGTTGCGACTTTAGGAGGTCAATATGGCGAAGCAACAAGTAATGGGTTCCAAAAACCATTTTACCTAAGTCAGTCACCTGCTTGTAGGAATCTTGTATCGGTTGTCAAGTATCGATACGTATTCGATATCAATTGAAAAGTATCGATACTTACTCGTATCGAATAGTTTTTAATTTGAATTGTCACATAAGTATTATAATATTTTTATCTTTGTATGACCTTCCCACACGCACATGGAAGGAAACACATCTGGGAAAGAACTCGAAATTAAGGTTTTTAAACTACAGTAAAGTACTGATATGATATGAGTACTATTAACCGATACATACTCGATACTTTTATCGAGTATGTACTCGTATTTACTCATATCGTTTCATCCCTACCTGTTTGTGGGTTGTAGTAAATAATAATTGTTTTTTTTTATTAATGTGCCCTTAAACCATGGAAACATCTTACTTTTAGACAATTGGCATATTCAGGCCCGTATTCTAGAACGAGACTCAACGTTGATAAAGATTTAAGTAAAGACTTAAATTGAGTTAGAAAGGGATATTTGTGTGCTATTTATCGTATCGAGCGCTATCCCTTGCTCACTTTACTTAAATGGAGATCAACGCGAGATGGAGCTCGTTCTATAATAAAGGCCTCAGTCTACAATTTTCAAACCAAACTAGAAAAAATAGCACATAGTGACTTTCAATTTGCGTTTTTAATGTAATATTCACGATCTTCGGTTTGTGTAGTGATCTAAATGCAGTGCTCAAAACCACCAAGCTAAGAATTTCTAGTAATATATTCTGTCAGTTTTATAGAACCACTAATTGGAACATAATTTGTATATATTTCAATAATAAACACATGTGTTATTTGTGCTTTATTATATATGTATTTTCAGGAAAGTTCTGGATGGATGACGTCGTCTGCGAAGGTGATGAGAGCCATCTTCGGCATTGTATCTTTTCAGGGTGGGGATCATCAGACTGTGCCCCAAGTGAAGCAGCTGGTGTCGTTTGTGTTGATAATGTCAATGATGGTGTGATATTTGAACCTAAAAAAAAATTTGATAAAATTGTAAGGAAAATACATGAAGTTTTAGACATAAAAACTGCAAGTCTTCGATTGGCAGGTGGCAGAAATGATGATGAGGGAAGAGTTGAGGTAAATACTGATGTATTTTACCTATATGTAGATTTTATATTTTACATCTGTTGCCTATACGCTATGGTTTCCGCTGTTTCTGCAAATTTGAAGTACCTGAAATAACTACCGAACAAATAACTCTAAATATGTCTTTAAATAATAAATAGTAGAAACTAACATTCCATACTCAAATCTAATAATTGTTAGTTGTACAGGTTTGAAGTTTCTTAAACCAATGAACGCCGGTAATCCAGACACAAAAGAAAATCTATTGTTAAAGGGTTAATGGGCACGTAACGGAAAGCGCAACGTAGAACGGCCAAATTGAAAAAAATACAATTGTCTTCTCTATATATTATGGTAATTGTTGAATGAATCCTACGTTCAGGTGTAGAAATCTTATAACTGATTAATTAAGCCATCAACCAAGACTGAGTTATACTAGCAGCATTTCTCTTCAACCTATCGCAGTTCACTGCTGGACATAGGTCTCCCCTATTTTGTGCCAGATATCCCGGTCCTCCGCTTTTCTCATCCAGCTTCCACCAACGACCTCGGTCGCAACTTGTCGGTCCATCGGGTTGGAGGGCGTCCTACACTACGCTTGCCAAGACGCGGTCTCCACTCTAACAGCATAAAGCCTACCAAATAGAAAACTTATCGCAGCCCGATTTCTCCTATGTATTTATTTTACAATTTATGCATACACCGATAAGACAAAACACAATAAGATTGAAAAGTACGTACAAAGACACAGCTTATTTCCTTTGTTATGCTGCGTAAGAAGATTGATGTACATAACTTCGGTTATTCCAGATATATCATAATGGGACGTGGGGCAGCATATGTTCGGATGGATGGACCTTATATGAAGCGGCCACTGTATGCCGACACCTAGGTCTGAAGTTTGCTCAACAGGCACTTCAGACTGACTACTTTGGAACTTCCAGGGTTGTGCTCAGCGGAGTTAGATGTCAAGGAAACGAGACCAGTTTGTTTATGTGTGGTCATCGAGAGTACGGTGATGTTGAATGTCCAGGAAAAATAGGTAACACTATTCTAATAAAGCTTCTTCATTAAGAAAACTCGAATATATACATTTGCTTGAGTCCATAAGGTAATAAAAAAAAAATTAAAGAAATTAATTAATGTTTTTGCTCTGTCAGTAAAAAAAGCTTTACTTTATAATAAACACTTATATTTAAGAAAGAAATACAACTAAAAGGTATTCAAATCACAGAAAAGGTATAGACTTGGCAAATGCTATAACAGTGATAACAA
>PQWD01003168.1:5439-51491 GCA_019425675.1 Leucinodes orbonalis
GCCTATTCAGATCAAATTCAAAAGAAAGTCGCTCGCATACATTGATCCTTAGCTTGAAAAATAAACATGATACTTTGCGTTATTCCAAAGAAAGCATCCAGTACCGTGAATATTGACACAGATACCCGGGAGCGCGTGTCCTGGGGCCGTGGGAGACACTCTACTCGAGTGGACGTCTGTATTGCACTGCGTTATCTTAGCAAGGCGGCATTATAGGGCTGTCTCATAAAATATCACGGATCACGGATTACAATGATTTCTAGATCATCATGAGCTCAATAATCGGTCCCACCGAGGGTCCACTCGTAAAGGGTGTATAGGCCTTAGTCGCGAATTGGCTGACTTCTCACGCACCTTTTGAATTTCTTCGCAGACGAGCGTAGGTTTCCTCACGTTTTTTTTCGAACTGACTACTGCTGTTAGCCACAGATGGCTTTTACAGCTTTACCGGGCAACTGGCAACCGCAGATGGCTCTCAGGCTTAAAATTTACATGACGAGCCTAAGGGCGTCCCAGAGTGGGACTCGAACCTCGGCTTAGGGCGTTGCGGGGCGGGCTTGGTAGCCTAACATATGTTTGGGGAGAGAAGAGGTACAGCACACGCCGGTTACGCGAATAGGGACTGAGCGAACCTACAGGGACACGGGACTATGGCCTCTGGCGGCGAGGGTTTCCTCACGATGTTTTCCTTCACCGCTAGAGCGTCGGATAACGTACATATAAATTTAAAAATTAGAAAACTCATTGGCTCTTGGCTGATTTTGAACCAGCGTTTTATTCTGATGTTTAAGCCATATTATTGTTAAATTTCATTGAAATGTATTCAGTAGGTTTTTCGTGAAAGAGAATAAACACTACACATTACTAACATTGCGCATTATTAATTATACCTATTTTAATATCGCAGCTAGAAGATATGGAAGTTGTTTTTATTTATATTACCTCAAAACACATACTTAATTGTCTTTCTTCAAAGATATTCAGAATGTTTAATAAATAGTCAACCCTACTAACTCAGACACATCAGTGTAAAACACACCTCGCCATCTCACCGATAATATAACTGGATTTCCGAGTATTTTATTCCATTTCGCAAGATAGTGTCGTGTCGATTGCACTTTCTTTGGGAATTACACTAGGAAATAGAAATAAAGGAAAATGTTTCTTAAGTTTTATTTTTATATTATGAAACTTGAAACAGTATAGGTAGTATTTGATTTGTAAAGTACGACGCTTACATTACTATACCTATATTTGTTTTCAGTTGAAAACATGTAAACAAAGTAGATATGTAGAGGTAAAGTAAATTGTAGTTTATTGAAGTAGGTAATTTATTGAATTAGTTTGACGACCCATTTGGTGTAGCGGTGGAGACGTCGGCTGAAACACCAAGGGTTCCGGGTACGATCCCCGGGCATTACAAACATTTGGATGCATGAACATGTCCGTTTATAATGGTCTCGGTGTTTTATATGTATAATATGTATGTATTTATAAAAAAAAATGTATATGAGTATGTTTACCCGTTGTTTAGTACCCATATTACAGGCTTCACGATTAACTTGGGGCTAGATGGCGCTGTGTGAATAATAGTGGATATTTATTTTATAACATTTCATAAAAAATATAACATGGATATACATTGTGGCATTTTACATGTCCGAGAGAGATCTTTGATCCAACCGTGGATGGCAATTAGTGACTAGCGGTTCCTAAAAGTAACATACAAGTATTAAAATATTTAAAGAAATTTCAGAAAAGAGAAGGACTGCGATGTAATAATAATAATTGCCTCATATTTTATATGAACAGCACATATTCGATAAGCATATAAATTAAAGTTCGTGATAGGTCGCACATTGCCATTAGACCCTGAATGATAAATAAATACCATATAATTGATTCCCGTACTCTACCTTTTATTTTCATAATAGTGGTCATGTGAAGGACACAGACTAAAAGGCACCGCCGTATAATAATAAAAAAAAGATGCCGACACATTCTCTCTCCAATCTATCGCAGTTCCAGTGAACTGGGGCAAAATGAGGGAGACCTATGTCAAGCAGTCTGTACATAGGTCTCCCTCATTTTGCCCCAGACATCCCGGTCTTCCGCTTTTCTCATCCAGCTGCTGGATCAGCTCCACCAGAGGCCTTTCGTATCGGGCTGGCGTTCTACGCTACGCTTAATTTGTTTAGTTTTAATTTACGCTCCATTTTATTATATACTAAAACGCAATTATACATAGAAATATTTCAGGTTTGACTGGAATAACATCCAGAGTTTCCAATCGATCTTTTACTGAGCAGGCCATCTCAAGGACTTAATTTTAATAAACTAGCATCTAGCATTCCGCCTCCAGCTTCGCACGGGTATTTTTTAACTGATTTACCTACTAGACTAGATACTGAGTCGTCTAGGTAGGAACCACCGCAGTCCAGATATCGTTCCGTAAATAAGATTGCAGAACTTTGTGTTCGGATGAGGACCCTGTAGCTGAAAATTATAGGAGCTTAGATATGTATTAATGATATTTAATACTCTCAGGGTATAAGTACCTAACATCTGTTGATGCATTGATGAGAAAATTAATTTCTATCAGTTGTTGGTCTCCTTCAATGCTGCTCTGTCATGGTCAAGCGTATCACTTATGGAGCGTCCTTATCACTTCGTAACATAAAAAAAAATTCTTTGACTTGACACATGTAAAGCGCCATTGATCGTGTCTAAGTTCTATCCGACATTGAATTAGGCAACTCGTGTAGAATTTAGATAGATTAATATTCATCGGAACATTTGTAAGACAACTTGGTCAACCTGACCCTCATCTTCGTTTTGACACATTGTTCTTAAAATAATGGCGTTAGGACAACTAATTACTAAGCGTCATCCTTTGTTTCCTTAGATAACAAAGGAATTTCAGATGAAAAAAAACAAAGCCGCGATTAGGGTACAATCACGCATGCAACAGTCTGCGCCCGGAGACCATTTAAAATACAACTCTCACTTTCAAAGCAATAATTAAGGAGATTTCATACCGCGTCCTAACACAGGTATAAAGCAGAATTTATGTTATAAAATGCAAACATTTTACATAATGTGCTATATTTTTCGTCTTTTATCAATATATCAAGCACGACTTGTCGTTAAAATTATTATTTATGAATTGTCTTTAAACTATGTTATACTCACATGAAATATTATACTAGATCGGTATTGAATTTATTATTGCCAAACATAATATGGTAGGTCTTATTAAATATATTTCACAAATCATTGTTGTGTATCAACTATGTATATACGAACTTTTTAACTGTGTAAAGCTGTAAACGGCGACATCACACTTAATCACATTATACACGTCCTTCTCTTAGCATGTAGACACATGTCTCCATTCGGAACGATCTTTTTATTTTCGTATTACGATTATTTTACCAAGTCAAAGGGTTTTTAATTTGACACAGTTTACGGCTGTCCCGTTGAGGCTATAGCGAATAGACGCGAGTGGGGCTTTAATTAAATAGTAATAAAGAGAGACTACACGTCCAGAATGCTACCGGTTTGGTTTAAAAATACTTTTGAAAGCGAGAGATGCGTTGCTGAAAAATAGGTTTATAACATTGGTGATTTTAAGTTAATTCTCACATGATATTATATTCATAATCATATCATCTCATTATGCACCCAACCGAGGGATACAAGCTTACCCGAAAGTGTACGCTTTTATTATGCTAAGAATTAATTTATTGGAATCCAATATCATAAATCCACCTGAATCCATATAAAAAGCCTTTTCTTAACCGTTACAAATAACAAAATTCATGAAAAAAACCAGATGATTCATAAAACCTCTGCAGAATTCAGTTTCAGCTTAGATTCGCATTCCATTCATACAAGTATGAATTCATACAAGAAAATTGTATTATTTTTATCTTTATCAACCTAACTATAGAGAGTCACAACTGCTACATAAATGTCTCATTTTACATGACAAAACAAGCTCAGAACCTAACCTGAGTGCCTGTAACGAGGACAAGAGCGAACGGAACTATGCAACATCTAGACCAAAAGAAAACGGTGTAATGAAGATATAACGCAGTCTGACTTTACAGAATTCCGTAAAGAAATGAAAGACATTATAGAAAAATGGTCTGGTAAGCAAAATGCTCAAATGGAAAAACAAGAAGCTCAACTTTTAAAATATTTCCTTTACTTAAAGGAATCCAGGAGCAAACCAGTATAGAAAGTACGATATCGTTCCTTGCTGAACAAAATGCTGACCTTAAGAAAAAGGTGGAGGGGTTGGAGGTACAAATAAAGGAAAAAGACGAATATATTTCTGTAATGGAGGACCGGCTGGAAGATTTATTGAGATCTGGAAGAAAACTACCATAGAAAAAAAATGTGCCAATGAGTTCTAAGGAAACGAGAAAGTCTGACAGATATGATGGATACACTCTCGAAAACATTGAACATTTCTATTAATAAGACTGATATAAAAGACATATACAAGTCAAAAGGCTCCATGGAAAGAAAATCACTTATTGTCGAGCTAAACTCGACGTCTTTGAAAGAAGATCTTATAAAACGTGCAAAGTCCTTCAACAAACAAAACCATACGCAAAAACTATGTGCGATTCATTTGGGTAATAAAAAATGTCCAGATATACCTATCTACCTGTCAGAATATTTGACACCAAAGGCTTCAAGGCTATACTTTTTGGCACGAGACTTAAGGAAGTCTAAAAACTATAAATATTGCTGGACGTCCTTCGGCCGCGTCTACGTTAGAAAGGACGACGACTCCCAAATTACTCAGATAAGTAGGGAGTCTCAGATTCAAGCATTATTGAGTGCGTGACTTTTTGAGTGTTATTTAGCATGCTACTATTGTTTTGTAATTTTTTTTGATCTTACATTGTTTAATATATTATCTAGTTATGTACTTCATATTTTTAAGTTTACTGATACTGTTATCAGCAAAGTGTTCTTGATCTTACATTGTTTTATGCAAAACATAGATATATACTACATATTATTAAGTTTATTGAAACTGTTTATGTGAAAAATTTTTTAGGGTTTATATTATTCTATATAACACCTATATATGTACTTCATATTTTTAAGTTTATTGATACTGTTTATACAAAAAATGTTTTAAGTTTTATATTGTTCTATGTTACACCTATATATGTACTACATATTTTTAAGTTTATTGATAATGTACACAAGCAAATCTGTTTATTTTATTTTACATCTAACATAACCTATATAACGTCATGTTTGAATCTTAAATTATTTATATACACTTTTACACAATTATTATTTTCTAAGTGTAAAAATGGGATAAAAATTAACTTATACACTCCTGCCGATTCGCTTGGATATGTGGACAACTGGAAGGGCGGCGTTAAAAAAAATACTTTACTTAAGTTTTCATTTATAGGGATACCATATTATAATGAATGCTGTGTTGAAGATGAACTCCATCTGTTATTACGTGAAATATTTATAACTCTTATTATACATGAATAATACACCGCAAATAGTGCAAGAGTTGGACATTATTAATAATGTCAATAGCTTTTCTTGTGACTTGGAGGACCTTCATCAGCTAGTACCCTGTAATATGCCTACACTATCTTTAGTTTGTCAAAACATTCGAAGCATCAACAAAAACTATAATGATTTCTATGCCAACATATCACTATTAAAGCAACATATTGACATTCTCATTCTCACCGAATGTAGATTAAATGCCAATATTCCATTACCAAACCTGCCTGGGTATAGTGTTTATAGCACCACAAAAAAAGTTTCTCAAAATGATGGTGTTGTTGCATACATTCATATGAACTTGGAACACACTGTCAAAGAACTTGTCATCAGCGATGCTTCATGTTTAAAAATAAATGTTTCGGGGCTGCACAATACTTTGTATTTACCGATCTCCATCTAACCACAACATAGGAGAATTCGTTGCGTCTCTTGATTCTCACCTTGGTACGAGTTGCTACGATAAAAACGTAATAGTTACCGGAGACATCAACATCAATATTCTGGAGGGCTATTTAAACTCCCGCAGTCACGATTACCTAGAAATGATGTCCCAGCATGGTTTATTGCCAGGACATAGACTAAATACCAGAGTAAATAGTTGCTTAGACCATGTATTTACTAATCTTGATCCAAATAAGTATTCTGCTTGTATTGCTGTACTTGAAACAACCGTAACTGACCACCTAATGCTAGTTGCCAACCTATACTCTAAAAAAACTTCTTTTAACAAAAAAGCAATAAAAACAGTCACTGACTATGAGGGTGCTTATAACACTTTACGAAAAGCTAACTTAGATGAACTTACACAGGTTGAGGATCCAAACAAGCTTACAGAAAATCTTATTCATTTAATCACAAACTGTTTAAAAAGCCACACAAAAACAATAGTTATACCTAGTAAGCAGCGCATTATCAAACCCTGGATAACACCAGGCCTTCTGAGATGTATACAAAACAGAAATCAATTACAAAAAAAAGCACAACGAGACAAAGAAAACGAAATACAACAATTAATTTACAAAAGATATCGAAATTTTTGTAATAACTTATTAAAAAAACTGAAACATAATTATGAACGTGATATGCTTATCAAATCAAAAAATAATAGTAAGTTACTTTGGGAATCAATAAAAAGAGTCACTAACCTTAATACAAAAAACATAAAAAACCAGGAACTGAAACAACTTTCAGATAGTGCAAAAAACTCTGCTGATATCGTAAATAAACACTTTGTGAGCGTCGGAAAGACACTGGCAGAACATACAGCTAATGGACACTCATCAGGCAACAAACTAAATGCTGAGCAATCGTGTTCCCGTCAACTTAATACTATTGGTATTATTGAACCTGACGTGTATGAGATATTATCAGTTATCTCACACTTGAAAACGCATTCCTCTGCCGGATGGGATAATATACCAACTACTTTTATTAAAAAGGCCAGAGTTGAACTCGCGCCCATCATTACACGTCTTGGCTGTTTGTGTCTTAGTGAGGGTGTGTTTCCTAGTAAATTAAAGCTTGCCATAGTTCACCCGATATTAAGTCTGGGATAGGGGCGATGTCAATAATTACAGGCCTATATCTGTTCTCACTGTTATTTCAAAAATCTTAGAGAAAATAATTAATAAACGCTTAGTTGATTTCCTTAAAAAATATAATATTCTTTCTAATTCGCAATACGGTTTCCGTGAAAACAGATCCACAGAAGATGCAGTCTTGGACTTAACCGGAGAAATTGTCAAATTACTTGATAATAAAAAGAGAGCTCTTTGCGTATTCCTTGACCTAAAAAAGGCATTCGATACCGTCTCTATCCCAGACTAATAATAAACTAAGCGCTATTGGAGTACGTGGCAAATTTCAGTCACTTCTAGCCAATTATTTAACGAATAGAAAACAACAAGTTAAATTAGGCAGTGACTGCTATAGTTCTTTAGTCACCAATGCGCAATACGGGGTGCCTCAGGGTAGTGTCCTCGGACCTACCCTGTTTTTGATATACATCAATGATCTTACTGATACTAGATTGCATAATGGTAAAATAATCTCCTATGCTGATGACACAGCACTTTTGTTTCATGGAGACACCTGGGATGAGGTGTACCAAACTGCTTCGAAGGGGGTTTTCACTGTAACGAGGTGGCTGAGTAATAACCTGCTAAGTTTAAATATTGAAAAAACTAATTATATTACTTTTGCAATTCTAAACTCGTCCCAACCTAACAGTGATTTGCAGTTAATTGCCCACTCATGCAATGATCTTGGTAGATCATGTCCTTGTATATGTCTACCTTTGGAGAAGGTTAGTTACGTAAAATATCTTGGCATTTTTCTAGATCAACAGCTGAATTGGCACAAACAAATAGAGGCATGCACAATGCGTGTAAGGAAATTTTTGTGGCTTTTTAGGTACTTAAGACACATTGCAGACTGTAAACTATTAATGAATATATATGTTACACTAATACAATCAATCTTGGTTTACTGTTTGCCGCTCTGGGGTGGATCCCATAAAACTCAAATAATTAAGATAGAGAGGGCGCAGCGCTTGTTGCTAAAGATTGCGACATTTCACAAAATCACATATCCCACTAAACAACTTTACCAAGAATGCAATGTCTTGACTGTTAGACAGCTATATATTCTGAAATGTATAACAAGAATTCATAAAAATGTGATTCCGAGTTCCAAAATTTTAAGTAGGCGTAATCCCTACTCAGTATTAACTTACCCTAAGGTTAAAACAAAATTTGCCAGTAAACAATTCCGAAGTCAGTCTATATATCTATATAATAGGATAAACAGAAAACTCAATTTCTACAATAAAACCAATTATAAGTGCTCGGAGTTAATTACATCCTGGTTGAAACTCCTAGATTATAACGCGACTGAATCATTGCTTGCAGAAGTAAGTTAATGTTTAACAATATATATCTATTTATTACAACTTGATAAAATTAAAATATACAATGTAAGTACTTATTCTTATTATTTATGTAGTTTATAAAAGAATAACACATATTTTAATTAATTTATTTAAAGTTATACTATTTATATATAAGTTTATATATTAGTTTATATAAAACCAACGTTTCATATGCTTAGTTAATTAACTATGTATTATCTTAGTTGTAACAAGTCATGCTGTCATGTCTTGAGGGGAGCGGTCTCATTCTACTACAGGTTATTTAACTTAAAAGAATGAGACCTCAAAATCAACAATTTGTGAATGACTTGTTTTCTATAAATAAAGATTTTTGTATTTTTTGTATTTTTTTTTTACAAGTAGGTATCACCCTGGGCTTCCAACGCCTCAGTTTACATCTTAGTCACAGGGAAGATGTTAATTGTAAGCAAAATAGAGTTTAAAAGCATTTCTATAAAAGTGCTTTAACGTATAAAATTTAAAGAGCATTTAAAGAAAAGGGTACGTAATGTGTTCGTCTCTTCAAACTCTTTTAATAGCTCCCGCAAATGTTCCGAGTCCTTTTTTGTTTCCTTTCATCAAATACTTGTTATTAAGCTTTGCAGTTTGCATTGTAAGAGCTAAGCAAAACGAATTTTAGCTCTCGCAGTTTTTGTTTAAATAATACAACACACTCGATAGGTAATAATTTAAGTCACAGAATATTTGCATATGGTGTTATTATTACCAAAACAAAAAATACAAAATTTTTGAACATTATTATATATTGAATTTTGATTAGAAAGAAATAAACAATAAAATTAAAAACAAATATTGTTTATTTTTTTGTATTATTAAACATTTTTTTGCTGTTTAGCGTGTTAGATGTATAAATTAATAATGTATTATTGTATTGGACCCAATAAATTGCCTTCCTATGACCATAATATTTCTATTCCGATGTCAATTTTCGTTATACGATACGCACTGTTTAGTAGCCATTGCGGGTCTTTAGCCTACTCGATAGTTGCCCATCCCTCATCCGAGAATGACGTGCCTATAATTGGGGTCTCAAAACTTCTTGTCACGTTTCACAGCCCAATAACCCGCCAAAGGAACCTGACCGGTGACATGATGAAGTGTCACTCGCACTGTGATAAACGATACGTTATCGCCCGACAAATAGGAAATCTAATTTCTCGCTTCCGTTGACTTCGTGGCCTACTGGCTATATGAGATTTTGACTATACTTGTGCACGTGGACGTAACATATGAGTTTGCGTTTACCTACCTAGGTTTGAACGTTGTTATTATATGATATAGTGAGTAGACAGACAAATAACCTTCGTAGGGGGCGGGATTGATGAATGATGTTATATCGACAAAATTTCAATAGCTTTTCAATGTCCTTTGGTATAGCAAGTGCACATGGGCAGTGGTTTCATTTAATATAAGATGATCTTTTTATTCGGTTGCACTTTATTTGAATGATGATGATGACCAAAAGGGCTATGGCAGTACACATTTTTAGGTACTTACTATCCTTAAGAATTAACCTTGAGGTCTGATTTGCAGAACCATACTATCATTCGGACAGTATTAGATATAATCACAGATTAAATAATATGTACTATATAATGCAGTCAATAAAAAAAAAAACTATGGCGAAATTGATTTTATTTTATTTATTAGGACAACCAAAAATATAAACACTGGTACAAGCAACAAAAAATTAAAGAACAACAAACTTGAAGCTAAGTGTCACCTTACTTATAGGTTGTCACGGCATGCAATGTTGACTATGATATGATGATATAGTATATATATTATTTAATCTGTGCTATGATGCTAAAAATAAACAATTTTAAATATATATAAAAAAATGGATTGAAGTATCCTACTCCTTGATAAATTTATTCAATTTAAAAAAATAATTTATTAAATGTTCAGTTATCATAAAGTATCAGTATTAAGGACTGTTTCGCTTTTATTTTTTATTAACAATATTACTGATTTATATATGAGCTAAGGTTATACTTGATAATATCAAACGGTGTATTACAAAAACTAAAATCTAATTAAGATGATACGAGTAAAAAACTCTTTGACATTCCCCAATCTGGCGGCGATCTGGCAACCTCATCTCCAAGCTAATCAATCATTTATACAATGTTTTAAAGCTGCACGCCGACGTCACATCTAACATCAAGCATGAGTGCCATTAGCATAATAATGCAGTAGGATTTCATTCGAGATACAAATTAGTAAGTAGCATCCCGCTTCCCGTGTACTGGTTTAAATTGCAGCTACTGTGGAGAGCCCCGAGGCGCGAGAAAACCAATCTTACAAGTGAGATCTTTGCGCAAGTTATTCACTAATCAGTGTTAAACTATTATCTTACTATAACATATTTTAAGTTACTTTCCGGAATTTGTTTTATAGAAACCAAAGTACTTAAGCTGTTTAGGTGGGCCTGATTCCTGTAATGTGACGTTTTAATGAAAGTACGGAATCGACACTAAGGGATTATAACTTAGTATTTTTTGTTAATAAGAACAATAACGCTGGTCTGCATCGATGCAAATAAAAAACATATCGGGACCATGTAGTTGTTTTTAACGGTAAATAGGCCAGCCTTTGACTATGCCTTGCATGGTGTTAAACAATGATGGGTTTTTCTAGGTAAGTGTGCTTCAACCTTACTTAGGTTGAAGCATACTTACCTAGAAAAAACCTATTAAGTGTCGACTTGAAGACACCCAAATTGTATACTTGCGGCTTCGGGAAACACATGAGCTACAGACGTAAAAAAGTAAGGACGGACTGTCATTAATACATAAAATGTATCCCCGAAATGACAGCTGCTTTCTCTGATGTAATTTTGACAAATATTTTTTGTAAACTGATTTCAGTGTTTTAAATTAGCCTTTCATTAGGAATTTTTCCTTACTTAATCTATAGCTTTGTTGACATTATCATTATCAGCTCATTAAACGGAATATAATGATCATTAAAAAAAAAGTTTTTGATAGATGCCAGATGTACTTTCTAACACCAAAGTTTATCTGAAATGCGTTTCCATACTAGAATAATTTTATTCACTGTTAGTTATTAACGATCAATTTTAAAACCAAATCGAATCGGACGATAGTTCTGCTTGAAACAATGGATAAAACCTATTGTTCACATAGGTGCCTACAGACTGCATATTTAAACAGAGTCTGAAACTTATTAAAGTTTATTAGAATACGACTACTGGAAATGTTATTGGCGTGTTAAACTGAAATCTGAGAGCTGTTTTCATAACTTCCGTAGGTTTGCGCAACCTGCATTGTTCTAGTGTACTTTATAATAAAGTTATTTTATCGACATACATTGAACTAAACCTTGCTAACGATCGCGTAAATGTTTATGGTACAAGACTTTTTTACGTCTCCCGTAGGAATATCAGGTTGTATAATTTGTGTAGCAAACATACATATGTTTTAATTGCTTTGTTGTTTGCAACATTGACATAAATTCCGACGTCTCAAATATAAACGATTTCGATCAAATAGGTTTTTTACTTTTTCCATGTTACCTCCGAAATAATATGCATTTTAGCAATTCATACATTTATCAATGATTTTTCTCAGGTATACTTTTGTTTAATCAAAAAAGTGATTTATGTGCGTTCATATAAAACTCCATCAGAAAGAAGCATTCTAAATGTATAGAAAAAAGCATTTTGTCAAATAAATAAAACTTGTGGATCTAGCAGTCAACACCCCACTGTTCGGTGAGTATATAATTGAAATCAGAAAAACATGGGTTAGGATTAGGTGTCAGAAGCCTGTCGTACATGAGTACTACCTCTCAAAACGTGATAAGTTTACATGTAGAGTCATACAGTACCTAAATCATATGGCTGCCTCACAACATGTTGGATTTTCTCGAGACAAGACAGGATATTGTTTATGTGAAACCAATAGTAAATTATACAATATTGTAGACTAAATTATACAGGGCTTCGTGTGGATTGACACAGTAGTTGCGACAAGCGCTCATATCCTGTTAATTTCCGCTAAAATACTCGTAGTGATAGTCATCAGCTTCAGATGGTTAATAAGTACTCTACACTGCTTCTAAACCTGAATATAACGATGTCTTATTTCAATAATTTTGTATTGATTTATTTAGAAAAAAGTTTATAGCTTTTTAAATGATACATATTCGCATCTTTTTTATTTATTTACAAATCAAGCTACAAGTTTATGATATTATTGTATTTGTTAGTATGATGGAAAGGATAAATATTATGATGTTCACAATATAACAATATATGTGTGTGAAAAATAACCTTACTTTACTTAAGTAAGCAAATTAGTAATAAAATCAGTGTGATTGTAGAGAAAACGCTAACATGAAATATATTTTTTATAATATTGCTTTAGAAATGGAAATTCTAGAATCTGCGAAATTCGAACTTACAAGTTATTTAATTATTTAAACTTTTTATTGATACTTTGTTATTTGTTGTTGTGACTCAAGTGTTTTTGTTTGTGCAAATAATATTAAAATAAATGGAAAAATCTTTTTTAAAACATTTCGTATATTTGAACTTTATGTTTATAATATTATAAGAAAAATAAGCGACTTAGGGGAGAGTGGTAATCACGGACGCGGGTAATGCCGGACACGTCAGTTTAGGTGTGTTAGAAAAGAATAACAGTTATAATCAATATCTCAATCGAGAGTCGAGTTCGAACATAGTGCAAGACTGTGAGTGGCGCAGTGAGGCTGCGCACACTTTGTAAGGTATGTAAGGTTGAGTTTTTTTCAACAATTTCATTTAATTTGAGTGCAGTAGAAAAGTTGTTGTATATTATGCCATTTATGACTCAGTAATCTGGTATCTTTTAGGTATTTTAACGTGTAATTAGACAAGGTTTTAAAGTACTCGGCGCTTGCATCACTCCATTCTAACCTCAAATAAAAATTTAGTTTTGCGTATTTCTTTGTGTCGGCCAATGGCGGATGACTTATATGGGGTAATCTCGATCGTCCGCAATTACCCTACATAGTTTTAACTCTTACTTAAAATATTTGTTTCTAACAGTTAACTGCGGTGAATTTTGTTTCCTTTGTACCTATCTAAAATATTGTTTTAACAGACTCCTAAACCGTGTTATAAATATGTTTACTTTCTTAATATATCTCTTTCAGATGCCCTGACGTTATGAGAAAATGACTACATAACATCACATTGTATACAATCACAATACCTAACATATTTTGGACCCATTAAGACAGTATAATACTTCAGTTATTGGCCAAAAAATTACACAGTATGCAGATGTAGAACTCTTTACGAAGGCTTTTGATCGTAACAGAAATATAGAGATAGCAGCTAACGATTGAGATTTGGCCAATGGATTCAAATAAATTTGGTGAACAGTTTGAAGATACAGCAACATCATCACTTTAAAATCCCAGTACTATGCAAAGAGCAGTGAGCACTGATTTGCAAATATTATTAACATAAGACGTGCAGCAAAGACCAGCTAAGGTTAAAATAAGGCTAAATATTTTGAGGGGTTACTTTAATATAAATAATTAACAATATATCTTAAGTAAATCAATTTTACTTGAAAATATTTTTAATGTTCAACAGAAGAGTAAACGAACTTTCAGCAAAAAACCTTCAATTGTTATAACCTGCACTCCAATGAAAGATACTCTTGTGAAAGAAGATCAAAACTGAAATATAAGGAACAAAAGATAAAAGAAAAGTCTGCAAGTACCTACATACAAATAAAAAAAACAGTATTGAAAAATCTTCATAAAGCATTTAATTTTGCAGAAGACAATTTTGAAAAAGCGGAGCTCAAGAAGAAGTCATTAAAAGAGCTTCGACAGACAAGAGTATCAATGCCTTATTTGTGATGAGAAGTATGAAGATCCTTCAGATGAAAACTGGATTACCTACATGCTGTAAATGTAATTAATGGGATCACAAAACTTGCACAAGTGGTGAAAGCACATCAAAGGGTTTTCACTGATTTCAGAAGGAATTAGACTATGTCCGTTATTACACTAAAGCATCCGAGATTACCCCACACCGTGTTCGTCATTACCCCACGTGTTGTGGGGTAATTCCGGATACAAGGGT
Organism: Leucinodes orbonalis; assembly: GCA_019425675.1. Lineage (NCBI taxonomy): Eukaryota > Metazoa > Arthropoda > Insecta > Lepidoptera > Crambidae > Leucinodes > Leucinodes orbonalis. Next base: position 20,058 of record PQWD01003168.1, read on the forward strand.
TTTGTTTTCTTGTTATTAGCAGATTTTATTTTGAAATACATCTAATTTGATTATGAGAAAAGAAAGTTGATTAGCTGAAGTAAACTTTTGGCAATAAATGGTATTCGTAGTTTAACATGATTTTGTGTTATTTCAATTCTCCTTAAGTGTTCGCAATTACCCCACTCTCCCCTAAATGTGGTCTATTGGTCAACGATATTTCTTATAAATTAATATGCCGATAAAACTTTGTATGAGAAGTTTGATAATAAAATTAATTTTCCAGCTGCAGCGTGGTAACGAAAATGTCAATAAAGTTAATGACAGTAATAATAAGTAAAGCAACCGCTATCAATAATCTCAATTTAGACTTTTATAACTTTGTACTGAAGTGGCTCGTCTTTATTTTTGGAGATGGGTACAGACTGTGGTGTGTAAAAGTTTGAGTGCCTCGTGAAGAGAAATGTATTCCAATACTTTATTTTAAAGCCGCCAGTCAACCCTATTTTGCAGATCATCTAACTTACAAACGACTTCCGACATAGTGATAATAAATATATTTTACTTCAGGTAGACCGTCAAATAAATTAAGCCTTAATCTATTAGGACCTTAACAAACCTTACTTACTCTTGAAGTATGCTACTGGTGAACATGCCTTGTAACAGTTTTGGCGCAAATACCTTTATAAATAGTAGGTGGGCTTGTAGCAAAACACGTTTTAGTGGTAACATTTGTAAGATCAAATTAAAAAATTCCAGACACACTATCGCTTAATCAGTGGCGTGCACTCCATATATACATATAAGCAGTGTCCGGACAACTCAAAAAATCGCCAACATATTCGCCCATTTTCCGCAACAGATTTGAAACAATAGGCTACCTACTGACATCAATAGTATTATTTATTGTTTTTCGATAAGTGTAATTCACTTTGCATACCCAACTCACAATCTCTGTGCACGCGACTGCTCTGAATATAATCTCTTGTGGATCTGCTGTAGGCGTATTTAGCAATTCAACGTTTAGCAACGGGTAAACATAGCACAAGTTTCTATATACTGAACCCTCTTATAGATCACAGGATTCCCCCTTAATTTTTCCACAACAGTGTTCGACTTTACGAGTGGACCACATGGGCCAAGGTTTTATTAACTGCCTCACTAATGCAAGTTTTACGAGTAATTTCACGCTATTCATTCAGCCGGTAGGGCTAGGCTGATATAATTTGCTTATAACCAACCGTTCGCTTCGTTTTTGCGTTTAATGAAACACATCCTTCTAAAAGTAGTACGGTTCATTACTTATTATGATAGCAAGTATTTCTTTATAGCCTGTGGCGAACTATGAGATGTTACAATGTAAAAATTACAAAAGTACCTACTTATCATCATACTTAGTTTTAAGCAAAACATCTGAGCAGTACTCATATATAGAGGTTTCTGCAACTAACAGGAAAATGTTGATCTGAATAAAAAAAACTGTGATTTCATTCTCAGGTCATCAATTATCAAGACATCAATTATTTTATTCAAATAAATTAATTACTTACTAAAACTTTTAGTAGGTGTTACCCACTGAAAGTCAGTCGTAATTTCATAATTTTGTTCGTTAACCCTGTCATGGCTACCGGCCGATCCGGTCCCACACTTTCATGTTTATGATTTTATAATGAGGGCTTAGAAACCCACGACACATGTTTAAAGTAAACATGTACTTGTCTTACATGCACATAGTTAACCTTAACGGGCTTAGATGTTATCTAGGTACAGAACTGTGTTTTAGTTTACAACTTCTGTAAGCTGTAATAAGGAAGGCGTTCCAACCTAAGAACTTGATAGTTACTAATTGAGGATAACTTATTAATATTTCATGTAAAGATACAATGCCAAGAAAGAAAAATATATAGGACAAATAATTTTGAATTGTTTCAAAAGTGTTTAATTGAATAAATATTTCGATATATTTGTATAATAATGGGGGAGACCTATGCCCAGCATGAACAAAGAAATGAACTGCGATAGGTTGAATAGTAGTAGTAGTATAATACCGTGAAGGACGTCCAGGAAGATGAAACTTAATTCGGGTAACTGGATGCATCTCAATAAAAACCAGCACATACGGGGAAAGCAATTGAATAGGCATATCCACAGATTTAGAAGTTGTATTCCTATAACTCTGGCCTATCATTTCAGTAGCATTAGCCTTAATCGCACCAGCCAGTTGTCTGGCGGGTGGCCTAGCCTGGATCAATTTGTGAGATCGTTCAATAGGCAGCATCTCAATAAATTGTCCATTGCAAGGATGGAATGTTGTAATCTATATTTGGAATATCGAACATTTTAAATTTATAAAAAAAATGTTTTTAAAGTGGATTATATTAAGATAGCTCAAGCTAGACTCTCTGTACGGTTAGCAAGCAGTCTGTATTCTGTAGCACGCGTCCATAGGCCATTATTAGCTCATCTCGCCCTTTCAGGTTGATGCGGGTTTAATTAAAATCCGCACCATCCATCACGGCTGTATTGATTTTGTGTCGTGTGCACTTGCATACGCGTCTCCGTTATCCATTAGCTTTTGATCGGTGGACAGGGCCATGAATAAGCCGAGTGTCATTGGAAATGCTATTCAATTTTTAAATCATATTTATTTAACACACATGGAAGCCGAAATGAATTTTTAATGTAAAGGACGGTCAAGATGCTTAACAGATCGTAATGGATACGTCTGACCACAGACATCAGAATATACATTAGACTGGACAAGCCGCCAAGTTTATAGGCAGTCCCAGTGTCGCAATTTCTTTTCGGTTCTTACCTGTGAAAAGTTATTATATTTCTTGGTAAATTTACTGATTCATTGCGATGATGGCATGTTACAATTGCACAGGATGGCATTTTGGAAAAAAACGGTAATTTCTTCTAATATTCGTGCGTCTTGACTCGTCTCAAAGAGCGTAAACTGGTAGCCAGTGTATGCTCGTTGAGCTTACAGTTGTCGCACTTTAAACGCGGCTTGCCCCATCTCCTGTATTGGGAAATCTGTGCGTCTGACCATGACAGAGTGGAATTAAGACCAACAACTAGTTAACAGTTATTATTTTCCACCAATGTCACACTGTGCCCGTCACCCTAGACAACAGCTATAAGGTCTCTTATGCCTGGTATTTTACTAATTACAGTGCCCTCATCCCGAAACACAGAAGTGCCAAACACTTCTATTTCACGGGACGTTACCTGATATTGTGTGTGTGACGCTACCTAACTAGATGACTTAGTACCCAAGTCGACCACCTAATAAAAGTATGGTTAAGCTTTATTGCTAAGAAGAATTGTTAAGGTTAGTTGTAAAATTATTATTGTTATGTGCGGCTGTGTAGCGTTATTTCATTTTCATATAATATATTTTCTTATTTGGTTCCACTGCAAACCAGCACCTTGACAAAACTGTCTTGGCATTAGCTGAGTGGCCATAATTTTGGTAGCATTATTATTATTTTCAAATATTATTTTAAGGACTAACATGTAATAATTTGGATAAATTTTGAAAGATCCTTACCATTTATATATTTTTCACCCGACTGCCGGGGGCTCTGTTTTTTTTGTAAATACTTTCTTAGTAAAACTCTCAAATTCCTTTCTTATAAGATATATAATTCTTCCCTATTCCATCGATATTTTTTTATTAAAAATACATTATATTATGCTTTCAACTTTCTAATAATAAAATGCAAGATATCTACCGTTACTAAGAGGTTATTAACATAAATATATCCCAGGGAAGTGTAAAGCCGTCTGCGTACATCAAAGTTAAAAAGATCATTAGAACTACTCAAGGAAATATAGCTTAAAGAATATATAGGAAACAATCTCCTTACTTGTAGAGTAAGCAAAACCCTATCACATATGCCATTCTCTTATCGAAGAAAGTTATGCACTCCTTGCACAAAGCGGGCTGCTTCATTGATTGTAAATATGCTCTTGGATCGAAGTTACCAAATAAATATTTCTCTTTCATAATAGGATTTTCAATATTGTAGAGTCACCACTACCGTTATCATCAGCCTATTATGTATTACTGCAGGGATAGGCCTTCTCACAAAGCTGGCTATGAGGGGTTTCAACTGCAACTCACCACGTGAGCCCGGTGCTAATTGGTGGGTGATAATCATACGCTTTCGCAATGGGTCTCTTCATCGGTACTACCCTACGCTTGTCGAGGTGGTCTCCACTTCATAACTGGTTCTACAGTGGTCCTGCATACGTGACTAGCTCACTATCCAAATAAAATAGTTTAATCTTTTGACTTCCTCAAACCAAGAAATAGAGACTATTATTGTTTGTAAATGGGTTAAAACATACAAGAGTACCATTAAAGGGACAATATTTTACATTAAGTCTTTTTTCATGTTCAATAAAATCTAACTTAAGACAGCTACATTGTTTAAAGTGGCACAATTTGTATTAACTGCGGTTAAAACTTACGCGATACCATTGTCACAATACAAGAACAAATGGGAAAAGGAAGCGTAGCCCATTTGGAAATTGAACGGCCCATCAAAACGCCACGTAAAGGAAGATAAGTAACAACGAACCGCCTTAATACGATAAACGGCTTAAACAATAAAACTAAACAAGTTAAATGGCCGACCAATCAACTGTATGATATGCACTTGGATGCACCGTTGCATCTTAACTTAGTACGTGGGTTTCGTCACTAAATTCTTAGAAAACAAGTATTTATTTATTTGGAATATTATCAGCTTTAAAACGGTAATAAGATGACAATAAAAACACTAAACCTAAATTACATATCTTCAATAATAGTTATACAATAAAAAAACTTAACTACGGTATCAACAAATCACACAACAACACAATAAATAAACAAATATGTTCAATATATAAGTGTTTGTATATAAATCACCGAAAAATTACTAAAACAGCAAATTGATAAATTTCCTTGTATATTTTTTAACTTTCGTAGGAATCTACACCAAACAAAAATTTTATTGTATTATTTTGAGCCTAAATGTTCCCGGTGGGATTTGGACACACAACTTCTACCATGTAAGAAGTTTCTGCAATAATCTTATAACTCAAAAATGCTAATATTCATTATATGAAATAAGGTACATAATTGAAAAATATATTGTAGAAGTTATTATTTAAAGAAATACAAATATGGATCGATCGACTATATTAAAGTGTTGATATCAACCAAATAGAAGAAGATAAATGTGCTTAATAAAGTTTTGATATTTTATGTCTGGTTCATATTAACTATAGAATATATTATATTATCTAAATTATACTAAATTACAAAGTTGGTGTGGCAGTCACGCATGTCACAGAAACGATGGCCTTTGGAATAGACGAGTTTTGGAGTGGCGACGGTCTTGGCAAGCGTGGCGTATGACGCCCTCCGGCCTGATAGACCGATGTCTTGCAATAGGTCGCTGGTAAATATCTGGCGCAAAATGGGGGATAAATTACTGTAATTGCATTTTTTTTTCAGTTTTCCATAATTATCAATACTACAAATCAAATCAAATCATTTTATTTGCATAACGAATGTTAAATCTTATACAGGTAGTCAGTATTACATAAGGTCACAATGTCGTTTAACCGGGTCACTGTGTGCCGGTGTGCAAATATTTATATTACATTAATAATTACAATATTCATTAAATGCATGGTTGTTTTGCGTATACCGCTTCTATCATTTATTGTTTTTTCCGGTTCACATGGCTTGCTGGAAGAAATCTCATGTAGAGATAAGCTAGCTGTACTTTATTGTTTACTGGATACTTAAATTGTCACGCTATGTACGAATAAATAAAAATAAAACACCGCAGGTAAAACATATAAATTGCAAATACACCTAAATATAGCATGTCATGTCATTTGCGTTTGAGTTACGGCTAAGAATCTGTTGCCAGCTATCAGATCGAGCTGCGGGCTAGGTTGCAATGTATGTACCGTGTTGCACGACGTTTTATATTCCATTTTAAATTCAAACGGAAGCGGTGTTAAGGCCAGAACACACGATGCCTCTGTAAAACTTTTATATATTTTATTGAATAGGTCAGCATACGTTATATCATTGTCGTCGAAATTGATTACACATTATAATAGACACTTGAATTAATAGAAAATGTATTGTTAGACGTGTCTTGGAGATGTCAACTCCGACAAGGGGATAACTTTATCACAACTGTAACTTTAAACGAAATGTAAGTGGTCAGTGTTTAGAAAAAAACTTTTTGTGACCGTCAACACTATAAATTATATAAAAGTTAAACATTCAAACAATGCTAGACTAGACACAGCTTTCTGAATGTAAAGTTATGCTGATATACGTACGAAGGTCTTGATATCACCGAATTAATATTATTATTATTTTTTAAATACATCACCGTGCAAGCAAGACCTAAATAAAGTATGCATGGTTCTTAAAATGGAATTTTCTGTACCACCACGTACGTCTTGCGATAAATGCTATCTAAGACTAAGCTTGGTAGATGCCGGTATAATTCCTAAAACAATCTGAAAACTGGACTGGGGCCAGCTAACGCTTGGTGCATTGCGGACGCCAAAAACTCATATCCTTAAAAATCTCAATACTGGTAGTCTGATTAGATAGCCAATTCGATATAAATCGACGTAAATAAGATCGAGTGCTATTAGGAACTACAGTATTTTTTTTTGCATAATAAAGTTAAGTTGATAATACATATTTAACAGTTAAGTTAAAGTTTTCTCTGTAATATATTAACAAAAACTTTACGATTTTAAATTGCGGGAAGTAATTTTAAATCTTATCACCATAAAACACATTACCTTATCTATTGTTAAGCAATAAAGCTTTTAACGCCCTAATAGCTCTGCATCGGTAAAAACGTTTCATAACTCTTTATTGTCAAACATTATTAAACAAGCATGCACATATAAAATTGATAGCGACACGGTCGAAAATAAAACGGTATTTTATGATCTTATACTAACATTAAAAACACACCTTTTTTATTGCCCCGACCTGTGTCCAGTCAAATAGGCAAGTAATTGCTATACATGGAGTTTTGTATCAATAAAACCTCTTAGAATACTTCTCGGGCGACTCTTTATCCGAGGGCAGAGGTCACGATATCATGAGTATTATATTGTGTGGGCGGGTTTACTGCGCATTTTAGTGGTAACAGTAAAATAACTCTGAACGTCCTGGGACGTTCCCGTCATTGTTATGGTGCTCAGACTTCTTTATAGGCCCTTCGGCTAAACTGTTTGGCGGATTCTTTCAGCGGTTCCTGCTTTGTTGCCCTTTGTTGTTTCGAGTGGGCTAGTTGTCTGTCTTTATAGACACAGTTGTCTGTCTTTACAGGTCTCTTGACAGTAAGATTTTTGTTTGTTGTGACTCAAAGTTGTATATCTAAATGTTTGGATATATACATTAATCAGTGTAGTGTTTTAAGTACAAATCCGTTGCCTAGTAATTATTTTCACCAAACCACGATTTTTTTTCCTTAAGTTTTCATTACTTTTAATAAGTTTTTATTTTTTTAAAATTATGGGACAAGATACCTTTAAATGTACACTCGTATATTTGTCAACATTAGTATCTCATTTTTTGATTTGTTATAAGCAAATATTGTATCAAAATAAGCTTATAATTAACTAGGAGGTCGTTATAAGCTAATTATTAAGAAGCTCCACCTTTCTTTATTTCTTCTTCAAGTCAAGAATATCCGTTAGCAATAATTATTTTACTCGTATAACCCTAAGCCTTAACATAACTTCGACTAATAATACAAGCTATAATAAATTTAGAAGGCGAGGGAAAATTTAAACAATGGAGTATGAGAGGATAAAAGATCCTCCCATAATCCCATAATGCTTCTAATTTAGTAACTTCATCAACCTACTAAATTCACTTGAGTTATAGCATTAGCACCGCTATTTCTGTTTCTGAACCATTAAAACTTTAAATTGATGCAATTAATCACCAGTTGAGGCCCCTTACAAATTTTATGTATCACTTCCTCTATTAGTTATAATGATTAGTGGTTCGCTAATTCAATTTTTGCTCCCAAAATAGTGGTAGTCATTCATTTTGTCACATTTGGGGAACGGGCCTGCGGGTCTAGAGGGGCTGCAGATCTTTATCACTGGATATAATTTATTCCTTAGGGATTCGTTGCCAGTTTTATGTGCGATTATTGGAAAAGGATCGCGTGTTGCTTCTAGGAAGTCGTGTGACTAGTTTTATCAGTGTGAATCTCGACTTACTCTGTTTAGAGTAAAAAAATATTGCTGGTATGTTTGTGCACAATGCTGCCGGCTGTCAAACGTTTATCGGTGTCAATCTTTGTGTTTTTGGGGTTTTTTACTATACCTACAACAAAACGGTCGTATGTTTTTTGTTTGTTCCCGGACGGGGTTTTTGGTTGGTTATTTTTTATTATTGTCACAACATTAATTATTATTCCTGTACTTATTTTTGTTAAAGCTATTTCAAGATTTATTTGTACTTTTTTTTTTCAAAAAATATTTTTATATTATTTTCAATCACTGATTTTGTTAAGTCATGGTAACTTGTGACTTCAATACCTTGAATACTTTTATACGCATGGCATAACTGTAATGGTATTATTTTATCCATGTAATAGGTATATTATCAGCAATTTGTGTTGCTAATTGTACACCAGCCAGTTTTGCCCTACGATGCCTACAGTTCTTTAAGCGGATTGTGATTGCCTCAACACTTGCATTGTTAAGCAGGTATCCCTATTATAATAGGAATTGACAGTCATTACACGGTATATTAATTTATTATCGATCTGATTGCCATGCATAGATATAACAGTTCCCGTTTCGTGAATGCTCTTACTGGCAAGGGCCGCTTTCTATACATAAGTTGCATTCATATCAAATCGAAATTGTGCACCGTGCCTGTTTAATGCACTTTCGAAATTTCGTGATAGGATGACTTGTATTATAAATGCCAGGCGGGCGTTGGCATTTAACAATTGACTAAGATTAGGCTTTATACACAGCTTGTACGCAATTTTGATACAAACTAGATATTGACGACCGATTTGGTGTTATGGCCATTGGCTACTGTACCAAGGGTTCCAGGTTTGATCGCCGGGTATTACAAACATTTGTGTGCATAAACATGTCTGTTTGTATTGATCTGGGTGTTTCTATGTATAATATGTATTTCCAAAAAATATATACCTATCCGTATGTTAATACGTTGTTTAATGATAATATCACAGGCTTACGCTTTTGGGGCTAGATGGCGCTGTGTGATGGTCAGTGGATGTTTATTTATTCATTTATCTACACGTGAAAGAAAATATTAACTTTGTTGCGTTTGAAATCTATACTGATTGCACATGTTATTTGAAAAAAAAAATGTTTGTACATGAAACGAAAAAAAGGAGCCTACGCGTTACAAAAATAGAGCCATAAAGTAAGGGATACAAATGTAGGTAAATAGTGAACTTAACCTAATTAACTATACAAACTAATCCCATAACAGGCCGGAACGGTATGCTGTAACTCAATTAACATGTCCATAACCGATGCAGGCGATTGGGTCATCACGCGTCACATTGCACTGAGTTAGTAAGCGCATTCGTTGCTTAGCAATTATTGTACGTATTTCAATTCTGTTAAGTTCGATATGGGTATTTCTAGTTTTGTAAGGATAAGTGCACACTACATTTTACCTCCACTGTTTCAAAAGTAATTCAAAATTATTTTTGGGGTTACACATTCTTTAAATGACCATCACTTGATCTATAAATCAATAAATAAGTATCAAATAACAAATAATGGTCACACTGTGAATAACTTTTTTGAAAAGCGTCAACATAGAACCGATAGCTAATTCCTTTTCATATGATGCATAAGCATAGGTTGTTCGTTATAAATTATAATACATGTATCAATATGAATCTTACTAATCTGTTCCTTGTGACTAGGCGTAGTTAGTGCCTCTCTATTTGATATGTCGTTTTAATATTACTAGGCAGATCGCTGTGTCTAAATGGTATGTAAATTACAGGTATATGTTATATTGACATTAAACACTATTTTGAATGAAATATGCAAATATAATTAAATCAAGAAAAATACCAAAAAGAGTTATATATTTTATCCACTTGCAGCCTTATTAGTTTTTCAAATATTATTTAAATCGTTTATCCACTTTTTTTTAGATATTGTTACATAATTCATTTCTTTCGTGTGCATGCATCCTAACATTGGCTGGGCATTGCATGTGGGTGTGCGTTAATTACTGTACCGGCCCGCATGCGTGTAACGAAGTTAGAGATGGACATTGTCATTTTTGCGGTGATGGCTGTTTGGACGCGGGCTTACGTGAATCCTGTCAGTTTCAGCCTAATTTACTGACATAAGGGTGGGCGTACATAATAATGATAGTGGAATATATGTTAGCTGTCAAAAGTAGTTCATGTTGCTTTAGGATCAATTTGCTCGAATTGATTTAGGAATGTGATATTTTATACGTTTTAATATCGTATAAAGGAATCGTGTCTAGGAAGCCTTCATCATCGTTGTCACCATTTGCGCGGTCTTAACCGGATATATCGTTTAACGGCATTTAATAGACGCTTTACTGTTGATGTTTAGGCCAGTGAAGCTTCGGGTACTTAATAGCGTAAGTACGCATATCTTTACTACAGATAGCATTTAGTAGATGATATTGTTGACGCTTATTCCTAAAATTAAATTATTTAATAGGATCTGTACTAATTTGTTTATCGTGTAATTTCATTCACGGAAATAAAACATATGAATATCGCTCAAAGAACTTCGAATGAAAATGTAACTACTTCACCATCCGCTGATTGTTTAAGACTAAAACTAATACGTCAATCTGATTCAACTTTATTTGTGCACATTACTTTCCCCGTGAGGCTGTGAAGCTAATCAGCAGCCTATGCAAAAATGTGTCACGATTTGCTCGAGCGTATCCCGAGATTAATTGTACGTATGAGAGACCTATACAATGTCAGCGATTGACAATACTTACGTTATATTAGGTTTTCCACAGTCTATTGCAAAATTTTATCCTTTTAAAGTAATTATTTTGAATTAATATGCAAATGACTACGATCTAAACTACGATCATAGTCTAGATCTCTAGATCATCATAGATATCTATCGATATCTGCTTTTTATGTTTTCCCAAATGTATATGCAAATACTTATTTTGTACCCAATTGCTGCTGTTAATTAAATTAAAACTCCAACTGCACTTAATGCAATGTTGTCACGTCATACAGGGGATCTATTCAATCGATGTTTCGACGTAGTTCCCCAGAACCGGCTTTTTGATAAGAAATCTAATCTTTTTCAACCCTCGTTTCTAGTGTTGTTCAGTACATTAAAGAAGTCCCCCGTTCGCTAAATAATACACCGGCGCTATTAGTGGCGGAACAATAGTAATGCCGGAACCGACCGCAGACGGCTCCTTGGGGAACACACGGCCGCTGGGATGTAAGTAGTTGGGTCAAACATTGCGAAAACAACAAAACAAAATTTTCATTGAAATCAAATAAAAAAAAACAAAGAAAAAAATAATAGTGTTATGTGTGTTGTGTTGTTAAGTATATTTTCATATCCGAACCTGGAAAGAGGGAACCGATTTTGTAGAATATTTTTTTATTCGAATGCTGATACTTTCCGCTTGCCATAAATTGTTATTGCTTGCACTAAATCAGGAAGCTCCATTTTTTAGTGTTTAGAGAAGCTTGGTTCCGGCAGCATGACATCGCTTGTCATGGCTATTATTGGAGTATTAAGTGCATTCTCCCTATAAGAATACATTTATTGATGCCCGTTGGGTCTAATATTAAATAACTGAGTGGCTGGTATGACTATATCTTACAACTCTTTAATTAAGAAGATAACGTTCTATCACATTACGTAATTTGATCCTTATATTAGGCGAGTATTGACATATCCTTCGACCCAATTTTACAATCTGGTGAATGATAACATATGACTGATAAGAGGAACACGTGTCTATCATTGACGTAGGGCAACACGTCAATATAAAATTTTAAAGTAAAGAAGTCGTAATACAAGAATTGTAATGGAACACCATAACTACACACTTAAATAAAAAACAGAATAACAAACATTTAAAATTAAAAAATTCCAACTATAGACGGAATTTCGTGTATATATTATATGGATATGCCGGGGAGTATAATGGCAAAATATGTTAGACTTCATACGCTTATCCGTATTGAAAATGTCAAGATAGGTGGCGTATTTTGGTTAACCTTGCAAACGACGATTTTCAGGCCGACCAACAACTACATAAGTTCACTTGTGGAAGTCGATTGAGTATAATGGATAGCTATTACTTCTGGGGTAGCATGGAAGAGATATATTTAAAAATCATCGGCTGATAGTGCAGTTTAAAACAAATTTACAAATTATGTAGTATTAGAGAAGAAATAAATGCTAAACTTAATTTCCGAACTGTAGTGAATTGTTTTGCAGTAGTTTCGTGGATGACAAATTTTCTACTTCCCTTTCTTACCCATACAGCTTAACCGCTGCCCGGTAGTGCTTAAAAACATCCACCACCGTGGTCGTCTTTAACGAATGTCTCACTTATATATCAACGTAGCTGTAAAGTGTAAGTCTTCTTTTTATGACCATTACATGATTTTTGTATGCTTCTGACAGCGGCTTACCACACAGCGTACAAGTTTCACAGCAGATGTGCGGGCGGCGCGGGGTGACTCACGACGACTCAATTACACATTCGATAGTTTTTGTGGTGCCAGCGCCCTGATCTGAAAACTATCCCATTTTATGGGGACGATGAACTATTTGTTGTACAAAAGCTTTGTTCTGTTTACTTACAGCTGGCCGATCAAACAACTGCTGTAATTATTATTTTAGCATTAATTTGTAATGTTTTAATGGTAGTGCACATCAGTATGAATGAGAAATAATTATTATTGTTGATAATGCTTCTAATGTGCTCGTTAGCTAACTGTCACCTAAGGATCAAAGTAACCACCCAGAATCCAATACTTATCCACATTATTATGTAATTTTAAAATTGAATGGATGAAGCGATAAGCGCCTAAATTGCATAATTTTTTCTTTCTTGTTAAATTTGTATCATGTTTTTGTGTGCAATAAAGAATTATATCTATCTAATTTCTGAGTTCATAATATATTTAATATTTCCCGGTTGGCAGTAGCCAGCAAAAAAGCGGTCAATGTGGCAATGTTAGTTTACCTCTAAGCTCAAATGAGCTATTTCGTTTTGATCTTCTTGTGGCTATTCAAATAATAATATTAAGGATTTTAATATTCGTAATAAATTATTTGATTTCATATACATTTATCTTGATAGAATCATTTAACAACGAAGCTTATGGTTATCTGCTGGGTGGCGGTCGCATACATCAGTCACTTGCTTTTTTCATGGATATGCAAACAAATTGACAATTCACCTGAAGGTAAGTTATATCGCCATCCATGAAAGGAAATTCATTAATTCGTGCCAACCTTAAAAAACAATAGGAAAAAATTAATATGAGAAAGGGGAAAGAGGAATTTTTGGGGCCTTCGGTAACTTCACTTACTAGGTGAAGCGAAACGTATCCTGCTTGCTGTTTCACGTTCACGTTTCGTTTTCTGCGAGGCGATATGGTATTACTATGGTCGAGTCAGTCCATTCGTGCTAAAGCATAACTCTCCTAAACATTTAATATGGAGGTTGTTCTACACCAAAGCCTCCCGCATACTTATCTCTCAACGCAACATTACTATTTATTTATTTAATTCTCTATTGCACACTTAGAATATACAATACTTTAAAGTAAAAAGAGAGAAAGTACAATAGGCGGCCTTATTACACATGACAATCTCTTTTAGAGAATATAGACAGATATGATAGATAGATATTTATGATGAAAGATATATGTGACATAGAGGTATCTACGCAGATACACAAAACATGACTGTGTTTAAAATAAATATAAAGAATTAAAGTCCAAGCACACTACCCCACACTACCTAGATTTACTTATCCATCTACAAGTATATACTCTAAACACAGTCAGTAAAAAACACAAAAGAAATTGCGGTCCAGGTTGAATAAAATGTAACAATATTTGTTAAGCTTTGGTGTCGTTCCTTAATAAATATTTATCCTTCTAATTTTATACGTCGACGCCGCGGCTGTTTCTTCTATCTGCGAGCTAAAGTTATCACCACTATATAGCACGCCTTGTCTCCAGCAACAACACTTATCTAGAGATTCCTTGTTTTGTATTACATCGAATCGCTAAAAGGAAAAGCTTGTACGAATAAATAAACTACGCTCTAAACGCTTGTCATTGTCAATCCGTGCGTTGATCCAGCGCTTTTTATAGCTCGATGAATGCACTGCAAGCCGTATTCTCGAAAATGGCTGTTATCTTTTGTAATTTTTTTGTCACATATGTTAGGGATTAGCACTTCACGGAACGAACGTTACGATTTGTTCTTCATATGCAAGGATGTTCTTTGCCATCTGTCCTTTAGATCTATCCAATAAAGAGCATTATTGGAACAGTAAATAGAGGTCAGATTGCTGTGCACCATACAGGAGTATAAGACAAGGTTCTGTTTGAAGATTTGTCCGACCTACCGCAGGACTGAATAATAACATTAATAACCTTCAGTTAAGTCCCGTGTAATTCCAAAATATTTTTATGAGATGCAGATGATTGCCTTTCAGAGGGCGTCGGGTTTAAAAAGCAATGGCTTCTACTTGACGTATTGATATTGTTAACAAGTATTGTAAGTCTATTTTAAGGGATGTAGATAATAATATTTAACCTGCTTAAAGGATTTGGAGATCAATGTACATAGTATATAACAGTAAATCACGCTTAAAGGATCCTATGTTCGTTCAGCAATGCTTTTATTAAATTTTATTTAAAATGTTACACATACCTAAATTTACTATTAAAAATAAGAATACAAGAAAGTGGCAATTAGGGGAATATAAGTATAATAATGGCAAGCCTTATTATTTTTTAATGTTAAATCAATTCAGCCTTATAGTTAAATGAAGATACGTTTATTATATAAATTGAGTAAGTTATTATTGCACCAATTAAATAAAACTTGGGCTAAGTTATGCTTTTCGCTTCTACTTCTGAAATTGCTTCCAAGTCGTAGATGAACCGTAAATAATTCCTAAGCTGACACTTACGACACGTGTTTAATAGAGCAGAACAAATTCACAATGTAATAAGTTCTGTTCTTAACTGCACAATTATTGTAAACTATAGTAAATTGTTACCTGTTGTAGCCGTAAACATGGTCTCCAGGATTTCAAGATGTTAAGTGACAGGCAAACAAAGCGTTAACAAGAAAGAGATTAAGCTTATATTACACTTAAGATAATGCCAAAAACTTGTAGGTATAACGATCAGAATGTGGTTGTTCGTTATATAAGTGTACAAAGTGAAGAAGACAACAATTAAAATTTTCAACATTGTTGTTTAAAATAATGATCGAAACATTTGAACTTTTCCTAATGTTTTAAAGGATTACAATGGAGCAACATTTAATCATAGGGACTACTTTACTGTTAATCTCTTTGGCTAGCAAATGTATCCCCCAATTACTTTCAGCACTGAGGGATTTACACCGTAACACCGACGGTATTATGCTGGGCTGTATATTTTTGAGTTATTTGCTATTCGATTTTTCAGGCAGGTTTAGGGTCTCCAGTATTGTCACCATTAGTAAGAAAGTTATTTATTTATTAAATAATTCATAAACATGGGTAATACAGGGTTGGTAAAATAACAATAGGAAGTTCCATGGTTCGCCATAGGCATATGAAAATGAAAGTGTATTTTTTTTAATAAACTTTTACTCGCTTCAGATGCAGGCGGAGTAACGCCCTAACTAGTATTAAGGTACATCACAGTCTAATGTGACCCTATTACGCTTCACATAAAGGTTAAATTCCTATAGAAGGCTCACATTTAACGTCGTATGACATTAGCAGTTCCATCACTCCCGACCTGTGCTCCCGACATTTGTCACAAGTTTAATGAATTTTGTGGAATTACAGAAGTTCCACTTAATTATTATTGGGTTTTATATTAGGAAATGTTCATTACATATGTATATATATTATGATTTGATGAGCAGATCAAATCATACGATCACGAGCTAGGGACAAGCCTAAAAAAGGCTAGGGACAAGCCTTTTTTAGGCTTGTCCCTAGCAGAGTTTGCGCGGAATTTGCCGTAGCTAGCGGTTCTTCTACGGGTCATTAAATATAAAGTTTTCATTATTTATATTTCGTAATATTATCACCATATAAAAATGAAGGTAAGTGTAAAAGTAAATCTTCAGTTTCAGGGGAATAAATATTTTATTGCTCCTTTATATCTACACTAATATTATAAAGAGGAAAACTTTGTTTGTTTGTTTGGTTTGGTTGTAATGAATAGGCTCAAAAACTACTGGACCGATTTTAAAAATTCTTTCACCATTCGAAAGCTAAATTAATCCGCATAACATAGGCTAAATTTTTTTTTTGAAAAAAAATAGGGTTCCGTAAGATATTTTGGGTTTTTCGGACAAAAAAGGAAAAAAACTACCAGAAAAGTTGCTTTTTTGCGTATTCTGCCTAAACTATAAAAGATACAACTATAAAATGTTCTAACTAAGTGTAGATCTCATTAATATCTACAAAAAAGTCCGCGACACACTATACCTACCTATGTCGGGTGAAGCACAACAACCATTTTTTTATTTAAAAAAATTGAATTTTTTTTGGCTACATTAAAACGCGTTTATTTTACTCATGCTACTAATCCTTAACAAAATAAATTATTTCAACACTAAGAAAAGTTTACGTAGATATTTTTGGTCTTTGAATGATTAAAATTGGACGTTTGGTTTTCAAGTTATGGCGAAATTAAAATATTATTCTGCTGCACGGCCGTCCCGTTGCAAAGTGGGCGTCGCATTGGCGGGGGTGTCCATGCGGGAGGGGTATATTATCCAATTTAATATTTTAAATACATTGTTGAATAAAGATCTAAGTAGTTCTTTACAGCATATGATTTAAATGAACATTTTCGAAGATATTAAATATATAAAAATTGCGGTGCGTAGCGTTTGCGGTTGGTTTGCGGCGATACCGGCCGACGGAGAAGCCGGGAGCGTGCCTTTTACGATCAACATTGCACCCGTGCGAAGCAGGTGCGGGTCGCTAGTTGTAAGATAAACTTGGTCTAAAAATTTGTTTGCATTTTGTACTCGCCATGAACTTTTTTACTTTGTATATATCAACATTCATCTCATTAAGTTTACACCTACATATCAATTTGTACTATAATGCAGACAAATATTTGTAGGTTGCAGTATTAAGGCATGCCCTCTGTATTCAAATGTTTTACGTCCGTCCCGTAATTGTAGTTGTTTGTCATTTGTCTCTCCAGTATCACGTTCGCATGTTCCATTATCTGTGTGTAACGAATGGATGTCGTTTCTAGGTTTTCATCTTACTATATTTCTGATTATTTTGTTGTTTTGGTACAGTTTGTTTGTTTCAAAGAGATTTATTTTAGTAATTATTTCAACAACATCGGGATTTCTTAAAAAATATGTAATATGACTTATCCTACGTTTTATTATTATTCAAAAACAAAAGAGTTCAACATATCCTATAAACACAAATAATGTACAAACCCCTACTCAGAACAAAGGCGAGATGTCGCAAAGAAATTCTCGTTCATTTATCAAAAGCGGCCAAATATTTGTCGAATACAAAACAAACTGTGGCCGAAACAGCTAAACATCGCATATATTAGAGGCATACTGTTTATTCTCTGTATATTTCTACTAGTGACGAGGTACAGCTGGCGGTCGCAGCTGGTTCGAGAGACCACTTGAGACTCGCTCTCGACTCCGTCAACAATGTGCCGATTACTTTCAAACGTTAATTGTGAACTTTAAATCTCCCACAATAGAGGCCATTATTATCCAAGTAATTATGCCAACTGTTCGCGAAGTAATACCTCTTATGCAAACTGGAAGCCCCTTAAGAGTTTGAGACGAGATGTTTTTCTTTTAAATTCATAACGGATCTTCAAAGTACGCTCGTTCGTTAAATGTTGTTTTGTTTATGTTCGGTTTGTATACATCGTTAAACGGGAATATTTTAGATCATTCAGACCTCACTTTTATTGGGAACACGTGTGATATGATTCTTAAAGTATGGAATGGTTAAAATAAACCAAGATTCTCATTTGGATAACGATACATTTCTTTTTATAGATATTTTATGTACGATTACAATGGGTTTTGAGGTTTTGTATTGTATGTCCATATGGCTATATGTGTACATAGTTTTAAATAAGAGTAGTCCTTCTTTTATTTAAATGGGCGAAAGACACTGTGAAGCAAAACTACCAGGTCGTAGACATGAATGAAAGATATGAGTTTAAGACATCGAATAATCTTTAACATTTTTGTTTTAGACATTAATTAAATTGTGTTTCGATTCATATATCATAAACCACATTTTTGTTGGTGTAGTGTTAAAACTTGGTAACTATATAACACATGTCAAATGTAAGAGAACTTGATTTACTATTTATTTGCTTTAATAGAAATCACAAGAAGTGCTTTTATACGTGTAACTTTTTATAAGACAAGGCTTCTCATTAAATATTTCATACAATACACTCAACTCCGCTATTCAGATAGTACCTACACTGGATGCATGTTTCATGAAGTTTAACGACCACTCCTGTCATACTATTGACGAGTTCCGCATGTCTATATGATATAGGGTTGCCAATGTTTTCACTGGAATATTAATGTAATTGGAACTGGGATGAACAGTGAGATTGGCAGTGATCTGTGGATATCTTTCAATAAACAAATAGCACCTTCCACGTGGCATCTTTTTCGGGATAGATTAAAGGCAAAGTTCATAATTTCTCCTGCATAGGCTTTCCTTTAACATGACCGGCACAATTTCAAGAGGGAAGCTAATAGGAGGATTCAGTTGGGCTGGGTGGCATTCGGCAAGTTACGTCAGGTCTTCACGTCAATGATTTCGTAATGCTTAAAAACAAAAGTCTTTGAGCAATGCCTCCTACCCGTACTAAAATACGTAGCTGGGACATGGACACTGACTGCGGGATTGGTTCACAAGTGCAAAGTAATTCAACGCGCAATGAAGCGAGCTGTGCTCGGGGTTTCTCTAAGGGATAAGATCAGAAATGATTTAATCCGTAAAAGAACTAAAGTTATCGACATTGCCCGCCGTATCAGCAAATTGACGAGATCTGGAGTAGAGACCGCGTCTCGGCAAGCGTAGCGTAGGACGCCCTCCGGCCCGATGGACCGACGACTTGCAAAAGGTCGCTGGTGGAGGCTGGATGAGAAAAGCGGAGACATATCCGGCAAATCTGGCACAAAATGGTGGAGACCTATGGCCAGCAGTGAATTGCGATATGTTGAATAGGAAGCTTTTCATAACAGTGCTTTTCAAAGCAAAATCCAAAAATTCTAACTATTCCGTGTAACGATTGAGAAGTCACCAAATGTTTCGAGTATGATCTCCATGCAGTGCAAATCTTGTGAGCGTGAATAAGGTTTTTATATTGCTATTGTTGTTTTCAATGTATAAATTGGACCTTCTTTGTTCTCTCATCATAGATTATGTCCATCACTTAGTTTAGAGGTTAGATGACGCGAGGTGTATGTGTAAGGATATATATTTATTTCCGATTAAAGACAGCCCTATGCAATTTAACAATGGGAAAAGTGCGTATAGTTTTTACCAGTGGCTATAAAAATGCAATTTTTGTGAACTAAAATCGTGTAGGTGCGGCCGCTTTTTCATACGTACAGGTTTATTCTTGCATTCCATACTGTGGCTCTACGAGTAGTTTTTATGTTCCGTTTTTATATTACTTTATTTTTTAGTCATAAATATTCACCAGTCTAGATTTTATGTGCGTTGATTTTTCAGATACGTAGCAATACTACCGAATTCTGACTTCGAAATTTGATTCTGTAGTCGGTTATTACCATCATATTCCGGGTTTCTATTGCGTCAACCACTCGAAACCCATCCACTGTGTTATGGCACGGATTTTGAGCTCGCATATCACCCACATATCAATAACAATTCAGCTGATGTGTATTACTATAGTCATTCCTGTGCGTGGTATATTTTCGAGTACCCCCCTCCGCCCCACCCGTCGCTACGGTCCATGAACTTTAACGAGCAATTACCGCCCCTTGTTCCGTATATCCTAGTTCTGATGGCATCCTGGTATACCGCAGGTTAGATTAAGAGTATTTGCGGATTGACGTTGATTGGCACGGTTTATTGTGTTAGATATAAAAAACGACTTTCCATATTCATGAGATCCTGGTATTTAAATATAGTAAATTGTTGAGGTTCAATATTGAGCCTAATAAAAGAATTTGATGACACATGCTATGATAAAATATATTCATAAGGATACAACTTTATTATTTAGTAGAATTTAGTCAAGTCTGTAGTATTATAGTAGTCAAGTCAGTAGACTGGACAAAATTCTTCCATTTCACCCAAATGTGTGTAAATGTTAACTAAGTATGTTTCGCTCGAGTTCATCAAAACAAGTCCAATACTGGACGTAAATCTACGCATTTTCATTTTAATTAACTAAAGAGTAATAATTGTGTTACTTAAAATTCATATTTACGTTAGATTAAATTGGTAACCTTAGGTTGCGTATCGTAAAATAAAATAATTCATTGGTATCTGTAAATTATCTTGAACAGCGACGCAATCGACTGGAATGACTCCAAAAACAATTGCATGTGCCTCGTCACACGGCGAATATTTGCAAAAGCTGCCTCCGCTCGGTTGTATTGAGCTATTTTATTGTTTTAATACGAGATTAAACAGCATGGGCTCGAAAATTCCAAAACAATTCCAAATGCACGGCAGAACACAGAGGGGTTGCCATGGCGACCGGCGAATTTGACGGCAAAGGTGTTTACAAATTGCGATACAACTCGGTACTTCACACATGGAACGGCCTTATCTCATGCGAAAATATGATAGGGCCTATTTGTGAGACACGCGCGTACAAACATAAAACGTATGTGTGCGGGTCAAGGGGGTTAAAATTATGATTTCATTGCAAATTTTATTCTGCCCCGCGTAATGTATGTTGCGCCTTGGGCAGTTCTCTTCCATTTAACAAACATGTAACAAATGACGAGCGCTCGCCCATTGTTTTGACTAAGTGCAAGTTTATGTTAATTTTGTTTGAGAATG
This sequence comes from Leucinodes orbonalis, assembly GCA_019425675.1. Classification (NCBI taxonomy): domain Eukaryota; kingdom Metazoa; phylum Arthropoda; class Insecta; order Lepidoptera; family Crambidae; genus Leucinodes; species Leucinodes orbonalis. The sequence goes on from PQWD01003168.1 coordinate 41,407, forward strand.
CGCGGTCACCGTAAATACTTATCTGAATTGTCTTTCCGAGAAGTGCACAGCTGTAGCAAAAAGACTAACGGGAACTATTCGCGGGCGCTGCAATAACTTTAGCTCAGTGTTAATGTGTTCGATTTTACAGAGCTTAATTCGATAACTCTTGACTTAAGTAAGTACACGGAGAGGCGAGCAAGTGACGATTCTTTACATTCTATGTGCAGGCGGCATGAATGGCGACTTTACCGTAGTGTTATTTTAATTGAATTCCGTATTCTATTTTGTATTTTGAGTGATTCTCTAACGGTGATATAGTAATCGCGTTAGAGAGTCAAGAGCGCAGTCTAATTTTAAAGTGTTGATAAAGTTACAATTTGAGTTTTTAATTTCCCACAATATTAGAATACCTACCAATAAAATTGTATAATTATTTAATAGAGAGCATTACTACACTGGCTTGTTCGTTATTACAAGTCATTCCACGATTGGACTATGCCCACCTTATGGCTTAAGGGTTTATTCAAGTCTTCCACTCTCCCATGTGTTAGCTAGGCGTCAAAGCTTCGTTCATTGTTTATGTAAGCACATGCATTTTGTTTCGATTGCAGTCCTAGGCAATAAAGCGAAAATTAAGAAAAGCTATGCTTTTAAATCTAAGTAATAACATAAGTTAATATTGTGTAATATATTACATACGCCATAAAATAAAATTACTTAATTTGACTACGGTATATCACTATTGACGTGTCTCTAACTACATTTTGACAGTAAAATTTTCTATGTATAGTTTTGTTGTATTTCTAAGATATGGAAAGCTGCTAATAATACTTTAGCCTATATCGACAAATTATTGCTTTGTTTAGAGATATAAACAAATCCAAAGGAAGTGGAACTAAGGTATATATTTATAGAAATCTTTTAATTTTAGTAGCACTTATAACTTTTTTATTTATCATATTATTAATCACTAAATTGACTTGCTGGATAGTATGCTTCCTAGTCGGACCACATTTAATATAAAATGTTAAATGGAGAAGATGTTTCGGTATATTTTACTGTAATTATTTAGGTTAAAAGTTTGGCACACAACACATATTTATAGTGGAATCTTTTATTGGCAATTTTTCCGTAACCCTTTGTACTACTATTTATTTTGTGATAATTTTAGGAAGATTCTCTTTAGGTAGCAACTCTTTAGAATTACGGAATTTGAGTACTGAATGGAGGCGCGGCCGTGAAGCATCACAGTTTTGAAAAGTTTAATACAATGAACTAGCTATATCAAGTTTAATGTGAACCCCGAGTACTTGAACATTATTGAGAACATTGAGTATAGTTTGTGAAACCACATTAAAATAAGATCTTAGTGGTGATTTTGCCATTGGAAACAGCGCGCTTTCTGATAAAAGCGCGCCGTTTATTTTAGACTTAATCGTGAAAACAATAAGGTTTCATTTAGAGTTTAGACAGAAGTTACAGGGAAAAGAGGCATTTTAAAATAAAACGGGAAAGTTTAAATAGGAAAAAGTGAGTGCACCACCGAAGATAGTGAAAAAGGCAGGGAACAATTTAAACTTTTGTACTGTCGAGTAGGGTGACCAAATGTAACGATAAATCATATATAGATTTCTTATAAGAATATTTTGATATGGTCCAAGGTGCAGATGGCTGATATTTTGTGGACTGCACTGTATCGAATTTTCTGCTTTAGTCATTATGATATATAAAACCTATTAATACACTTTATTTTCTAATATAAAGATTGTTAAATTGTTCAGTAAACCAGTTCATAATTAATAATTCTTAATACCCTTGGTACAATTGTATTCTTATACAATTGTAGAAATACAAGGGAATACAACATCTGAAATTATGAAGTCATAATCAATTCAATTAATAATTATAACTACAGTTTACATGTATTAACATTCATACTTAAAGCCAAGCTTAATGCTAGCTATTTGCGTTTACAAGAACCAAAATTAATTGACTCCGTGTATGTTAAAGTTTCAGCGGACATATCCGCTGCAAAAAAGTGTGCTCTCAATACGAGGGTAGAGGTCTAGAGGAAAATTACACCACCCGAACTCTGTAACATTGTAGCCAAAAATACTGTTTCATGTAGCTAATTTAACTCTAGCAAGACTTCAGTTGATGGATGTGAAGAATCCCCCAAAAAAACTTACAAATTAAAAAAGTTCTGAAAATATTATGCTCCATTCTGCTTTTTAGGGTTCCGTAGCCAAATACGGAACACAAGATTCGTCAAGTCTGTCTGTCTGTCCGTCCCTATGTCACACCTTTTTTCTCCAAACATTGAACTGGAACTCAATTATTTTTTTCATCATATATTTTTTTTATCTATTATTTTATAATAATTGATTGTGTATAGTTGATTAGCTACTTTTATTTATTAATAATTAATTTATTAAATTCTTTATTTCACCAAATACAAAAAAGGATACGAAAAAAATAAAGTACAATTATTACAAATAAGTGTTATTTTAGTGTTGTTGAAGGGTATTGTTATGACTAGCATCACCCGCGGCTTAGTTTAGTAGCCTTAACTACGTATTATTACTTAAAATGTGTCGGTCCTCCGCTATTTACATCCAGCTTCCACCAGCAACGTCGTCGATCCATCGGGACGACCGCAGACTGACTGCAGATATTAATTTAATGGATTATTTCATAATCTATTGATAGGCAAAAATACATCCATTGCATTATAAGATTTATAAGGGACATAAAGTACATTAATAGCAGACGTATTTTTTTCATGGAAAAAATTAGTTCCAAACAAAACGGTGCTCTAAGACGGCCCGTATTGACCGGCAGATAGAACAATAGATGGCATTCGAGGGCACACGATGCTGCATTTTAATTTCCTACAAGCAGCCCCAACAATGGATCGTAATAGGTGTACGATGAGTGGGAACTGACCAGGGTCGGACTTTGGTTGCGATGGGGTCTCAAAAGCTTTGAGGAAATGTATTTATTGTCATTTTTGTGTAGCGTATTAAGAAGTGTATGATTTAATAATACCTATATATCCATAACTTACGAGTTTCGTAACAAACTTAATTGGCGCCAATTCGCCTCCACGGAATACTCATTTTATGCATGTTTATACTGTTCTCTTTCGTCCGGCTTCTCATTACCTTAGAAACGTTCAGGTTCCTTGAAGGTGCACATCCTCGCGCATTGAGATCATTGGATATCCTCCAGCTTGAAATGCAACTTCATTGAACAAGATATAACCCTATAATTTTTCAAACCTATATTTTTTCTTCCTTAGGTTGCCTCGAAGAAAATGCCTTGTGCAATAAGGCCGCCCATTAACTATCTCTTTTATTTTACGTCATTTTCTTAAAGTGTTATTTGGTGTACAGTACAATGAAGCATTTAAAGATTTTCTATATTTAGGTTTGTAATTTTAAACACTTTCCAGCACGTTCGCCAATGCTTGGCCACAAACATTGGACATCTATTGTGTCTGCCTATATTAAACTTCCAAGTACAAATATATATACTTACTCGTTAAGAAGGCTTAATAAATATTACTGATATTTATGTCAATAATATGTTCCAAACACCGGTATGTGATAGTTTTTTTATGTTTATTGAACTATAACCATCTATTATGACAATTACTTGAATTGTTGAATATTCAGACACTTTTAAGTTGGACAAACTCAAATTTATTTAAATAATATTTTATTTTGGCCCTAAATAGTGCGGATACATAACGGGTACAATGATAGTAATCGATTAGATTATTCTGAAATTGATATTAAAACAAAGCCATACTAACCCTTAATCTGTCCCTGAGCGCAGCTTTGTTGCTGGCAACACTAAACAACTACCTGAGCGAAGTGCATTTCACCAGCCTAATGGGTTTTGTCTGTCCATGCAAGGATCTAAATGAAAAGTTGAGCGCCAAAACGACTCTCTTTCACGTTTTTCCCACGATGTGTTAATAGTAACAAATTGCTCGTATAGTGCAAATTAGTAATAGTTCCCCTTTAAAAATGGATATTAATAACTAAACAGATTCGCGACGCTTTTGAAATTGTTTTTGTTACATGTAAACGCGCAAGGAAATAGACATTCAGTTTTTATTACTTGCGGCATATCTTTAAAGGAATAAAACGTGAATTAACTTACAAAAATATAATTAGCTTATGCATAAGAAGCCGCTACATGCATTTAACTTGTCATAATCATAATGAAATGACTGGGCTTTCAAGCTCGTTGGTATGAAGACATTTGTATAATGTACTGTCATATTACAAGTACCCGTTGCTTACAAGTTATCGAATGATGATGTGTATGTTTAATTATGTTATGAGGTTTCACCTTCAAGGATATTTTTAAACACAACCTTATTGCCTGAGTGCAACGGCCATTTTTAAAATAGTGTGACTTTTTCACATTTAAACGCAACGCATTTCTATGATCTCTGGTAAAACATGAAAATTTATAAAGATAGCTAAATATTCATTATTCAAAGGTAAATAAAAAACATCTTCAAACAAAGTACAGATACTTAAAAGGGAAAAGGATATATGAACCATAGTTTTGGTCAAAAGATCTCAGCTTAGGAATGCTGGAGCGATGCTTTGTAATGCCTTGCAACAATGCAATTTTCAATTGAATTTATTCATATTTACAAATCACTCAATGAAATTTGTCCCGCAATTAGCTGCTCAAACTCATCGAGCAAGTCTTTCGCTTCATCCAATCCGTTGGTCAATTTCCTTCAAAGGAATTTTCTAGATAAGGCCACACGTGTTGTGTCGACAGATTTGTTTACGAGTAAGCTAGCTTAGGTATCTATTAACGTTATCTCTCGATTGCCTAGTTAGCCTAAATGGACTGGTAGTTTATCACCGCTTTTAAGTAAGCAGGGTTATTGAATACCTTTGGTTTTCTCTTTCACACGTTCGTTATGCAATGTTGCAATTGTATTGACGAAATGTCGATATTGGAAATAACATTTGGTAATTTAGCGAACGCCCAAGGTAAAAATCTAGAGATGAATCTTTAATAATATAAATGAAACGATTTAACTTCAGATAGAGCATGACTCAACCTATTAAACGTCCTCACCAAGGGAAACACACCTACCTGTAAAGGGTGTACAGGCCTTATTCATCCACGCAGGCCTATTGCGGATTGCCGACTTCACGCACAACATTTGAATCTCTTCGCAGCGTGAGCAGGTTTCCTCACGATATTTCCCTACACCGTAAGTTCGTCGGAAAACGTACATATTATTTCGAAAATTTGAAAAGACATTGATACTTGGCGGGATTCGAACCTGTACCCTCTAGATCTGAAAGCAAGAGTCTTCACCAATGAGCCACTGATGATGTTGGCATGATTGTGTTAGTCTCTAAAAAAGCCCTTTAAAAGCATTTTTCTCGTCATAATCTGTACGCTTGACAGATGCATTGGAGATAGCAGTTACTGCTCCTGTTTAATGCTTAACCCTTTCGACAACGTTAACGCCAACGACATCTTAAGGCGTTAGAATCCATAGATTTACTATTGTGTCTGGATTAAAATTAGATTGGATTGGCCTAAAATTTGGAGTTTAAAAGGTTAATGTGATATTTCAGTCGCCTTTTACGGCACCCACAGGAAGAGTAGAGTTTGTGACAATTGTATCATTATCTGCTGTCACAAAATTGATACAAAAGTGTTGTACCTGGTATCATTATTAAGGTAAAGTTGATTTAAAGTGATGAATAACATAGCCTTATCTGTTTGGTGCATTACGGCGTATGAGTGTGTCATCGCACTATAGACATCGTCAATTACATATCCGAGCGCAAGATCCCGGACATTAGTCTCGGTGGGGCATAAAGTGTCGCGGTGCGTCACAGAGGCGTGCACCTCGAGCTTTATGGCGTGAGTGACGCGCGTCCGCTGCGTATGCGCTGCGCTTAATTACGTATGTTAGAGTTGTTGCGTGCCTATTGTCGATATCAACATTTTTTATTTCACTTATATTATTTTCGAATTAGTTTTATTATGAATACATTATTTATTGCTTTCTAATAAATTAGAACTTTGTATACTATAAATGAAAATGAAAATGAAAAGTGTTTATTCAGTTTAGGTCCTTAAAGAACACTTATGAATGTCAAATGAAGCTACCACTGGTTCGGGAGGTAGTTTTCCACTGAGAAGAAACCAGCAAGAAACTCAGTAGTTACTCTTTTCAAAAAAAATGTGTTGAATACAGATTCATTTGTAATCAAAATAATTATATAAAGCAAATTATATTTCAATTTTTATCGTATATTGGTAAAAATATAATAATCTACAAAAGTACTATTAAGCAGTTAAGTATTATATAAATTTAAATAGATGACAACAAAAAAAAACAAAAGTAGTGCAGGCGTGGAAATCAACATGTCCATGAGTTTTTATCATTTATATAATCTTCAACACTATAGTAAGCTTTTTTTATTAAAATAGACTTTACATGAGACTTAAACTTATGCAGGGTAAATCAATTACATTTGTGGTAGCTTATTAAATATTTTAATGCTTAATCCCACAAATGAGTTCCCAACCTTATGCAATCTAAGATTTGGAACGGCAAGTTTGTGTTTGTTCCTAGTGTTCAAACTATGATTATCTGACTTTTTTGAAAATACATGTAAATTTTGTGTAGATAGATGACGCAGTCTAGAATGTACTGAGACGGTAATGTTAAAATATATTATTTGTTTAAATAATTCCCTTAGTGAGTCACGTGATTTAAGGCCGTATATGGCACGGATGGATCTTTTCTGCAATACAAAAATTGTTTGTAGATCAGCAGCAGACCCCCACAAAAGTAGACCATAAGACATCACGCTGTGAAAATAGCTAAAATACACAAGTCTTGCAGTCTCAATATCAGTGAGACTTCTTATCTTCCTTACAGCATATGCAGCGGAACTAAGCCTTCCTGCCAAAGCCGCAATATGGGGACCCCACTGCAATTTTGCGTCTAATTTTATACCCAGGAAAACGGTTGAATTTATTACTTCCATGGGTCCTTCATCCAAAGTGATGATAGTATCTACCTGCCTTACATTAGGCATTGTGAACTTAATACATTTGGTTTCTTAGAGTTAAGAAGTAAATTATTGGTCGTAAACCAATGTAATACCTGAGAAAGTGTAGTATTTACATCGTCAAAAGTTTCTTTTGTCTATCCACGTTAAAATAAGAGATGTATCATCAGCAAATAATACAGTTTCACATAGGTTTTGAGTATAATAAGGTAGATCATTTATATAAATTAAAAATAATAAAGGTCCCAATATTGAGCCCTGGGAACGCCCATCAATAAAAGGGCTCCGCTGGAACTTGTTTCTCCGACATGTACGTTTTGGACTCTATTCGTTAAATATGATTGTATTAAATTAAGAGCGTCCTTATCGACACCGTAATGCTTCAACTTCATGAGTTAGTTACGCAATCGAATGCCTTCGATAGATCGCAGAATATTCCTATAGCATCTTGCTTATTTTCCCACGCCTCAAAAATATGTTTCATTAGTGCCACTCCTGCATCAGTAGTGGATCTGCCTTTAGTAAATCCAAATTGATTGCTATGTAATAATTTGTTTACGTTGAAAAAATTGTTTTCAAATATCTTACTTAGAGCTGGGAGAATAGAGATAGGTCTGTAGTGAGACGGGTCACTCTTTTCTCCAGATTTGAATAAAGGTATGATTTTACTAATTTCATCAAATTTGGAAATTTGCCCTGGTCAACACACTGATTAAAAATAACAGCTAAGTGAGGAGCAATACATATAATTATATTTTTAAGTATTTCTGTAGAGTCCCCATAAATCCTCTGTTTTTTAAATATTTAACTCTTTAAAAGTTCTGATGATTATCCCTGCATTTACATGTGTAAATCTAAAAGACGTTTTGCACTCATCAACATGTGACTTGAGGAGAAAACAGCAAGATGAGGATTTGAATTTAATTTACTAGTTACAGTACAGCAAGTAACTTTTCTAACCTGAGAGTCAGTATCAAGACTCCTGCCATCAATATTCAGTGAGATCTTGTTATCTTGTGTTTTATTTTACAAGTCTCCTTATTGATGATATTCCACGAAACTTTACTTTTATTAGTAGCATTGATTATTTTATTTTTAAAATAATTAGCTTTAGCTACTGCGCAAACTTTTTTGAATAATTTTGAATAATTTCTAACATACTCTATGATAACAGGGTCATTAGTATTAGCCTTAACATCATACAATTCAAATAACTTTTTTCTACTTGTATAAATACCAGTAGTGGCCCAGTCGCTAAATTTAGATTTTAAAGTATTTAATCTGACATGTTTTTTTGGAAATGTACCATTAAATTCCTTTTCAATTACACTAAATAATTTATTATAATGTTCATCGACATTTTCATTACTATAAGTTAATAAAGGCAACTTGCTAGATATATTTTCCTTAAATTTTTCTATGCGATATGTTGTAATTGGCCGACAAACAAAATTACATGAAGTTGGGGCAAGACGGTGCTCAAACGATGCCATCTGTCCGCTATGATCAGAATTAATGAAATTTATTATACTCTTGTCATTTATATCAAAATTACAAAAAATGTTGTCTAAACAAGTGGCCGAGATTGAAGTAATTCTTGTAGGTTCATTAAAAAGATGAATTAAATTAAATGATTTAAAAGATTTAGAAACCTAACAGTATTTGGTGAATTTTCTAAAATGTTAATGTTAAAATCACCACAAACAATAACTTTTTTACTAGATGAACTTATTTTTCTTAATACTTCTTCCATAGTAGTCTCAAATACATTAAAATTCCCTGATGGAGGCCTGTACACACAAACGATTACATGTTGCTCCAGCTCTGCACACGCTAGTTCAATAGTTCGTTCCACAGAAAGCGACACCACATCTTTACGCTCTTTAAATTTAATTTTATTATTAAATAATATTAGTGACCCGCCTCTAATAGCCGATTTCCTAGTAAACGAACTACTGACCATATAGTTATCAATACTAATAATTAGTTCATGCTGCTTTAACCAGTGCTCGGTAATACATAGTATGTCAACATTCATTTTATTTAAATAATAATTCTAATTCCTTTCCAGAAAACCCCTGAATATTCTGATGAATAATTTTAAGGCAGTTGGGATTTTCCTTTGTCACCGGTTTGCCAGAGAAGTCCTCTATTGTCTTATTATATAATAAATTATTTGAACATCTTCAAAGTCTGAATAAATAATTTTTAATGTTAAACGCTAACAAAGTAGCTAGTTTCTTTTTATTTTATAAGGCAAATAAAAAGTTTTGCCAGTCAAAATAAACTTATTTCTATAAATTTGTTTATGTCAAAAACACAAACTTGTCACTATGATATATGTTAAATTATATAAAAGATATTCAATAAGTGAATACAGTTATTCTGGCTAGGTGTATATATATACAATATAAACTTTGCAAAAACAGATGGAAGTGAAGTTCAGGTCTCTTTCAGTTAATCGAGACTGATTGCCCCCTTGCGGATTAATCAAGATGGAGGGCTGTTGATAATAGCAGATCGCCTATAGTTTTAAATTGTAGAGGGAAATGGGCGAATAATTAGTAATTTATTAATATTGGGCGATTTGTTAGTTGTAGGTTGTCTGGTCTGGCACAGGACACTGGTTACTCGTATCTGCATACATGGAGTCCACGCCACTGTACTATCATCAAAGACAGTAGCCAGGATCAACAGCCACACATGCATACCGAAGCACGAGGTACTCATGAGATTAAGTTTTTTTGCTTGTAATATTGTCAAAAACTCGCTAGGCGCTATGCAATCGATCCGTTAAGTTTATTAGTAAGTTATAACTATAAGCAGTATTCTTATAAAATGAAACCAACTAACAAAATTTCTAGATAAATAAAATTGAGTTTTTGCAGATTGTATCGTGAGATAACGGCCATCCCTATATTTCTGTGAATGTGAGGAAGTGCGGGGTGTGCGCGTGATTCATTACGCTACGGTATGTCTGAAGGTTTTATTTTTGAAACATGAGTGTCGAATATTGGCTTTCTT
>PQWD01003169.1:0-17905 GCA_019425675.1 Leucinodes orbonalis
TAAAAGTTTTATAGCCAAAAATGAACACAAATACATTCAATTGTCTGTGAAATCTAAGTAAATATATTCGTATCAAACATCAGACAAAACAACAAAAGACAAGCACTTTGATGTGAAGGCAAACGATTTGTGAGTTGTTTTGTCGAATAAACAACGCATTATCTATGATGTGTTCATTACTGTATTTACTAACGCACACTATTATGTGTTCTGACTTTATAAAAGTATTAAATAGACAGAATAAAAAATAAGAAATAAAGAGTTCAAATATATCTGAAGAAAATCGTTCACTCGGTCGTCTTAGTTGATTTCTCAACTTCATCTATTAGTATAACATTTCAATCTTTTCAAATTATCGCAGTCCGCTGGTTGGACAGACCTGTGTTGCCATTTTGCGCAGACATCACCAATTCTACACATTCCTCGTCAAAGAACATATTTCAATTAATCAAAAATAAAGATTAAAATGAAAAACATATTTGAAAAAATATTTTTGTGTTTAAGTGGAAGTGTGGATGTGTTGCCAATTCCAAAAGTGTGAAACGGAGTTCACGGAGTAGGAAAAAGGAATTTTGGCCTCTAGTAATCTCACCCGGCGACACATACTCGCAGGACGTCATGGCATTCTTATGGTATCACTCCAGATAACGCCCTTAAGTTATAATTTGCACAAATCATGACTTTCCGCGTTAAAACTTACCAAGTGGTTTTCTTATTCATATTTGTACTAAGACCCAACCCAAGCATAAAGTCCCAAAGTTTTTTTGTACGTATAAAACGCAATTATATATTAGTGTCATGATTTTAATTTACACAATTAAACACCCTTTAGCACTGCGGGGTCTTTTTTACCAATTAATGTTATAATATTTACTTTATCATCATCATCAACAGCTCAATAAACGTCCCCACTAAAGGGCACGAGCCTACCCTTAAACGGTGTATAGGCCTTTGTCGTCCACGCAAGCACAGTGTGGATTGGTCGACTTCACGCACAACCTTTGAATCTCTTCGCGGGCGTGCGCAGGTTTTCTTAACGATGTTTTCCTTCACCGTAAGACATCAAATAACGTACATATAATTTCGAAAATCCGAAAATACATTGGTGCGTGGCGGAATTTGAACCTCCACCCTCGAGATCGGAAGGCAACACAGATCACACCATTGAACCATCGACGCTCTAAGTTTACTTTTACTATAAAAGGAAAATATTTACTTTTTAAATTTTTATGTAAAAATCAAATTAAACGCTTTTCGTGAAACATTTTTATATCAATAACAAATTTCAAGGGAAGTTGCGTGAAATTTAAAGCTTTGGTCCCTAAAAAAATATTACTTCTTACGTAAAAGTTGCCCGGCCTTTAAAAGTTAGTATCGCTATGGAGTTTGTTCGCAAAGATTGATCACCGCTATTCATTGTAACGTTAACCAGTGGCCCCGTTCCGATGGCCTTCCCCACTTGACATCGTGGTCGAAGGTCTGGTTTACTACTGAGTTATGTTGCATGACGGCACTAGCTGACAAACGATCTGTACCAATAGTATGGAAACACTATGGAAACGATAAATTGTGTTTTGCTTAAACTGCCGCTTAACTGTCACTGACCATTAAAAACTTTCCCATTTGGTAGAATTTAATTTTATTAAGTTACGATAAAAGCGATAACTAAAGAATACGTGCAGATAATTATGGTATTGTTTTAAAGTATTATAATGGTAAATAGTGATGTAAATTTTTTAATTATGAAAATACTGTTCATGTTTTTAAATTTTGTCGGTCGGTTTAAATGGACACTGCTTCATTCAGTTTAGTATTAATCGTTATAATTTACATTAATTTTATTTTACTTTTTTTTTAAATTAAGTAAAAATGTTTGGGTAGGCATCGTGTCTTATTAATAAAAACATATTCTAGTGCTCTAACTCAACACAAATTTGAAGTTTTATTGTGTATTGTTAATTAATTATATTTCTTAATTTAATTATTGTTCCATAATTTCCTTTTCAATATCGCTTCAAGAGAGAGCTTTCTATGATAAGATAATGCTCGATCCATGGATAAAAGAGCTGACCAATATTTGTTTAGTAAAATAAAAAAATTGCATGTTAATGTGCATGCAGTGCATTTTTATGAAAATTGTCCAATAGTTTGTGTAATCTATAAATAGTATGAATTTGGTTTTCTCTAGCCACATAAAACTCATTTAAAATTCAGTTATATTTTTTGTTTCCTAACAACTTCTATTTGTCTATTTTTTTAATTAAATACCTAATTAAACACAATAAAAAGAATTTACAATTGAGAAAGTTCCATAAATAAATAGTTTATTATTAACGTATTATTATTAGTTTATTATTTAAAAATTAGAGTAATTATAATGGTATTAATAAAGTTGTTTCCAATTCCATTCTATGATTTTTACTACGCATTAGTTAAAGTTAGACCCACGAAGGTTGTAAACGATAAACATTTCTGACCTCAAACACTAATGGTGAGCACATTCAGTTTTATGATCAAATTTCTGTATTAATTGCTTTACAATGAAGTTTGTGACTACCATTTAAAGTAGAAAGGCTCGTATTGAGTTTATAATTGAGTTTTACTATGTACTGTCACGTTAAACCTTTCTACGCCACACGCTTTAACTTTGTATTATCAGTCTGTTAAAATTGGAAAATTAACTCGTAATTATGTAAAAGGGACCTTATCAACCATAGTTTTACAAAGCAAGTCAAAATTACACTACTGTCTGGCCGTTGTCACTTTTTAATTTAATTTTGATAATTATTTATCAGCTCATACGTCCCGAAGGGCACGAGTCTACCCGTAAAGGTTAGTCGTCTACGGAGATCTAGTGCGGATTGGCTGACATCACGCACAACCCTTAAATCTCTTTGCGAACGTGCGCAGGTTTCCTCACGTGTTTTCCTTATGTAAGAGAGTCGGATAACGTACATATATTCCCGAGAATTCGAAAGAAGTAATGGCGGGATTTGAACCTGTACCTTCAGATCGAAGGCAACAGTCCAACAAAGGGCTACTGAGTTCATCAAATTTCTGATAATTACGTGTACAAGCTGCTGGATAAGCTAGACACTAAAATTAATACATTGCTTTACACGCATAACATCTTTACGTTACTAGACTAGCAAGTGGAAACTACTTTAGGCACGAGTTTCTAAAAGCGTCTGAATTTAACGATATTTTGATACCATTAATGGTAAAGTGATACATCATTGAAAACAATAATTAATCGGTTATGAAATATCATTATATATATATTTATACTACCCATTCGACTGAAAGCTATTGCATCAGCGATTCCTGGTGGCCCGACAAATTTACGGGCCGAGCCGGTTTTCGAAATATTGAAAGATGTTTGTTCTTATCTTAAAATTCGAAACCATGCATAGGAATTACTTTAACGCAAAGATTTTATTGTTCAACATTCCTTATAAGAATAATTTCTCATTTTGTTATGGTTTTCTAATATATAATTAAATGACTCTTGACTATTAAGCTAAACTTAGATTACATAACCAGGGTGTTTAGACTTAACTGAAGTAGTCAAATCGTTCTCGTCAGTATGGATATTATGGTTAGTGTACAGCCTTGACCTCTTTCTTAACGAGGTGTCGTAGAAGGTGACATGGGTAAAGACGTGAATATCCAATAATTCACTAGACTTAGCACGAATTAACGCGATCGTAATAACTCGAATAAACGGATGAAATATTTTAAAAGAGGAATTACATTACCATAGATAATTTAAATAGACTTTCATAATATATGTAGATACGTGTCATGCTCCGGAGCATGCCAGTTGACGAATTTGGGATTTTTCTTGGTGCATAATTGGTGCAACCTCACAATTAATTGTGCTTCTGTAGTTTAAGAGCACAAAAACTTTTATTTTTTTCCAGCAAACCATACTGCAAATTAGGGCTGTTTCTGTGAAGTATTTTAGCACGAAAGTAGTATGAAAAAAATTAATAAACAAGGCAAGACACTATAACCACTAAGTATACATTTCATCTTTATTTCACTGAACAGATAATAAATACCTACTAAAAACGTCTCCTCTTCGCTTTATAGCCACAAGTTGGTAACCCAAAAATACGCGTAAAAATGTATCAAAACTCGATAATATCACATGACTTAGCAGTTTGTTAGCTCGTCGTATAGTGTCATAAAGCAAGGCGTATCCGTAACGGGTTAGGCTGCGGTCGAATTTATGAGCCGTGGTAAAAGCACCACATTGTTTTTGTAACACTGCCTGAACCCAGTTGAACACTATGCTATGTAACATACTTTTTCATAATACAAAGTTGAGTCATTCTCTTCATTGTGGAGATATAGTAAATCCGGTACACCTGCTGAATAATGGGTGAAAAAATTATATCTTACGGCATTTTGATGTGGTTTTCATGTGTTAACCATAAAAAGGATGCTGCACTACTCGTATCACTATGCTTTACTACTACAGAAGCACGAGGATAATAATATTGCTTGAATTGAATCGTGCATTTATACTGGGCTTATTTTAAAATTAAACTTAAGTGGTAAGTATAAATATAATAAGGTTTTGAAAAGAAACTTTAAAAAGTATTTTGTGGTTCCCCATAGATTTAACTTAACCTCCAAATTTTTTTTATTGTACCCACACATGTGGAGTATCTATGTGAAGTTCTTGAAAAATTATATTAAGGTTTTTAATATATATTTTTTTATAAATTGAAAAGTTTGCGTGAGACTTCTAAAGTTGAACAAACTATGGGGTTGATAAAATTAAAAATATATATGATATACATTACCATTGAATCTAACAACGAAATTTCGTTTGAACGATATCTGGTTTGTAGTTTTTTTATACGTCATAAACGGTGAACTCTATTTTCTCATAACAAAGCTGTAGGAAGGTGCCTAAGTAAATAATTATTTAATATTATGTTACTCCTGCTGCGGAACCCTCCTGGAGTGATTTCGACTCACACTTGGCCAATTTTTTAAATTTGTTTTTGAGTTTCTACAATTTGATTACATATGTAGGTAAATCACATAGAAGAAATACATGCTGCATTAAAATATTAATACTATTTCTAACTTTTTTCTTTACGTCACACATAAATCAACTGAAATCTAGTTCGATATTGGCCGCCATTGGCCGCTAGATGGGCTGTCAGCTTGATGGTTCACTGTATTTTAATAATATTTTGTTATATTTATAAATACTCTTAAGCGGCATTATTCTTCCTCCTATTGTTATTAAATACATTGTTGGGCTTGCATGAGGATAAATTTCACTCAAGTTAAATATACCAAAGTATTCAAATGATTGTGCTAAATTACTGTTCGCAAAGTAATACGTTTAATAGGCCTCTTGGGGCCTATAGTAATCTACGACTAGATGACCTAGTTTTCCCTTCGATAATAACTTAGAATTCTGCGTATTAATTTTGGTATTATCAAATATATCTCAAGTTACATAGCACCGAAACGATGTCTGCTAATCGTAAGAGTTTATACTGGAATTCATTCTCACAACGCAAATTAAGTCTGGGTCTGAATACTCGTATATTTTACCGAAAAAACTTTATCTTAAATGATCTGATAAATTACAAATATGTCATTATTACTCCGAGATGTCATTCGATTATTTTGCATTTCTAGCAACACGTTATACACCAGGAATTACGACATTTAAAATGCGAAAAGTCGGCTAATATCTTATTATTTAACACTTTCTACCCGGGTGAACAAAATTCTGACATAATAAATAAAGAACCTAAAAAATATAAACTTCATGTTACGTAAATATTGATTCAGGCACAATTCGAACCCATCTTTGGGCATTGTCCTTTAAAGAGAACAAAGAGCGCAAAAAGGGGCTGTAAAACATAGAAAAACATAAAAGAAACAATGAAGGTACTAAAATACTAAGATAATTAACAAATGTAAAAATAGCAAAATATAGTACAATTAAGATATTTCACAACATGTATTAACAAATCATAAATGTTCGTATTATTATTCCCTTCAACATTTTCAAGAATTCATAGCAATATTTGTTTCTTTGATAAATACCACGCTCACTGGAAATTTCCAGAAAAATAAATGATAATATGACCACAAAGGAACTCGCTGTCTGAAATGGCGAGAAAATGTTTCCAAATCATGTAAAACACAAGCTGTGTTTCCATCTGTAAATACGTTATTTGAAAATAGGGCTATGATTATCCCTGTTGGCAAAGGTTGCTTTTCCTTTCAGTGTTGTAAGGGATAAGTAAAAATTTACGTGAAAATAAATTGTATAAACTAACTGTTATATGAAAAATCTGGAAACATGGAACAATTTTTCTAACTTATATTAGAAAATTGTTCCTTAAAAAGGTGAACAATAATTTTATTCGTACTGCTATCACAAACGGTAATTGATTGTAACGGAAGTGGTTAATAGGTTAACATTTAGGCGGTGCTTGTATGCCAATCAAAATAAATAATTTAAAGAAAAATCAAACTAGAAACGTATCCTTGTTAGTCTAAGCCTTGCTCCAAACGTACTTCGTAGGCGTTAGCATCTATACAGGCTTACTGAATGTCCAACTGTACCCTAGTAACAATAAACCTTAGACTAAGTAGGAAGTAGTAACCACTTCCTAAACTATAAAACGTTAAAATAACCCCGGCAACAATTCGAGGGTATGGTTTGGGTTATTTTGCCAGCAGGTCATCGTCGAGAGATAAGCTCTCGATAAATTTCCTGCCGCTGACTACGCACATAAAATACGCATCGATAAATTGCATTCTAATACCATGTAAGTATATGGTTCTGGCTACATGCAGAATCCAGGATTGAGGAAATTTGATCCTGAACATGAGCAGATGAGGTTAATTGGGTCGCCGAATATATTTTCATGGCCTCATTATACTGGGAGCTACAAAATAAAAACAGATTTAATAATATTTGGTTACATTATCTACGTTGTATATAAAAAAAGAAGCCGGTGTTAAAATTATCTATTATGTTTAACTTGATACGAGTATTCACCGAGTGATTTATTTAGTTTTCTGTTTGCTGTGTGTGCACCAAATATGTGACTTGATTGCTGGATATCCTCGCTGAATAAAGTTTTATATCGGTTAGTTTATACATATATACATTATAATGTTAGACGCATGAGGGCATGGTAGTGGATTTTGGAGAAACTTATTTAATGACGATCATGTTATGTAAGGTGGCCTAGTTTTGTATGTACTTTGTCTGTTTCCTGGTGTCTTTAATATATGATTTAAGTATCGTAGTAGGTATTACATCAGGTTCAATCTTGTTATTAAAAGTCATATTACTGCATCCAAACCACAAAGCTACATACATACCTATCAAAACACATAAATCCAGACTTCGAACTACAAACAAGTCAATTTACGCCATCAGCCGGGAGCAATCTTCCATTTGATAAACTCTAATTTCCGATTTCGTATCTACGCAGTTAGGGCAGTTAGCCTAAAACCAATGTTTCGTTTCAATGAGTTATGAATTTATTACACTCTGGAACTGTTTACGAATCGAATTGACATTCATACGGTATATGTTTAACTTTATGCAAGGACGTACATCATTTTAATCTTATTTATTAGCCAATGCTTATTTCTAAGTCGATTTGTGTAGGTATTGTTATGTCCATTTGTTTTATCACTATGTTAATGACAGTTTTCTTTAGTATATTTATTTTATCTGTGCTTTCATTGACAAAGTTAAAGGGTTGTATCGTACCAGTTTCACATCAACAATATTTTGTTTTGTAATCACTAATGATTATTATTGCCCACGCGCTACAAAAGAACACAATAGAAGGTACATTGGCTTTAAATACTCATTTTATTAATAGCACTCATCGGAATCTTCTAGGAATTTCGTAAAAACAACAGCCCAATCTTTTGGTCTCGTTATGCGTAGATTTTTCAATAACAATTTATTTATTTATTTGGTACACAAACAGATTGTCTCAAGTCAAGTTTGTAAAATAAGTACAATAATCGATCATGACTAGACTATCCTATGACATGTGTACACGACATGATTTGCAGACTAATTTATTAATATAATTGACTCCATTACAAATAAAAAATACATAAAATATTGTATGGTGCAACGTTTAAATCAGCAAACGGGATCTGCAATCATTACGGGCTTCGTCGAAGTAATAATTAAAGTTGCACTGTTTTTAACCCCCGACGCAAAAAGAGGGGTGTTATAAGTTTGACGTGTTTGTGTGTCTGTGTGTCTGTCTGTGGCACCATAACTCCCGAACAAGTGGACCGATTTTGATTTAGTTTTTTTGTTTAAAAGGTCATTTAATCGAGCGTGTTCTTAGCTATGTTTTAAAATCGGTTCAGCCGTTATAAGATATAGGGGATGAAAGTGGGAATGAAAAACCGGTTGTTTACAAATATGCCCGAGTGGGTATCAAATAAAGGAAATGATCGTACATTACAATAGTAAGTAAGTAAAACAGGGTGTTATAAGTTTGACGTGTGTCTATATACTAAAATCTAACTTAACCTAACCTACCTATAAAAAGTATGAAATAAAAATTAAATTAAAAATTTAAAAAACTCCCGACACAAGAACTTAAGTAATTTCCCTTTAAAAAGTAAAAAATAATAAAAGAGACTTAATGTTAAAGTACCTAAGAATCTATTAATTTCTAAAAAAAACCTCGCGTTGGGGGACCGCTCTTAAACTATCAATTCAAATACAAATAGTCTAATTAAGTAACAGAGATGAACATAAAAACAAAATTAAGAGAATAATTCAAAAACTTTCATGAAATTCCTTCAAAAAGTCTTGGGTAAAAAAGCCTAAAGAGGTAACCATCTTATGAAAAATATCGTAGTAAGAAAGAAATAATTAGAGCGGTCCCCCAACGCGAGGTTTTTTTTAGAATTAATAATAGATTCTTAGGTACTTTAACATTAAGTTTCTTTTATTATTTTTTACTTTTTAAAGGTAAAATTACTTAAGTTCTTGTATCGGGGGTTTTTTAATTTTTAATTTATCGATGCAATTGATCCAGCGTGCCCAAAAATACGGCTGTAATTAAATTTTCAAAAACAATCCACGGTTTATTTTTATGTTGACAAGACAATATCCGCCAAAACTTATTTCTAATAATAAGAAATAATATATAGAGCAAGTTTTTTATCAATAATGTTTAGGCAACCTATAGTTTATTTATACAATGTCATGTGAATGTCCATGTAAGACATTCAAAAACTCCGAAGAAGCAGCGAGGATATTGCCAACCTACAAAAAAGGGAAAAGATGAAGGCGTAGGGAGTAAATATGTTACCCCTGTAGTGTAGTGGTTGAGAAGTTGACTATAATACCAAGGACGTGTACGATTCCCGAGCATTTCAAACTTTTTTGTGTATTATGTCAGTTTGTATTTAATTTATTTCTGGCAGTTTCAATGTATGATATGGATTTTTATTCAAAAATGTAAAGCATGTAACTATTTTTATCAACGGTTTAGTACCTATTATACAAGCTCCCGGGTGTTTTTTCTAAATGATTACTTGTTTTCTTTCTATATTGGGCATCAGTGACTCAAAAATGTAGTCAAAATGAAAAAACTGGTATGGCTCTTAACATAGCAATAATCCAACCGGTATGGAATAATAGGTGAGATTAAAAAGCAAAGAAAAAAAGAGATAAAAGTTAAAGTTTTTAAAAATATCTACTAAGATCGACGTAGGACATAGTAAAACCAATAAGACGTTAACTTAAAAAAATGGTTCAGATAATTACACAAAATAATGATAAAATAAAATTTCAAAAGTGCTAATATTTTTTTTTATTACACTTACGCATAATTCGTAAGCGTATACAAAGTTAAGCATTTTGGGCATAATGTATGCGAGGGATCCCTTTTTGAAATTTTAATAAACTATATTTGTTAGACTGACAACGTGACATGAGGAAGCGCTTAAAGTGAATTGGATATGAATATTAACAGGACTTTCCTTAAATAGATTATTAAACTGCGGAACAGTTGGTTGTTGAAAGTAGGTATGTACGTAAATTCAAAGTACTGTGTGTAAACAAACCCTTATAGATAAAATTGATTGACAAAACATCCTCCTTTATGACCCTTATAATAATGACATCGGTTCCAATCTATAATATTCAATTTATAGTAATACTATTTCATTTTCTTAACTCATTGCAATAAGGTATAGGTATATACTAATTAGTAACGATTACACGAGTTAATTCCACCAATGTATTATGATATTAATAAAACAAAAAAATCACTTACAAGATAAACAAAAATAATTCAAATATTCAAAATATAACTAATTCAAATATATTTACAAAAAGCCTAGAAACATAAATAAATACAAAAAGATATTTTATTCGGAGATAAAATTCGGATGGTATCGTGAGATGACTCTGCCAAACGCCTCTAGCCTCTTGGGCACCTTTCCACATGATGGCGACCTCAATCAGATATTTTAATATGAGTATTCCCTATGAATAAAATATCTTTTTATAAGTAATTACAATAACTACTGCATTTTATGTTCTTGTTTTTCCTATATAAGGTTTCATAAAATAAAATACATAAATTAAATAATTTAATTCTCCATAATCTCCACACACACATCAACATGTATAATAAAATGTCATTCAAATCAGATGAATAATTAAATATATTAAAACACTGAATTCCGATTCCAAAATCCATTAATATTTAAGTGAAATGCCATTTTTATTAAACAAATAATTACTTACTATAGAACTGCAGCCATATCGTCCACAGCTGGACTAAGACCTCTCACAACGACTTTCGTAATGGAGAGGTTACCAGATGACATAAATCTAGTAGTATGTATACATAAAAAGTATATTGGCTATTTTGTTAGAAATAATTTCACCATATTTGAGAGTCAATTACGTGTTGTAGTGTAACAATACACAATCATATGACATGCTCGCCGATATTGTTCCCATCTAATAAAGTAGCATCCTTAATAAAATTAATTATAATTTACCTGCAATAACGAGTATTTTAAATTCTAATCAATTCTGGATAATTTCAAATACGTACAAGAAAGCCTTTTTATGTCTTTTGTGTCATGCACTTTAGTTCAGTTTCTGAAGTAACGTGTTTTTGCAAATAAATAAAATAAAAATAAATAAATATCCACTGACATTCACACAGCGCCATCTAGCCCCAAGTAAAGGGTTAAGCCTGTATTATGGGTACTAAATAACGGATAAACATACATATATACATTTTTTTTTGTAAATACATACATATTATACATAGAAAACACCCAGACCATTACAAACAGACATGTTCATGCACACAAATGTTTGTATTGCCCGGGGATCGAACCCGGAACCCTTGGTGTTGCGGCCGACCTCTCAACCGCAACACCAAATGGGTCGTCAAAATAATAAAAAATATTTAAATTATTATATAAGCTGCCTCCAATAGACACTTTTTCTCTCTCGTTCTGACCTAATGACTCTCACGCGAATATCCCTAGCAGTCGACATTTGCATCCCGCCACCTTAACCAGATCATCAGTTCATCTGCTCAGTCAATATTTTTAACAATAATTCGTTAGCACCTGGTTGTAAGTGGCAATTGTCGCTTATAATAGTTCACATGAATCTCTTCTCCTTACGTTAAAGAATTGAGTTCTAAGCGGAGTCAATCATACGTTCAATAAAAAAAATGTATGTATTCAATTTTGGTCCATATAGAACACTTATGAATGTCAAATGAAGCTACCACTATATTAGTAATTCTACTGTATTTCTATCGCAGTCCACTGCTGGACATAGGTCCTCCGCTTATTACTGTATGTCGCACCCTAATTTTATTACAATATAAAGTGACGAAAGTTCTTTTAGAGCAGAAAATTGTGTTTCATAAGTAAATTTTATGAAACCATCTAATATGACGTATTAATAATAATATGACATGATTTAAACTTGTTAGTGATATGGTATTAAGAGGTGTTAGCACGTTTATGAAAAAAGAGTTAGCATATACCTCTGTTCAGCAGGTTCATATTAGAAATATCTAATACCTCAGAAAATGCTCTCTGAAGAGCAAGTAAACTGCAAGAATTATTTAGTTTCTTATCCCGTAGGATTTACTAGAGCGACCGAGTTTCTCGAGTCGGTGGTTGTCAATTTACTGCAAATGAAATTAAACCCTACTACACGGCTTCAAGGTGCTATTTACTAAAAGTATAGGTACCTAATACCAAGAGTATAGTTCTAGTGCCATTATCCAATTGAAAGCGCTTAGGCATAAATTTTGTATGAACCGAAATTGAGCTCGCCTAGAAAAAAGAGATGTGTATAAAACTGCATAAATGTAGGTTATTCTTTATAAATATTCCTAAGCTATATCGATTCCGTGAAATGTCTTTCAAGAACACGTATGGACTTTCTTTTGGGTTACAAATAAGGGTTTTTCATACTTATTTTCAATACAGACAGCATTTAAATTTCAAATAATAACTCCCCATAAAGCGATGATACATAGATGAATAAAAGTTGCTTATTAACATGTATTTATAAAGTCGCAATCGCCCCATCACAGAATCATTTTGCCAAAACCAGGAGACAAAATATGCTTCTCATCATCAGCTCAATAAACGTCCCCACCGAGAGGCACGTGCCTACCCGTATAGGGTGATTAGGCCTTAGTCATCCACGCGGGCCCAGTGCGGATAGGACGACTTCACACACAACCTTCGAATCTCTTCGCAGGCGTTCATGAAGGTTTCCTCACGATGTTTTCCTTCACCGTAAGAGCGTCGGATAACGTACATATATTTTCGATAATTCTAAAACACGTTGGTACGTGTCGGGATTTGAACCTCAGCCCTCCTGGTAGGAAAGCGACAGTCCACACCATTGAGCCACCGTATGTATATAATATGTTTCTATAATATGGTAAAAAAACCTTTTATCGTCAAGACCTTAGAAAGACTTTCTTAATTTAACTATAAATGTCAAGCATGTTACTTTGAAAATAATCAAGGTTTTCAGGTAAATAATACAAAACTCACACGAAAATTAAATAAAAATCCTTTCCATAATCACAAACTATGAAACGAATATAAACTGAAACCTTTCTTTAGGTTTATGAAGACATTTTGTTTCCAATAAAAGACAAATAGGTCCATCGATTGCCGGTGATCGGACCAATAAGGCTTTATGTTCAAAGCAAACGGTACCGGACAGCATTCGAACTTTATTGGATGATTACATCAGGTTTTTTTCCAATTTGCCTTCTTAAAGAATTCACACCATTCGTAGTTTATTAAGATACATGCTCCATTTACTATTTAAACAGTTTATTTACCACTTTTGAAAAGGAATACCCTAGTGTCTTTTATTTACCTGAATATTTCTAATTGATAATAAAATGCATTACGAAGACAAATTTTAGAAATTATAATAGGCCCTCTAGGGTCAAAAATTACTAAATTAAAGTAAATATTTGGTAATTTTTATTTGGAATGACGATCAAATTTAACAAAAGACAATACTTGATTCAGATGGCTTGTTATGAAGGAGCATACGAAGTCTTATTAGATGGTAAGAAGGTTCGTTGGCGGAATAAGCTACGATATATGATAAGGTTTGAAAGGCAAGCAGCAAGATTCCAGCCAAAGATTAAATGTTACAATCGTAACAGAATCTGTACTTTTCCGTCGTTATTTCACGCCGGTCGCCGCAAAGTCACGCGATACCGTGATACGGGTCTCGTACCACTCACTGTGATTTATCCGATTCGCGAGTATTTATGAGCATGTTGTTGGGTGAAATAGGTGTTTGATGAAACCATACGATGTATTAGTGACAATGATAAAGGAAACGATAAGCATTCCTTTAACAGTATTGTTAAGACAGTCATCAAGTAATGAAGGACGTAATTGTGTTCACAATAAATAAATATCTACTGACTTTACACAGCGCCATCTAGCCCCAAGATAAACGTAAAGCCTGTATTATGGGTACTAAACAACGGATAAATATACTTATAGACATATTTTTTTTGTAAATACATGCACATTATACATAGGAAACTCCCAGACATTTTACAAACAGACATTTTCATGCACACAATTTTTTGTACTGCCCGGGGATTGAACCCGGAACCCTTAATAAAAACCCAAGTACAAAAACTTTGAAAATCACGTAAGACTTTGACATTTTGATGAACTCACTCTCACAACACACACACAGCAAGGGAAACAACAGCCTTGTTTATATAAATGTCATTTAATTATTATTTATACATAGATGTGTATATTTTAATACTATTATATGTATCGTAATATTTATTTAATTAGTATTATGCATATGGCCAAGATTCTTAAATATATCACTTTATTAGATTTGTATTTAAATACCTATTGTTTATATTGACAGTCAATAAGACAGCCTTTCATTTGTTTATTTATTTATCCTTTATCTTTATCCATGATAGTCACTTGTGCTCTGTCAGAATAACAGCGTTGCCGTGTCCACTTTTGAATTATTTTAATGCCAACTCAACACACGGCAACAAAAGCTGAGACAGGGCCTTTTTGACCACATAAATATATTGTATTTTCTATTTTATTAAGTATACAATGATTTGCTTTTTTTCGTTCTTTTTACATTGTTTTTTTTTGTTTTGTTTTTGTTTCCTTTATCGTTGAATTGTTTTGTACTGTTATAGTCTTGTAATGTTAATTTTGTGGTCAAATAAACGTATTTTCTTTCTTTCTTTCTTCTTTCAAAAAAAGCGCTTTTTACTTTGGAGCATCCACACTATCTATTTAGGCGTCAGTTTATATATTTGAATTGTTTATTGAACAAACCCAACTATGAAGCTTTAACGATCGCGTAGTAACGGAAAATGGTGCTTGCTTTATGATGTAGGTAAACATATTATAATAATAACAACCCTCCACATGTTAGACCCATGTCTACACCAGCTTCAAAGAATCTCTCGGACCGTAAACGACAAACAAGGGACAACTTATAACAATATTCTGTCACACAAAGCATAAACCTACACGTATATCCCATGTTCGTACGTGATTTTCAAAGAGCGGTCTTTGAACTATCTTACCTGTAATGTAATAACTTATTAGATAATTTAAAAAGTCCACTTTATTGAAACACAAATAATATTGAAATATCTTTAGCATAGAATAACACCTCCAATGTTCGCTATTTTTATTGATGTTTTCTATTTTATGTAATCACACTGTTTTTTTTTTAATCTATACTAATGTTGTGAAAACAAAAAGAGCAAGATGCTCCAAAATATTCTTAAATATAACTTTAACAAGCCGTGACTGCTGGAATTTATTCCTTGACAGTTATGCTTTTCAGGCGGATCGATTTATATTACTAATAAATGTTTATTTTCGTGACGAGAAACGTTTTATAATCTATTGTCACTACATTACAAACCTTAATACACGTAACACTATTCTCTATACTTCAATACAATAATACTTGTAGTAAAAATATGTATTTTTTCAATAAACACGATGCATAGAATTAATTAAATTAAAGTTTGAACTAAGCTAAGATATTTTTCAGGTTAATAAAATAGTTGCCTTATAGATGGGATGTCATCTGTTTTGTGGTCAACTCGGTTTGTAAAACGTGCTTTCTTATTATTTAAGAAAACGTAATGGGAACTGTTGACAAATTTGCCCGAGTGAAGGTCCTCATTTATTGCAACAAAAAGTAACTTATTTTTTGTTGGAATAAATGACGGTCGCATTTATTGTGGCATACTTTATTAATTTAAGGGGGGTCATGTATAAAAATCATCTACAAAGATACTTCTATTTCTAATACAAACAGACGTGTTCATGCACAAAAATGTGTGTGCTGCCCGGTTTTCGAACCCGGAACCCTTGGTGTAGCAGCCGAAGTCTCAGCCATTACACCAAATGAGTTGTTAACAGCTGTATTTTAGTACTCTGTTCAAGGACACAGGAATATTACAGGCGAAATTGACTGCTAATAAGACGAGGTAAGTAGCTGTGAGTTAAATAGTAACACAGTTTATCCCAAACCAATTTCAGAAAACTCCATGTTATGTAAACAGGATTTGTACAATCAGTGACACAATCAAAATAAAATATTTTATAATTTTATTAAACCGTATACAAGTGCCTAGAGACGTCAATCGAAAACGATTTGCTTGTAAACAAATTACATCCGTCACCAACAAAACAAACATTGGATCGACAGAAAATATTTTGAAACCCATAAATTGAGTGCGGAAAAGTAAACCAGCGCTCGTCATAACCGCTCGCCGGAAAATTTCCAACAAAAAAATACACGCAACGGACCAAAATAAACAAATGAATTTACACCACGATTGTGTCTATGACATAATTTTTATTTAAAATAAATAAAAATACAGCCCTTTCCCTAACGATAGTGGTAGTCCATTAGTCTAATCTCTTGTTACTAACTCTAAACCGTGTTTGACTCATTCTTCTATTTTTTGCGAAAATATCAGATTTTTATGCAGCGCTTTGCAAACTGCTACACATAAATATACGCATAATTTTATAAAGTTTTTTCAAACGACACAATATGCATTCTCTACCAGTTACTGAACTAACAGTTATATACTAATTCCTTATTTGATTTGCTATGTGGTGACGGCAGAGATTAGAAGAAAACAATTGTCACCAATCTCCGTCGTTAGGGCGTCGGTGACTCATTGGTACGTACCAATGTGTTTTTCAATTATCGAAATGATATGTACATTTATCCGACACTTTTACGGTGAAGGAAAATCGTTAGGAAACCTGCACACGCATGTTGTACATGAAGTAGTTAAATCCGCACTGGGCCCGTGCCGACAACTAAAGCCTATATGCCTCCTTACGGGTAGGCTCGTACCCCTCGGTGGGGACGAATAATGAGCCGATTATGATAACTGCTATCTCCAACCAACCATGCGTGTAGATTATGCCGTGACGATCGTAGGGTATACTCAAAGCAGTGGGTTATCCCAGTTACAGACACAACAAAACATTAGAAACAAAAAATATTTTTAAGTTGCTGGGAAAACGACAACGGCTAGCACTAAAAATACGATCATCGAGGGCTTCATATTACACTTTGAACAAATAAAACAAATTAAGTTCAACATTAATATTCAGCGCATGTGAAAATGTATTGCAGTAAAATTATTCACACACATTTTCAGTGATATATCATTTATCGAAGCGCACGTTTAACGAAGTCCAGTCCAATCCTGT
This sequence comes from Leucinodes orbonalis, assembly GCA_019425675.1. Lineage (NCBI taxonomy): Eukaryota > Metazoa > Arthropoda > Insecta > Lepidoptera > Crambidae > Leucinodes > Leucinodes orbonalis. Next base: position 17,326 of record PQWD01003169.1, read on the forward strand.
TAATCTAGTGAATCATATATTATTCGAAACGTTTACATTTTAATAATTCAGGGTTATAATATATAAGAATATATATAGAATCATTTATAGGTATTAAGTTTAAGCACTGCCAAAGAAAATCGTAATTCGAATGTGCTTTATAACCCCAAAATAACTCATTTGAACACTAGCAAAGCAATAAATGTACTCAACTACTATTTGTTTTACCTATATTTAAAAGAGGAATTCTGTATCCTAATTTGTGTGCACAAATATGAATACCTCTGTCTAGTGTAGCGTCTAGTGTAGCCTTCGTAATAATATCTTTTCGGATAATATAGATAGTAAAAAAGCAAACATGCAAAATGTGTCGCTCGTATAGTACGGAAACGAAGCGATAACTTGAACACTCATACTTTTTTTTTGTGAACTCATTTATATTACCTATACAACGACCAGAAAAATACAAGCAGACATGTTTCATGTACAATAATGTTTTATAGTCGAATCCCGAACCTTGGATGCAGTAGCCGACATCATCGGTTGATATGTAAAAACTGACTTCAGTGCTTAATTTTTCTTAAGATCCTTTGATAATGTT
>PQWD01003169.1:21049-46487 GCA_019425675.1 Leucinodes orbonalis
TCTCTTAGGGATAAGATCAGAAATTATTTAATCCGTAAGTAACTTAAGTCACCGACATAGCCCGCCGGATCAGCAAGTTGAAGTGGCAGTGGGCTGGTCACGTATGTAACAGAACCGATGGCCATCGGAGCATACAAGTTCTGGAGTGGAGACCATTTGTGGCATTTTGGCAAGCCTAGCGATGGACTGACAACTTGCGAAAGGTCGCTGGTGGAGGCTGGATGAGGAAAGCGGAGGACTGGGATATCTGGCGCAAAATGAGGGAGACCTATGTTCAGCAGTGGAATGCGATAGGTTGAAGAGATGTATACAGCGCCATCTAGCCCAAAACTAAGCATATGGGTACAAAACAAACGATACTTTCATCATGATCAGCTATTATGCGTCCCCCACCGATGGGCACGAGCCTTCCCGTACAGGGTGAATAGGCCTCAGTCCACGTGGGTCCATTGCGGATTGGCCGAATTCATACACAACCTTTGAATTTCCTTATTTTGTAAATAAATACACATGACACTAAAAACACCCATACCAAAACAGATAGACATGTTCATGCACACAGATGTTGATACTGCCCGGGGATTGAACCCAGAACTCTAGGTCTTATAGCTGTCGTCTCCACCAATAGCATAACGTAGGTCGTTAAAGGTTATAAGGACTTATAAAGCTTTATTTGTTTAGTAAGGCTTGATAACCCAACGACCCATTTTGGTGTAATGTTTGAGATGTCGGCTACTGGTTCCGGGTTCGGTCCCCGGGCAGTACAAACATTTGTGTGCATGAACATGTCTGTTTGTATTGGTCTGATCGTTTCTATGGTTATAATATGGTTTTACAAAAAAAATCTATAAGTATATTTATCCGTTGTTTAGTACCCATAATACAGGCTTCACGCTCAATTTGGGACTAGATGGCGCTGTGGTAATGTCAGTGATTTATTTATTAATTACCTATACTGATATTAGTTGGAAGTTCTGTCCTCGAAGTTGTAGACGAATAGTGTACCTGGGACAGGTAGTCAAATGGGTAGGTCCAACTTCGAGAAGGAGGTTTCTCGTCGAATCCAATTAGGATGGGCAGCGTTCGGGAAGTTAAGGCAGATCTTTTCGTCCAAAATACCCCAGTGTCTCAAGACGAAGGTCTTTGACCAGTGTGTGTTGCCAGTTATGACATACGGAAGCGAAACGTGGTCGCTCACTAAGGGTCTCTTGAATACACTCAGGGTTGCTCAGCGTGCTATGGAGAGGGCTATGTCAGGTGTCTCCCTACGCGATAAAATCCGAAACGAGGATATCCGTAGGAGAACTAGGGTGACCGACATAGCCCAGAGGATTAGCAAGTTGAAATGGCAGTGGGCAGGGCACATAGTGCGTAGAACCGATGGCCGATGGGGCGGAAAGGTTCTCGAGTGGCGTCCACGTAACGGAAAGCGAAGCGTAGGCCGACCCCTAACCAGATGGACGGAGGATCTGGATCGGTCCGCGGAAATCAGTAGGGGAGGCCTTCGTTCAGCAGAGACATAATTAGGCTGTATTGATGATGAATTATTAAGCCAGCTTATTACACGTTTCATTCATAGGCAAACGAGCTAGTCTGAAACGACTATTTTGGACATTCGCAATCCCTAAGATGCCACAAGTAGCATCTTTAACAAAGGAAAATAAAAGATAAAAGTGGGAGAGGGATGAACGGGCTGCGGGCCTTCGGGAAACGGACAATCCTTTGTTTCTCACCCAGTTTTCTATGAATGGTCGAGCCGGCTTATTCGTTCTGAAGCGTGGTTCTTTCACATTTCACCTTTACCTACACTTCTAGCCAAAAGCGGGAATGCTTAATTTTGTAGTCTTCAAACCTTCGGAGAGATTAAAGCAATATCTTATCATAGTGAGGAGCCTTCACGCACAGCATACTTTGGTCAGTAACCCACCACGCAGGCCCGACGACTAACATCCTAAGATAGTTTTGAAGATTTGGTGTAGCGGTCGAGACGTCGGCTGCAACACCAAGGGTTCCGGGTTCGATCCCCGGGTAGTACAAACATTTGTGTGCATGAACATGTCTGTTTGTAATGGTCTGGGTGTTTTCATTGTATAATATGTATGTATTTACAAAAAATATTCTTATGTTTATTGTTTAGTACCCATAATACAGGCTTCACGCTTATCTTGGGGCTAAATAGCGCTGTGTGAATGTCAGTGGATATTTATTTTATTTTATTGTCGCCGAGAACGACGGCTTAACGTACCCTCCGAGGTGATTCAGCCAGCAGCCAAACTACGAAAATCGCACAAATTGTCGTTTTTCCGCGGGAATCCAACCCGCGATCCCCGGGCAATCTAAGTGGAACGCTATGCACAGTAGACCGCGGAGGCAATTTCATTGTTTATCACACTTAAAATGTATGAAATTGCTCAATAATTACACTAAACGTAAACAGCTGCTTAGTATCAATTAGTACCTGTGTAATAGGTTAAATCATTACGAAATGAACTTTAGTAGAAAGGAGCGTACAGCGCATGCGCTAAGTTGCCAACTACCAAATTATAACACAATAGTGATGCAATTACGTCTTCTTAATTCGGCAGTATAATAAGCTCATTGCGCGTGGCACGATTATTTCGTTTATCGCATTAACTACTACGGCGAGTTGTTCAGATTAAGCTGTTCGACTAATAATACATTTTGAACATCTATATCAAAGGTCGTCGGTGGCTCAGTGGTGTGGACTGTCGCCTTCCTACCGGGAGGGCTGGGATTCAAATCCCGACACGTACCAATGTATTTTCGAATTTTCGAAAATATATGTACGTTATCCGACGCTCTTACGGTGAAGGAAAACATCGTGAGGAAACCTTCATGCACGCCTGCGAAGAGATTCGAAGGTTGTGTGTGAAGTCGTCCAATCCGCACTGGGCCCGCGTGGACGACTAAGGCCTAATCACCCTATACGGGTAGGCTCGTGCCCCTCGGTGGGTACGTTTAATGAGCTGATGATGATATCAAAGGTCAATATTTTGTTGAAATGCAAATTATGCACCAGAATAATGCTAGAAATTGGTCAGCGTCGAAATCATTTATTGATTTGTTGCCTTCCGATTTGAAGGGCGCAGGTTGAAATCCCGCCACGTACTAATGACTTTCCGAACAGTCGAAATTATATGTACGATTATCCAACACTCTTACGGTGAAGGAAAACATCGTGAGGAAACCTGCGCACGCCTACGAAGAGATTCAAAGGTTGTGCGTTAAGTCGTCCAACCCGCACTAGGCTCGCGTGGACTACTAAGGCCTATACACCCTTTACAGCTTGACTCGTGCCACTCGGTGGGGACGTATTATGAGCGAACGTGAATGAATTTATAGAGTTAAATTAATAATTGAAATGGAAAAAGGTTTTCTTTTTATAACCTTATTTAATAATCCCATGAAGACAAGGTCTGGTGATACTTTTTATAGTCATAATCAACACCTGCTCCGACCATTACCAACCACCACCACCATTAATGGATGATTATATCTAACCTTTACTTTCCCCGCCATTGCTTGTCTAGTTCTAGTAACCGGCATATTTTTTATGAAACTTAACCTTTAGATTTTTTTATTATGATAGGCTTGCTCTTGAGCACAGACTATCCTAATGGAAGAGGCGTGCTCTCAGATGGAGCGAGCTTACCCAGAAAAAGCCTATTCACTCGTTTTTTTAATGCCACGGGGTTGTATGTACCCGGAAACACAGACACAGGTAGTTCATTCCATTCATTTGCAGTACGCATAATGAAAGTAGATGCAAAACGCTTAGGTGGGATACGGGGAATGTCAACCACAAATGGATGAAATTTTGCAGTCCGCCTTGATGACTTATGGTGAAAGGGAGACGATGGGATCAGTTAATGGAGCTTGGAAGAACACTCACCAAAGTAGAGCCTGTAAAAGAAAGAAAGAAAGAAAAAAACAAAGAAAGAAAGAAACTTTTTTATTGGCCACAATAATTTAAATAACAAATTACCAGACACAGAATCAAAATAAAAATAAGTACTCAAAAACAAAAAGGTAAATAAATTCTTACAATCTAGTGGCCAAACAGGTGCAGCCTCAGCATAAACTGCAGTAGTAAAGGACTACTGCAGCACTGTTATTCTGGCTGCACCTGTGGCGAGTGAGTCACATGACAACTTGATGATGAAGACTGACAAACATGTCACTTTACGGCGGTGGGATAGGCTTTGCAATTTGGAATTAATGAGTCCCTGATCGACAATAAGTTTTCTGGCTCTGCGATCGATTTGACGTACTTTAAATTTTTAAATTTTCATTAAAGTATAGAAGATTGTCCTTTTATTTTCATAGGTAGGCAAACGAGTCGATTTAACTCATGTTACTTGATATCGGTACTCATGGGCACATGTTCCTCTGTTGGGAGCTGGAGCTAAGAGTCTGTTGCCAAATTTCAAAAAGGAAGAGGATTTCGTTCCTCAGGAGAAATCAAATACATGGAGTTTTGGAGCAGACTGGTGTAAATAAATAAATAAATATCCACTGACATTCACACAGCGCCATCTAGCCCCAAGTTAAGCGTGAAGCGTTTTATGGTACTAAAAAACGGATTAACATACTTATATAAGTTTTATTTTGTAAATACATACAAATTATACATAGAAAACACCCAGACCATTACAAACAGACATGTTCATGCACAATGTTTGTACTGCCCGGGGTTCGAACCCGGAACCCTTGGTGTAGCAGCCGACCTCTCAACCGCAACACCAAATGGGTGTGAGTAATAAATGCAAATTATAAACATATATACTAAACAATAACTTTGATGAATAAACTAAAATGCGCAAATGTAATACACAATTAAAATTTTAAGTTATCATAACATGTTTTCCAACGTATCTATTTACCATTATTTGGTACGCCAAGCATTTTTAATCAACACTCTATATGATCTTTATCAAGTCACGGATAGGTGCTTAATTTAACCCGCAAGACCTCTACTCAACGTTCAAGGTGCCGAAATGAAAAAGTACGTATGCATTATGAGCAATAATATTAACGATTTGTAATTAATAGGTAGATGCATAACCTTCGGTCTAGACGCATTGCATTTTGTGTTAATACTTTAAGTCTTACGGTGAAGGAAAACATCGTGAGGAAACCTTCATGCACGCCTGCGAAGAGATTCGAAGGTTGTGTGTGAAGTCGTCTAATCCGCACTGGGCCCGCGTGGACGACTAAGGCCTAATCACCCTACACGGGTAGGCTCGTGCCCCTCGGTGGGGACGTTTAATGAGCTGATGATGACTTTAAGTCGATAGTGTATCTTAAAAATATAGTCAAAGACAAAATCCATTTGACTTTTTTTTAATTCGCTATCCCTTGGTATTACCATGATTTGTGGGAAAGATTTTTTTATATTAAAAGTGTACAGGACGTTCAGACACTCACCTGATGGTAAGTGATACGCCTTACCATGACAGAACGGCATTGCAGGACACCAACAACTGATAGACAGTTATTATCCTCCATCAATGCCGCATTGCGCCAGACACCCGAGACGACAGATGTCAGGTCTCTTATACCCAGTAATTTAAATAGCTACAGTGCCCTCATCCCAAAACATAAAAGTGCATAACAATCCTGTATCACGTGATGTTATCTAGCACTGTGGTGGTACCTAACTATACGAATCAGTATCTAGTTTTACCATCTAGTAAACCCTAGTTAAAGTCAAAATCCTTTGATTCAAATTATGAATTTTGATAAAAAGCGCTTTAGTGGTTTGGCCTGTTGAGAACGAAGCTCCCAAGAAAACATGTGTGCATAAATATGTTGTTTATATAGGTCTGGGTGTTTCGATATATAATCCTTTATAATATAAATATATGTACGAGTATTCAGTACCCTTAGTACAAACTCTTTACATATTTTGTTTTGAAAAAAGTAGGCTCTCTAGAAGAGAGAAGACCATTCAAGAAACTTAATAGTGAAAACATTTATATAAACCTTTAGACTATTAATTATACTTAATAGGTATAGTATATAAAAAACTACTACTAAAAAAATTAGTGATTTTGTTTCATAATATGTATAGTCACAACACTGGCTGACAAATATCAAATAACTAGTTTAATCTGTGAACACAACGCTCTTTTATCATAATTAATGTTTCATAACTTGATGACGATGATGCATTCATGTTGGAGTCTAACAATATTATTCACCTTATGCTATTTTAAGAGATTTTCCATATAAATAACTTCAAGAACGGGTCTACAATCGGTTTATATTAAAGTTCTTTATAGCTTTTTTAAATTTTCATAATTTCACCATAATCATAAATGATAATATTCCTCAAGAACGTTTACATAATTGACATCGCCTTTACTATAAATAGCACGAATCCTGCAACGAATAAATAATTATTGTTAGCGTAGTATATTAGTAGCGTCATACAGTTCAGTTTACTTAAAACAGTTACGTTTAATTCACTTTTTTGTAAAGTTGGTTATCACAATTAGTAAGTAAAATTTTCAGTACGCAAAATGACAAATATAAATATTTTATATTTATCAATTGAAAATATAAATATTTTAGACGACCCATATGGTGAAATGGTCGAGAAGTCGCCTACTAACTACATCAAGGGTTCCGAGTTCGATCCCTGGGCAGAACAAACATTTGTGAACAAGTCTCAATTCTTTATTGCATACTATATGAAGTTTAAAGGTGCATGAATATGTATTGGTCTGGGTGTTTCTTTATGATAATATGATGTATTTATAAAAAAGTATTATAAGTATGTTTGTCAGTTGTTTTTTACACTAACTACAAGCTACTCATTTAATATGGGGCTAGATGGCGCTGTGTGGATGTCAGTGGGTATTTCTCTCTCTTCAACCTATCGCAATCCACTGCTGGACATAGGTCTTCTCCATTTTGAGCCAGATATCCCGGTCCTCCGCTAGCTCCGGAGGTCTACGCTCCAGAACTCGTCTGCTCTAACGGTCATCGGTTGTATGTCACAGTGGGCGTTAATTATTATTAAAATAATAATTTCTTTATTCACAGAAATATATGACAATCAAATTTGAAGATTCTGATATCCGAACTAGGTAAATACCTGTATCTCCGACAATTGCGAACTGAAGTTAGTTCATAAAAAACACTTAAAAAATAAAACAACATCGTGTGTGTATGTATGTGCGTGCGTGCGTGTGTGTGTGTGTGGTGTGTGTGTATGCGTGTGCTACGCTGGTGGAAACCTGAAACTAGGGCGAAGTATGAAAAAGTTCATCTGTAAGACAAGTGAGATCAACCAAAGCTGCACCTTTTTCTTACACTCACTTAAAATTAAAGGATAATAGTTTTTTTTTCCTTTGTTGTACAAATGTACAGACAAAAACTACCTTGACGTTTCATTAACTTATTTATAAAAAGTTTTCAAAACTCTAGTTTGGTGACGTAATAAGTTGTATTTGCATAGAGTTAGTGACGTTAATATCGTGACCGCACGGGGTGTGCACAGGTGCCTCGTTTCCGCCGCACCGGCCTTGGTATTTGCGACCCCCGCCCTTCGGCAGATGTCCATACATCTTTGTTCACACAACTGCCATTTGTTGTGTGAAAACAAAGGAAGACTTGGAAGTCTGTAGAGCTATAACCTCTAATTTAGATCTGCAGTTATCTTATTAGTGTTAAATTTCTTTGAAATAATCCATCAATCAACTATTACGTCTCTCTATAAGACACAGGGGCTTTCCAACAATAATAAAACTTCACCTTTTCTAGTACAAAAACTGTTTAGAAATGGCGGTGACTCCCCAGGCCTGCCCGTACAGCCTAGCTGGTAATAGAAAAATTGGGTCATAGTAGTGCTAATTAAGTTCACTCATGGTTAGAATACTTTAGCAGCATTAGAAATATTTAAAGTTAAATAACGCTAAACCAGTTTTTACTCCCTCAGACCAGAGGGCGTCCAATGCTATGCTTCAAGACACGGTTATCGCTCCGAAACTCTCCTGCTTCTGTCTATCTTTTCAAACTGTTGCAATCACAGATTTCCCAATACAGGAGATGGGGCAAGCCGCGTTTAAAGTGCGACAAATGTAAGCTCAACGAGCATACACTGGCTGCCAGTTTACGCTCTGTGAGACGAGTCAAGACGCACGAATATTAGAAGAAATTACCGTTTTTTTCCAAAATGCCATCCTGTGCAATTGTAACATGCCATCATCGCAATGAATCAGTAAATTTACCAAGAAATATAATAACTTTTCACAGGTAAGAACCGAATAGAAATTGCGACACTGGGACTGCCTATAAACTTGGCGGCTTGTCCAGTCTAATTGTATATTCGGATGTCTGTGGTTGCAATCCATTGCTGGACATAAGTCTTCCCAATTTTGCGCCAGATATCCCGGCCCTCCGCTTTCCGCAAGTCGTCGATCCAGCGGCCATCTAAAGGTACTCTTACTTCTTGCTTTGAACTTGCATGCTTTTCTAACTTTTATACTTTGAATTACTTAGAATAAATACTAATATAATCCATACTAATAATAATCCATCTATAATAAGTAATAACGCACACGTGTTGTTAAATGTCAGTAGGACATTTACGTACCAATTTCAGTCAAGGTGCAGAGCCTCATTACGTGACGATGGTCAATTATATACCCCCATAGCATGCGAACACTTTCATTACTGTGTGATCAGACGTAATTAGGATTATTTTTATGATGCGTAGATCATAGTGTGGCTATCGACGGTTTTAGGGTACCGTGAGTTAATGTTACATTTCAAAAGGTCATATATAAGTTTGATATTAACCTGTTTTTATATAATAACCCGGATTAATTGAAAGTAAGGATGAAACGTACAACTTTTGGAGCTAAACCAACTGTATGTGCTTTTAATCCTGCCAAATAATAGAAAAGTTTCCGGCATCAACTCTTCGAGGAAAGTCTTGACCAGCAATGGGCATTATGGCTGAAGAACTGAATGAGGACTGTTTCGAGTGCTAAGTTTTACGTTTGTAAATATTCAGGAGTCATTCTTCTTTTTTCTAGGTGGTAGACTATTTTGCACTTCTGTGTTTCGTGATGACGGTACTGTAGCTAGTGAAATTACCGGGTATAAGAGACCTGACTGTTGTCTCGGGTGTCGTGCCCAGTGCGGCATTGATGAAGAGTAATCATCAGTTGATGGTCGCAATATCATGGTCAGGCCATCAGATGAGCGTCCTGACCGTCCTGTACACTTTGTAACATAAAAAAAATTGTAAAAAGTAGTCAGATTGATGACTGATTGTTCATGGTGTCATAGTTTCTAAAGCACCTTACGGCCTCAGATATGGTGTAACATGACGACCGCCATATTGGCTGTCGGAACTTAGAATAGACTCTCTTTTAGACAAACGGGAGATTCAGCCTGTAATGTAATAAAACTGGCAAAAATTTTACAAACCACACAGCGGACTGTTCAAGTAACGATCTAAACTTAACGCTTAGACCTCAACACTACAGAGGTAGTATTTATATTTAAAACTAGCTGTTCCCCGCGGCATTACTCGCGATACCATAAGATATTTCAGTAAAGCATAACCTTAGAAGCGCGCAGTACATGTAACGCGAGGCCGCCGGTCGGCAAAATATTGATTTATTTTTTTGAAAAAAAAAAACCTCTTTCTAAAATGTAACCAAACCTGCCAAAAAAAGTCCCGCCTAAATCCGTTCAGCCCTGAGAGATTACCCGGAATAAACAGACAACATTCCAATTTTATTTATATGTTTGGATTAGATATTACTTCATAATTAGAACCCTTCTTATATACCAACTCACACTTGACTCTCCTATGTGGTCCGTCTTAAGTGTCCCCCAGGGCGGTACATTCGTTGGCACACTATGTTTTGTTTTCAAAACGTTTGCTTTGCAAACAATTAAGTTTCACACCGGTAACCTTACGATACATCAGTGCTGAGGTTAGATTTTATCTTCGTTCTCAAGGGTGAAGTGAACAAGAGCGAGGGAATCTGTTTATTTTCAAATTAATGACAAGTGAAATAAAAAGAGCGTCGGTGGCTCAATGATGAATGAATGACAGTCGCCTTCCTACCGGGAAGGCTGAGGTTCAAATCCCGACACGTACCAATGTGTTTTCGAATATATTTGGACGTTATCCGAGGCTCACACGGTAAAGGAAAACATCGTGAGGAAACCTTCATGCACGCCTGCGAAGAAATTCGAAGGTTGTGTGTGAAGTCGTCCACACTGGGCCCGCGTGGACGACTAAGGCCTAATCACCTATACGGGTAGGCTCGTACCCCTCGGTGGGGACGTTTGATGAGCTGATGATGATGAAAATAAAAAAAAAACAGTTGTTCTACATACTGGAATTGCGTGGCAGGTTGTGAACCAGATTGGAGGGGCCGAGAAACATTGGGTGATGCCTACGGGATTTCGTTTTTTTTCTACTTTATAGTTTGGCAAAAGGATATAGGTACCTACGGTTCATCAGATGGCAAGTTATATTGATGCTAAGTAATAATTGTGGTACTAAATACTTTGAGGTAGCAACGAATGCATTGCTGAAATGCTGATTAAAAATAATGGAGAGAAAAAAAAACTATATGGGACGAGGTTTTTGGGCCTCTGTTAACCCAATCACTCAACAACGAATGGATTTGCTATTTTAAATGGTTTTTTATTGTATTTTGAATTTGGTGAAACAACCGCCAAGGCAAGCGCTAAGCCGGTCCATTTGGTACATTCGCGCCGAATTATAATACTTACAAATTACAATATGGAGATTGTCAGTTGTAAAAAAGTTTAAAGTGGGATTTTTTTGTGAAAAATATTTTAGAGAGCAATCTAACTGAATATTTTTCGTAAGTGAACTTTGCAGCGCTGGCGGACGATGAACTATAGAAGAGAGCTAAAACTCGTAAGTAGTTTTCAAAGAAGCATTAAGGCGAGTGGGTCAGAATCTATCCTTTGCGCGTCGGAGGGCTAGGTTCCAGACACCATCTGTTGCCGCATTCAGCCTAACGATGCAAAGACATGCTCATAAAGAAAATAACTATTATACTTGTATTTCTGATTTTACTTGTAAGTATCCTTCAGGGTAGTATTCTGGGACCACTTTTCTACATTGTGAGCTCAAAATAGAACTTAAAACGAAAGCGAAATCGTCCTTGGTGCTTTGGTTTATTTATTAGCCAATCAAATACGTAATATATGACCCCGAATTGTCAAAAGTGGGCGTAGATTAACATGTCCAAGATAAAAGCCGCCGACTAGGAACTGGATCGTAAATCGAATCTAAACGACGTTAATCGATCGACTGGTTCGAGCCCACAAAAGTTTGATTTGAACTGTCCGCCCACTATTCATCTTTTATTGGCAGGTGTTACGTTGATCTGATGTTTGATATGCAAAACCATGTTAATTTTTTTAAACTAGCATTCCTTTTTTATAAATATGATCTACATTGCAATTGACATTCGAATGTAATTGCTAAATTGTATGTGAATAAATTAGGTCAAATGTTACTTATCTGTATACAGGTTGCAATTAAATACTTTTTAATTTTATATGAAAGAAAGAAAAAAATCTTTATTCAAATAAATCTGTTACAGATACTTTTGAATCGTCAATTGTTATTATTATCATATTTTTTTGTGACTACCACCGGCATATTTCAGACGAGGATTTCTTATGCGATTACTCAACCTAATCGGTTAATAATACTAACTTTAGTATCTTTATGAATACAATTTTACATTGATATCGCTTAGTATTTTTTCTTTTACTGTTGGAAAGAATACGATTGAATGTGTTAGAGTTCAAGTTATTTTAATTATGTTTGTGTTTATGTTATAAACATCTAGTTAAAATCAACATCTTTATCTTCATTTTTGCTTGCCAGGAACTGAAATAGTAACAGTACAACTGAATTGATTTGAATAAAAGTTTTTTTAATGATATTGTGTAAGCACTTTTTTAACAAAGTCAATTAAATTATTCATCACAATTAAACGATTTTCCTTTAAAGCTGCTGGCACTAAAATTAACCTTGTTACAGAAGTCTAAGATGTATGATTAAACGCCTACGCAACTGACATTTAAACAAGTCCCAAATAATACTTGAATAAGTTTTACATAGTCCGATTAATTAGATCAAAAATAAGAACGAAGCTACACAAATTGAAAATATTTTTGAATGTAAAATTAAAAAAAAAAAATTCCTCATACAAACACTGTATGGAAAAACAAAAATACCAAGGTCAAAGAAAAACAACAACAAATAACAGCTCAATGGTTAGATTCATTTTTATAATGAAAAAAATAACCATGAAAAATTGTAAGATTGAAATAATTAAGACAAACATTTTAGATCATAACGTCTATAAAAAAAACATAGATCAATTTTGATTCTAACGTGTCTCTGTGAATACGAAAAAGTTAAGATGAAAATTAATGTAGACGACTTCAACGATTCCCACAGCAGCAATTATTTTTAGCGAATTAATTATATTTGATGGGGTCAAATAAAATTAGTAACCTAATCTAATAAAATACGCAATTAATAAGCCAACGTTAAATCGTGATAAGCTGCTTAAATGTTTTTGCTTATCTCGCAATATTTTTTGCAGTCATCGCCCACTTTTGTCCTAAAGGATAAAAAAGGGTCGGCTACCTAGTGATGTACGTATTTGTTCTGCTTAAATTTTTTATCGATATCGATAAAAACATAGATTCTGAACAAGCTTTTTAATTGATTGCATTGTTGATAAACCGTATCATAACATGTCTACGTCACAAGTTGTCAACTGGATTGGACTTCTTCTTTAGGCTTTCGGGTATTAGATGGGTGATAGTTGCCCTTACTCAAGTAGTTTGATTACTCATTTATGTAAGAAACAAGATAAAGGGTAAACTAGAGTTACACAAGGAACAAAACCTGAAAAATTAGCGAGCTAGTTAAGTGCACTTTAAATATTCCCATTTCAATTTGTGGGACAAGTCATAAGCATTTCAGTGCATATTTAACTAACTACGAGACATTTTTAATAATAATGAAAGCGTAACACAATAGAAAAATATCTGTATCTTATATTATAATATTCAATTAAGGCGTCTGAAGGTTTGATTGTGTTCTTATTCAAATTCGTTGTCAAGGTCGGTAGGATAAAATCTATACTCATATTATAAAGCTGAGAGTTTGTTTGTTTGTTTAAACACGCTAATCTCAGGAATTACTGATCTGATTTGAAATATATTTTAGTGTTAGATAGCTTTTCGAGGAAGGCTATACATAAGTAATAACGCTAAGTACAAAGGGAGCGGAGCAGCAAGGAAGTATGTTACAAAATCTTACTCGTAGTTACAGCGGTTCACATGCAATAATCTTATTTTGTAACCTAAGTTTTACGAGCATTTTCGTTAAATAAGCACAGAAATTAAAAAACCTTAAAGCACTTTATTTAAAATAATCACGTCATCATCAATATAAGACAACAGATTCCTCTTAATTCACACACATAATTTTTAACCAGAATAAATAATGACATAACATTTCCATTACCCATTTAACGCCAGGAAACGCAGACACAAGTCTAGCGCTCAAGGCGTCATTGGCTATCAAAGGGTTAAGGAGTTAAGTGTGGCAGCGCTCTCTTATATCTTAACTTTTTGCAAGGCAATGTTCATAATTCGCCAGCCAAACGTGAAGATTATGGCAAAACACTTGACCAACGTGTAGTAAAGTTCAGGTAAGTTAAGGATACAGTAAAGTTGCGATCGACGAAACGACAACCGCTTTATACTTAAACCACACAGTTATAATGTTATCAAGCCTCGCATGCGCGGGCGCAGGTCGATCTCACTTATTCGCACGCAATGCTCGCTTACCCTGTCTAATTTAATATGTCTAAATTTAAGGTACTGCTTCGTATACCTTCAATTAACTCTTTGTGGCGAGTAGGGTTGGTAATGAATGCCTGTTTGGTTTGTGATGTACTGAAAACGATTTAAAGACTTTTATGTATATGTATAGTTTTTAGGATATAGATGGATGGTGGTTTGGTTTTATCTATTTTTCTTTATTTTTTCTGAATTAATGAATTTGAGGGAATTTTGTATGTTTGAAAAAATTTAAGATAATTAAGAACGTAGAGATTTTTATATTGTCCTACTAAATCTAATAAATTTATTAATAATCCTTCTAGTATTATTATTATACTCAGCGATGAGTGGCAAACATTCCAGCAATAGTTTTTAAAAATATTTTCCTTATACTTATACCTTGGTATAAATGCTCTATATAAATATTAGGTATTTATCTTAAAAAATATCATTCTTCTTCTTTAGGGGCTAAGTACAACTTAAAATATAAAAATAAAATGTTGGATTTCGGCACTTTCAATAAAATATGTAAAGTTAACTTGAATGCTTTGTATCGAGTCAATTGACTCATCCACATAGTTTCTGTATGCGTAACAAAAATCTGATTTGCATTTGCGCGCTTGATTGCTGCAATATTTTTGATTCTTGATATTAGTTCGAAGATACATAGCTTTAAAATTGTTACTTTTATTTACATTAACTAAGTTAAATTTCAGTAGCATGAAAACCAAACAATAAAATATGGTGCAATCTTCATAATAGTTAAGAAAATGAGGACCGTTGGTTGAAATAGCAACTAAAAATACTATCTTTTATTAACTAAATATAAACCTGGTACGAGTATTTGTTGTGATGATAATACATATTTTCTAAAGACAAAAGACAAACTTCAAGCTCCTTATTATCTTCCAATATATATAAGTATTTTCAATACAATGAACTTGATACTGACATAAAAACATAAAAATTTTTAAACTTACAGTCAAAAGAGTAATATGTGGGAGACCCCAAAATTCCTCGGCGTCGTGGATCCAGTTTGAAAACAAAAATTAAAACAAATCACTTAAGACACCTTTACTGACTTTCACTGCAAATTAAACTCAGTCTGTGCTACCGCAGAAACAATAAAAAATAAAAATGTACTGTATCCCTCGTAATTCTCATCATTGATGTTGGCGCGAAATATTTTTCCGAAAAGTCTTTTGTTTCAAACGATGGGGTTCATTGAAAGCAAGATTTAAATCTGTTTGGGTTTCTGATCACGCATCAAATGTGCCGGACCTACTTAGAGTAAACACAACTGCCAATGTGTTTTACTGTGTCCTCATATGTGCACGTAAACTCAACACGGTGCACGTAAATTTTGCTTGTTGGAAAAAAGGTATCGTGAAACATGTTTTGTCTCTTTCATACGTGAATAAATTACGAACGTAGCCGTCCTTGTCGGCAGTTTTTTGTGCCCAGTCATAATGCTTCTTCAAAATTGGCCGCGGTTAGGGGATGATGGATGCTATCCGTCTTGTGAGCAATTTGGTTAGTTTTGATTTTTGCTGCTTCATTTTTTAATAATAATGCCTACAAGTTCAACGTGAACTAGGCAGACGTTTATGAAATTGATTTTAATTGATATAGTATTTTTAAATGTGATCATCACTCATTAAATTCAATTATCTTCTTGTCATATTCAGCAAACATGATACAAAAAAATATTTGAGTAGCTATTTCTATTTTCTTTAGCTTTCGCAATTAAACATTTCGAAGGAGTGTTGCAACAACAAAGTGAGGTTGCAACTGATTTGCACGTTCCAAGTTATCGAATTAGCATCGAGGACTTCAAAGAAACCTCGTGGGAAGCGGCGTCAAATACGATTCAATTTTCATATTGTATACTGACCGAAATACGAGGAACCGATGATAGTGCCCGTGACTTGGTTAAGGAAGATGGTCTGTTCAGCCATTGACCCGTCGATGGACAGCCCCTGATGTTCTTGACGGCCCATTTTCTGTTGATATACAAAACGATTTATAAAACTACCGAACAGCGCCATCTAGTATATCTTGTGCAAACTAGATTACTCAGCGTACTTACTGGTTAGTAATGTATAATTTGCACAGATGGCGCTAGTGACATGAAGATTAATACTATTTCATGTTAGGCAGTTGGTTTGTTGTTCATCTAGATATTTCAGTATTAATCTGTAGACGATAAATAGGTTCAATAAAAAATCTGAAACTCTTATCATGAAATTCACAAAGTCATCTAACATTCCAAGACAATACACCTTAATGTTTATTTGATTTTTCTTTTGTATAGTTATAAATACAAGTTTTGCTCCGATATTGACCGTCGAAGTTCAATACAGGATAAGAAATACAAGTCCCATAGGACTGAACTCTGTTTGCTGAAACGTGTGCTAAAGTATGTACTTACGTCGTTAGTGTCTTTATTTCTTTGATCTTGATTTAGGTTAATGTTTTTTGTTTGCATTGTCCTTTAACTTGGGACCTGTAACAACAAATAATGAATATAAGAATGTATGTCGACATTAAAATAATTTGCATAAACTTACATGTTATCATTTTAGGCGAGAGCGTCGATGGCTCATTGGTGTAGACTATTGCTAACCGATCTGAAGGTTCAGATTCCACCATGTAACAATGGCGTTTCGAATTTTCGAAAAGCAGAGCTTCATCATCATCAGCTCATTAAACGTCCCCACCGAGGGGCACGAGCCTACCCGTATAGGGTGATTAGGCCTTAGTCATCCATGCGGGCCCAGTGCGGATTGGACACACACAACCTTCGAATCTCTTCGCAGGCGTGCATGAAGGTTTCCTAACGATGTTTTCCTTCACCGTAAGAGCGTCGGATAACGTACATAAATTTTCGAAAATACATTGGTACGTGTCGGGATTTGAACTTCAGCCCTCCCGGTAGGAACAGGGCGACAGTCCACACCATTCAGCCACCGACGCAGAGCTTATTAACCCTTAATTCGACAGTGGGAATATATATCTCACATCATTTCGAACCTTATTTTTATTATATTAAGATTTTTTATTATATATATCTACATCATTTCTATATATTTATTATATTCATATTAAGGGTTAAACAGGATTGTTTGTTTCCATAATAAATAAATAAATAAAAATAAAATTACCAAAACACTGATAAAGAAAAAATAGAAATAATAAACTATCCCCGAATAAACACGGGAACAGAAATCTCAGAACGCTAGGTAGTGTGAAATTGAATACTTTTACTTAATAGCTATTCCACCTATTTATCTATCTCACTTTCGATCTGTCAGCAGTCGGAATCTCCCTCCTAAATCCAAAAATAAACTATCCGTAAAAAACAATCGTGTTCTTTCTTATCCCGTCGAATATACAACCATAATCATTTGTCTCCTTAACATTATAATAGAGTGGATTTTCGGATAAAATATCACATGCCGCATCCCTAAGAAATCCTAAACAATTTTCCGGGAGCATATCAGAATGCCGGTCGAATCATGGGTAGGCCTAATCCATCAACTCGGGTTACGCGACGCATGAAAATTTAAACGAAATTGTAATATGGAAAGTTTTACGTATATATTACTTGCAAGAATAACGATTTTACTAAGGTCCGCGAGAATTAACATTAAAATTGATTTCTAGTCATTTTTCTAACAAAACTTGCAAAATATTAGTATTCCATCTGCAATAATATGACAAGGTATTGTTCAGGTTTTAACTCGGACATCTTTTTTGTCCAGTATTGAATAAATACCTCCCCTAATGACTTCCACGTGGACCGATCCGGCCAAAGTGCGTCGATTACTGCCAACATCTGGTTGGGGCTTAGCCTACGCTTCTTTATCCGTTACACGGACGATACTCGAGAACCTTTCAACTTGAACATATCAGCATCAAAGTCTTTTTTAAGCTTTTCAGGGTATGATTTATAAAATTGACATAGATTGCCGACTATGTGCACAATTTCATTGAATAAAAATATTAAAACGCAGCCCAGTATACTTTCATAGCAGTATCTTTCTGAGGTTTAAAAACCTCAGTAATAATTTAAACATAATTTTTATGTCTTTGTTTGTGACTTTTAAAATTAATATGATTTAAGGCACGTAATTTAACCAGTTTTAAACCAACTTTCGTTGGTACTTATCTTCTCGCCATAATAGAAATGCTATTAGTAGTAGTAGAATAGTGAGACAGACGGTGAAATTACAGAATACTGTGATTTGACAACTTAACGTCACATGTTAGCAACTAAAAATGTTCCCTTTTCGAAATCACTGGTGTCAGTATAGGCGACAGCCTACATTTACCATCAGATGAGCAGTCTACTTGATCATGAAAATTGTAAACTCTTCAATTAGATTAAACGAACTAAGTACATTTGAATAAATAAGGAATTTGAAATGTGTTCATTACTTCAAATGGCCGTTCGAAATTGTAATGAGTCAGTCTGCTACAAATTCGGCCACGACGATGAAGTTATAAAACTTTTTGAAATGCTGCAATAAATCAAGAGCCCTGTGCTTAAGTGCTTTTAACATAATTTTCCAAAAAGCAAATCAACAAACGAGTAAGGCTATTAGTTACTTGTTAAGTATCCCATAAAACCAAGTAGCAAGAAGGGAATTACTCATAGTAAAAAGTTTTAAGGATACAAATTTAAATATAAACGACGAGTTGCAAGTAGCTTTGTACTTTTACTTGCTTAATGTTTATAAATCGGAGCCAATCTCAATTGTGTATTATTAGATATTTTTTAAATGTTATAAGTGTACAGACCGTCCTGGACGCTCACTTGATAGTACATAAGTGATAGCATTGAAGGAGATCAACAACTGATAGATAGTCATTATCCTCTGTCAATGCTGCAATGCGCCCGACACCCGAGACAACAGATCTTACGAGTAGGTCTCTTATATCCGGAAATTTCACAAGCTACAGTGCCCTCATCCCGAAACACAGAAGTGCATAAGCGAGTTCGAGTCCATTCGGGACGCCCTTTGACTCGTTGTGTAAATTTTTAAGGCTGAGAGCCATCTGCGCTCGCCAATTTCCCGGTGAAGCTGTAAAGGCCATCTGCGGCCAACAGCAGTAGTCAGTTCGAAAAAAAAATCCTGTTTCACGGAACGATATCTGGAACTGGCACTTAGTGAAGTAGTAGTTGTTTGTGCTTTATCATCAGTATGACTACCTCTGTGGTCTAGTTCGCCGAGTGTTGGGTTGTAGATCCGAAGACGAAGATACGAAAATAAATATGATACCGTGCTTCGTAGGACAAGTTAAGTCGCCTCAGCTACTATCTTAGTATAGTAGTCGTTCACTCCCACCAATCCGCATTCAGCCAGCGTAAAACTTCAACCTCTTCATGATTCTACTGTGAGTGAAGACCTTGCTTCTGCAGTAGGACGTTATGGGCTGATGATAATGATGATGGCGTATGCAGTACGCATACATTATCTGCGTACATTGTTTTAATGCTTGAGATTCTAATATTTCATCAAAATCATTATCAGCTCATGACATGTCCCCACTGAAGAGCACGAGCCTACCCGTAAAGGTGCCGTAGTCGAACACGCGGGCCCAGTGCAGATTGGCCGACTTCACGCACAACCGTTCAATCTCTTCGTAAGCATGCGCAGGTTTCCACACGATGTTTTCTTTCACTGCAAAGCGTCGGATAACGTACATAGAACTTCGAAAATTCGAAATATACGGCGGGATTTGAACTTGCGCCCTCAAGACCAGAAGGCAAGAGTCCACATCAATGAGCCAACGACGCTATTTATTTAGAATTTTGGTAATACTCGGTTACACTTTTTGGATTGGCGGATGCAGTGACCATGTCGAAATCACCAGTAAATTCAAATGTCTGATCATTCGAAACAATTCAGATCATTTTCTATCACATAAAAATGCTGGAGATAAAGTTCGTGGAGCAGCTGGCGTACAATTTTGAAACTACCACACGATATTACGCTCTACGCCTGATGTTATTCAGGCATTAAAACTTTGATCGAGCCAAACTAGCGCGACCGCTGAAAACCTTTTCAAATGTCGACGATTCTCTTTTGATACTACCAACAGGAAATGATACAAGCAAAACTGATTCTATTCGTTTACATATAAGAGTGCATTTCGATTTAGCTGTTTGTGGAGATAAGACTTTTAGAATGGATAAACGTCAAATAGTTTACGATACAATATGAATGTTCCTAGGTTGGTTCGAGAAAAGTACATGTTTAGCGAAAAAACAATGCTACAGTGTGTTTGCTCAAGACCGCATGCTAAGTTAATCTTAACTATATCAAATCTATCTGAATCTACAATCATTAAAAATATTTATACAATTCCTTCTTTTACTTTCTTTTGCCCTGTTCAATTTAAACACTTTGACTGGTAACACCTAAAAGCGTCAGAAACAACAGATTTTCTTTTGTCTGGATTTTTTTATGTTACTAAGTGTACATGACGGTCAGGTCACCATTTTTGGAGACACTTGATAGACAGTTATTATTGTCCATCAATGTCGCACTGCGCCCAACAGATGTTAGGTATAATATACCTGGTAATTTAACTAGTTACAATATCCTCATCCCAAAACACAAAAGTGCAAAGCACTTCTATTTCACGGGACAATATCTAGTACTGCGGTGGTACCTACTTACACGACTCAGTACCGAGTCTACCACCTAGTAAATTCCTGGAGTTCACAGGGTCAAAGGTCGGCAAATCACTCGTTGCTCCTTCGTATATGTGAACAAATAAAAAACTAGAAGTGAACATATTATTTCGTCTTTTCATCAATAACCTTGTATCTCTCTCACTCATTACATCAACACGAATTAACATCCACCAACTCGGTAATTGTTACGGGAGCAAACAAACCCATGGGAGCGAATAAATCGCAGGATACTGCGGCTCTGCGGGTTACGGTCAGTGGGTATATCGATCTTGTAATGAGGATAATCTTGTTTTTTATATATAGCGTAGGCTGAGTGAATTGAACACGATACTTGATTTGAGGTTTGCATTTATAGTCGATTTGACCTGGGGGGTTACCGCCATCTCTTAACAGTGTTACAATAATCTTACTTTGTCTTTTCTGGTACAAAAATGCTGACGTATCATTATACGAAATTATGACGTATCAGTATTATCAGGTCAAATTCTTTTGGTTTCTTTTTTTATGTTTTGAAATGAACAGGGCAGTCAGGATGCTCAACAGATTTTTGGCAGGATATCTTAAAAACTAAATTTGAAGAAATCTTTGTTTTAAAATATCGTCAATCTTGAGTTTACTCATAGATATAGGATATAGGTCACTCGGCTTTGGAATGGACTACCTTTAGAGGTTAAATTGTCTCCTTCTAAGTTTCCTTTTAAGAAAAAAGGTTTTTTACTGCTTTCCATTCTTAGCCATATTAGTGTAGTCTTTCGTATTGCATTATTTTTCTCTATATCATATATAAGAATGTGTTTTGTATGTATATATATATATATATATATATTGATATGAATATTTGTATATTGTCTATTTAGGTAGATATATGTAGCTTAGGAATTATGTATTTATTTATCACAGATGTTTTTTAATTGTATATATATTTTTAAAAATTATTTTGGTACTTTCTTTTTAACCGCACCATTTATATTTATTTTTGCATGTCCTTAGGTTAACTGGTAGAGAATGCCATTCGGCGAACTGTACTTTGTATTTTATGTGCAATAAAGATTTTTTAATAATAAATAATAATATAGCACGCTAATTCTAAATCTATGAGTTTACTAGTGCCGACATATAAAATATTGTAAAATTTAATACAAATTTTTCGCCTTTTTCAGATCTCACATAAAGGATTCCAAACCAATCCAGTGGTAATAGCTGGTAATAATATAGTAAATGAATCTTAACGTACAACAATAGTATCAATTGAAGCCTCACTTGGCTAGTAATTGGTCACATTGCTATATTAGGACTTGTTCGTGACTACAACGCACTGCTTAATGTTAACAAGACGTTTACACTGCACCTTATCTGCATTCTAGGCCGTTATTAAGCGCGATTTGCAAGAGTCTACACTGAAGATTTATATAACTATTGTAGATGAAAGGTCAGTTGCCATTCGTATAACATGGTGTGTGGTTTAGAAGACCCAACTGGTTTAATGATTGAGAGATCGGCTATTAAAATAAGAGTTCCGGGTTCGAATCCCGGGCAGTACAAACATTTGTGTGTATGAACATGTCTGTTTGTATTCGTCTGGGTGTTTTCTATGTATGATATGTATCTACAAAAAAGTATATAAGTATGTTTATCCATCGTTTAGTATATATATTACAGGCTAAATGCTTAGTTTGGGGCTAGATATGTGATTGTCAGTGGATATTTACTTAATTATGCCCCTTTTAGAAAGAAGAGGTTAAGAATATGAAAGCCTCTGAAAATACCTAAATCTTTTGTGAATTCCACTTTTTATGGGTTTCAGATTCCAAAAAGATAATTGATAAAGTTAATCTGAATAGTAGTTCCGTAACTGATGATAGTAACTAGTGAGTAAGTGATAAAATGTGTTTTAGAGAGGATCACTCTTCGGCCATATGGAATAGCGTGTGCAAATCAGCAGCTGGCAGTATCTGAAAATCGAAATTATTTTGAGCTGAGATTGTAGGTCAAACGAGGTCAAGTTCCATCTGGTAACGTAACAAGTTTTATGATAGTGAATATATGAAATATCCACTATATTTCATATATTCACTATAATAAGGTTTGTCACCATCACTAAATTTAAACTCCTAGGAATAGTACAAGTTCTACACTAAACATATTTATAAACCTCTTGAAATCATTTGAGAAGAAGGTTGCAGTAAATTATACTTTGCAATATGATTTCTTTTCAAGATATAGTATTATAGATAGTTTTTATAATAGCACTTAATTTGTAAAGTTTCTTTAACTCTTTTATGGAATCCCGACATATGTTATATGCATTTACACAAAGTATAACGTATGGTTAACAACCACGCTCGAATGCTTGAAGAGCGCCTAAAATAGACGGCGGGACCAATTATGGATCGTTTCATTCAGAAACATCGACCACGCTACGGTTGAAAAGGGATACAGCAAATTACAAACGAGGGTCACTGACGTTCAAAGTCATAAAACCTAATGAACCACTGATCGTTTTCCATAATTGTACATTTGGCCGTTGGAGCAGCAGTTCTGGGATGGAGACTGCGTTTTGGAAAGCGTAGCATAGGACGCCCTTCCTTCGAATAGTAACTGGTTAAGTCTGGTTGTCAAAAAAGGAGTACCTGGACATCTAGCACAAGAATGGACTGCGATAGTTTGAAGAAGTTGCTCATACTTTTTTAGAACCGATAGCCCTTGGAGCAGATGAGTTCTGGAGTGGAGACCGCGTCTTGGAAAGCGTAGCGTAGGACGCCCTCCGGCCCGATGTACTGACGACTTCCGAAAGGTCGCTGGTGGAGGCTGGATGAGGAAAGCGGAGGACCGGAAGATCTGGCGCAAAATGGGGGAGACCTATGTCCAGCTGTGGACTGCGATAGGTTGAAGAGAGAGTGTGAAGAAAGAGAGAGTAAATTTTTGTGTGACGCTTAACATACACATTAAGAACAAAATCGTGTGAGATGATTATTTCGTTTCTATTGTTAAAATTTTAGTGACAACACAAATCAATTAGTTTAGTCAAAGCCTTGAAGCTGATAAATTAGTTGTGCTTAGTCTTAGCATATATAACATATACGCTTATAGGAACTATAAGCGTCTTGATATGCTAATATCCTTCAAAATCATGCTGTGTCAATGCATTTCAGTTCCGTATTAAAACTATGTATTACTGTTGTCATAATATGATTATATTATTGAATATGGCGCACCCGATAGATTCTTTTTCCTTTCTTTTTAAATTTCTTAACATCATCTATAATATAAAAATGAATCGCAAAATGTGTTGGTAAGCGCATAACTCAACAACGCCTGGACCAATTTGGCCCATTCTTTTTTTAAAATGTTCGTTGACGTCCAAGGATGGTTGTTACGGCGAGAAAAAAATCGAATAATTGCCGGGAAAACCTTAAAAACAGCCCTTTTCTTTTTCACATACAAACGTTTTCTAACTAAAACGTAGAATCAATTTGAGCTTTATTGCTATTATTATATAAAGTTCATAAAAATTACTTACTTTTAATGCTATAGTGTTTTATTTAATTATTTTAATTCATACCGAATTATTACCAGGGTGACGGTTCTCTTCAGGACAATTTTTGCAAAGAATATAAAAAAGGTAGGAACAAAACACTGCCATATTAAAAAAAATTCTGACAGGACGAAGTCTGTCGGGTCAGCTAGTTTGCTATAAAAGCGGTCGCCATGTCGATCAGTCTCTATCCGCGTAACCGGCACCCTAGTGCTTCTGACCCGAACTTAGTTCTAGGTTACCTAAATCTGTCCTTGTCATAGATTTAGTATTAGAGCGCCACGTGTATTCTATATCTGTGGTCCTTATGCTGGGTGCAAACTTTAATGGAAGAAGTTCTACAATTTAAAATATTTATAAATCTCTTGAAATCATTTAATAAGGCTGTTGCAGAAAATTTTTTTGAAAAAAATTATTGTCCGGTGAAGGCTGATGGCTGCGGTCACAGCAAAAATTCCATCCGAAAAAAAACAGCAGTCGCATCAGTAAAAAAGTTGTAGTAGTCAGTTTAGCTGAGAGTTTTAAATATGTGCACAATCGCATGTAGTAATGCCGATCACATACATCCATTTGAAAATGAAAAAAGGAATGATGGACGTACTGCATTCACCTTGCCGGTGTTGAATGGGCTTCATCCGGGAGGTCATGCACCTTATTAACAGCCTACGGTTCGGAGCATCCATTCATAAAATGTCTGGACCAGTTTTGGGGTTCACCTTGATGAGATGTAGTATTATTTTAAAATCTTTACGTTGTGGTTTTAGGACAACATGGTTCATTTAGAATACTTAAATCAATTTTACACCTAGGTATTGTAAGAGTAAATTGAGATTTGAGGATGAAACTTTGTACGGTGTAATTTTTTGAAAAAAAGTAACGAAATTTTTGATTGGTTGAAAAGATTACTTCTAGACCAAAGGTTACTTGTTCGATTCAATTGTCGAATAACCAATATTTGTGTCCATTAAACATGTTTGATGTTGTTTTGTTTAGGTATTTAGTATAGAGCCATATTACACATTGCAACTGTTAGGCGACAAATAATAGAAATCTTTTGTGTCGGTTTCATGGCAGTCAAATGGTTA
Organism: Leucinodes orbonalis; assembly: GCA_019425675.1. Taxonomy (NCBI): domain Eukaryota; kingdom Metazoa; phylum Arthropoda; class Insecta; order Lepidoptera; family Crambidae; genus Leucinodes; species Leucinodes orbonalis. The sequence goes on from PQWD01003169.1 coordinate 46,281, forward strand.
AGAATATTTATCAAATATTTCAATAGTTAATCTAGACGTTTAGGGATAGATGGGTCCATTTAGATGAAGAGGATATAATTGCATTGCTGATTAGGTTTACTATAGCATTTACTTTGAAAAAGATTTTCCCGTTTTGTCCAAATTATTATATTCACGGTTATCAATAACACACTTGTCCTTACTTTTACTCCTAAAAAACCATAATCC
>PQWD01003170.1:0-31880 GCA_019425675.1 Leucinodes orbonalis
TTATTAATGTCTACTGTAACCAATTGTAACCCATTGACCGCTAGTCGTCTGTATGTATCTCAAACTGATTTTGAATTGTCTTATTTGTGGCGATTGGTTAAATAAACAATACGCTAAGAGCATCTTGTTTAACAGTAGTCTCTAAATATTAAGAAAATGCCTAATTACTATTGTATTTTCAATGCTTTTTGTATTCAACACTGCTATAGTTAATTTTTAAGTATAAATATCTATCTACAGTTATTTATAAATGAAGTTTAAATATATCAGTGGTGTTATGAACCATCTTACCAGGAATAACAATGTACCTAAATAACTATTTATTTGTAAGTATGTTAATGTTTCTGAAATTATTTAATGTCAATTTGAGATATATGAATTTATTTGTTGGTCAATTAAATATTGCACAGCATCTTTTTGTTTTATTAAGTTCATATGTACTTCCATCCATATTTGTATATTTATGACATCATTGACTTATCTCTCGAGCATATTCCAAGTTTTAGACATGGTCGTTATACCTTAGCGATCAGATGCGAATTCGTTTTTATGTCATGTAGATGTTATGAAAAATATTAATTCATGGACCACTAGAAATACTTAAATACATAGCAATTAATGGAGTATTTGCCACATCGGACAAAGATATAGGTACACAATTCTTTATGTATATTGGAAATGTCGATTGAATCACGTGCATTTATCATTTTAAGGCTTTCATTACAAAACAAACTAATTGGAGTCAAAATAAGGATAGCTAATTGTAGCGATTGGGGGACAATGGTTACTGACGAAAGACGACAGTCAGCGATAGTCGACAATTTTCTGTTACCCCAATCCTCAGAAAACTCATATTTTTTTTATTTCAAGTAACAAGTCTTTTTTATTACCAACGGCGAATCGGTGAATTTGAACCACTTTGGTGTTCTAGGTGTCAGAAAGGAAAATCACGAACATTGGTGGTAGTCGGCGCCATTTTAAAATTGTAACCGACTTTGGTATAACTACTACGTACTAAGCCAAAGTTTAGGTTGAACTGGGTTATAATACCGAGTGTTAGGAATCGGAAGATGATCCCTTCCTGATGAGTTTATATGAAACTACTAAAGCCCGTAAAGAACTAGGGCCTGACCCATTGAACATGACATTGGAGGTGTTTGCACAAAATCTACGCATGGCACGCCTGCCATGCGTGCCAGTGACTACCTATAAACGTTAAGGTTTAATGAGTACGTGCTGCCACCTGTGCTTAATATTATCCCCTAGCAGTCTCGTATATCTCCACCCGCTGTAAGAATAGGAGTGGCTTTTGTATTCTATTATTTATTTATTTATTTTATTTTTTGGAAGATTTACAGTTTGAAAAGACACTATAGTAAAGTATAACAATAAGATAAGAGAGTACAATACTAATTACAAGTCTCCACTAAAATACTACTCTCTCTACTCCATTAAAATACTACGAAAAAGAAAGATTTGACCAATTGCTCGATACGACATCCAATTTGACGTCGATAATACTCGTATATCAACCGCGAAAATGAGCTTTTGCGATGACTATAATACTACAAACATGAAGATCTCTCTTAAAAGCCATTCGACGTCAACGAAAAAGAGAATGATAATGATCAGTTGATTATTAGTTGCGCTAGGGACTGGTGCTAGTTAGCACCAGTCCCTAGCGCAACAGCAAACCACACTAAAAGCATTCCATGTAAAATATTGCCAAGACTATCACTTAAGGCTTGCCCTGTGAAAAAGATATGAGTCATCAAGTAGAGCCAAGCTTCTGAATATATACAGTCTAACTGTACCGACTCCAATTTCAACAAATAGGTCTGTAAGCAACACACGACATAAATTAAAAATAAGAGATGATGATGATGAGAAAGAACTCGTCTCAATACGGATAAAGAATTATAGCACATATATGCTTGAATAGTAGGTAATAATATGTTGATACATGTGGACGAAAAGGTAGATTTAAAAATGCGGCTACCGGTTTAATGATACAAATTACAGCAGTAGATAATTAACGGAAATTAATGACATCGTTACAAAACGCGCTTAGTTTAATAGGCATTTAAGAAATCTGCAACCAAGAGATATTTGTTGACATATTCCGAATATTTTAGTCAGCTCAGTAATTTCGTGCATTAAATAAACATTTTATTGAACAACACGAGGCAGCTTTTGATTATTTCCTGTAACAAGTACCTAATGTGTAGGCTTTTGAAATGCCTCAAAAAGATTGATTAATTACTTATTAACTTATTTAGACATAATATTTCCCCTTGTGTTTTTTTATTATCCTGAATAGAAAAAAAACATTATAAGTAACATTGTAATATTACAAGGCACAATCCAAAAGTTCGTAGGTACGTAGGTAGATACTTTAAATTTCAAATACTACTTAAGTTGAGGCTAAGTTCCTACTTGTTCAAAAAAGGTAGTGTTCGTTTTTGAATATTGTAGTATAACGTTGACGTACACCGTTGCACCTACTCTGCAATTGTGGTCCTCTACAATGGAAGCGAAATATCCACTTGGTAATTATTATCTATGCCCAAGTGACATCAAATCTATAAAGTTGGGCAGGGTCCTAAACTTCCTAAAAAGTGCCAACTATTAGATGAACTCTAAGAGAGGTGCGAGTCACAAAAGATCTTCTAGGTCGAAGTGACTACAGGTCTGCATAAGCCTGAATAGCCCTCAAAACCTAAATAATAATAATAAAATAACGTTGACGTATACATTATTGAAATGCCTAAACAGTTTCCAATACCGTTACTTAGGGAGGTCCTTAGGAATAGAAGTCTGCATCATTCAAGGTTTAGTCTCCCTCATATTAAATTTCATGCAAATCGGTTTACCCGTTCGACCGTAAGTCTTAAACATTCCTTGGGTTTAAAAGCAAACATTTTGAAAAATATGATACCTACAGGTACATAATTATCGTTAAAAGATACCTGCACATGGGTGTTTAGTTTTCACCCTATTTTTAAGGGTGAATGTAATAGATCTTATCATCCCTCCAAGAATTATATTGTAGGTACGTATTTATTGTACCTAGGATTTGTGTTTGTAAAGTAAATTTAATAACGGAATGTAGAGTTTGACGTAGGTATAAAAGAAGATCATACGGATTGCTAAATCGCATAATTTCTTATTTACCATAAGCATAATTTCTGAATGAATCGGAAAATAAATTCAATATTTTTTTTTGTTAAAGATACTGACGTAATACTTATATATGGTATTTTTATGTCCAGCTCACGGGCTGAATCGTTCTAGACAAAATAATGGGGTTCGGTCTACGTTACAAGGTACTACAAGCTTGTTTACTTTTTAAAATGTAATGTGAATGGGATGGCTAGTTTGCGCACCTAATAGTACGCTTGTCCATGACAGTTGCAGTTATTTAACAGTTACTTGATAATTATTTCGTGATAGGGATTATTCGTTACGCTACGCTAGCCAAGACGCGGTCTCCACTCCAGATCTCGTGTGCTCCAGCGGCCATCGGTTCTGCGCCATACGTCACAAGTCCACTGCCACTTCAATTCATGATACGGCGGGCTATGTGGTTACTTAAGTTTTCTCACGAATACCTATCATCATGATTCCTGATTTTAACCCTGAAACACGTGGAAAGATTGTACTATTACCCGATGAGTGATTTGAAACTTGTGACCTTATCCCGCAGTCAGTGTCTATATCTCAGCCTCAGCTATGTATGTTCGTACTGACAGGACGCATTGCTCAAAGGGAAAGCGGTGGTTTGGGATATCTGACACAGAAAGAAAGAGACCTATGTCTAGCAGTATGCTGCGATAGTTTGAAGTGAAACGAAGGAATTATTAATTTGAAGGAATTCATCTGACCATTCGTGCTAGTACACCCTCTTACATAACACGAAGTTGCTATTTATTAGATAATTTGCAGTTAAAGTGCAGCACTTCAGTTTTATGACACTATTCCGATCTATGAAAAACAGGAGCTCATTGCTCTTGAGCGAACCTGTTTTGGCGCGTAAAAAACTGCCTATTTCAGTGACATCGGCAAACCGGACGGGTGAATGGGGGAAATAATGTAAAGTATACGCTTTTTTCTTGAGGCCTACGCTCAGCGTGAGCACAGGCATCGGGAGAAAATTGTATAATGAAACCAGAAGCTTGGATATTATAATGTTTTTGTTAGGGACGCGGCATGAACGGTTGCGGCGCGGGCGCGCGGTAATGATGCGGTCGTAATGGCGGGGGGTCGTTCACCCGGGTATTACTCGCTACAGGCACAACTAGAACCACTCACAACATATACAAAGTAGGCACCGTGGTTCAACCTCCTTTTATTGCGTACCGAGTAAACGGCACATGGTTAATTGTATCAGCCGTCCATTGTTCGGTTTCCCGTGGCCGGTGGACTGAGGAAAATGCGTGGGCCGGTGGGAACTTTATGACGTGCGCCGATTTCGAACAATGTGTTGTTTATTTTTTCATAAATTATAAAAAAGACATGTCATCACATTGTTATTTAATTTTAGAACGAAGCTAATTTAAAATCAAATTTTAAAATACATGGAAGCGATGAATTAAATATTTTTAAATCATAAAGGGACTGCCTAACCGCGTTACTGACGTATGTTGACGTCGCTGCGTCAGTCGATTGTTTTTTTAAACACATTAACGTCCCCATGCTTGGCACAAGCCTTCTCAAAAATGGCTCTGCAGAGTTTGGAGTTCGGTGGATGTTGACGACTACCATCCTTAGCGTGCCTCAAGTTACACATATCAATTGGATCGCTACTATAGTCATTTGACGAACGTGTTGGCGGCTACCTATGCTTAAATTTATTATTTATCTATGTATTTTAAGTTGATAACCAAATGTATAATGGTATCTACATACCTAAGATACCTAGTTATTTATTTACTTTACTTTGTTATTTATTTTTTCCAAAGGTTCTTGTTCGAAATAGCACGTTCCCTCAGTAAAACGCTATAACATATAGGTTATAGGTATATTAAAGAGCAAAAAAGTTATACTCGTAAGTTGAAGATAAGACCTTATCAAGCAGGTCAATGTTAGAAAAAGCATTAGGCTCTTGCGAATGTTGTGGAGCAAGTGTAACTAATGTTTGAACATAACTTAGGCTGAATATCGTTTGTGTTTGTTTACTGAACAGAAAGCGCATTAGAAACGGCTGGGCGCTCAGCTGATGGCAGGGACTCCCGATGTGTTGGTATCAAATAAAAAAATCTAACTTTGTTTAATAAAATGACTAGCACGTCAAGTCAGTTACGACATTACGACAAGTTAATTATTTTGTATCTTTTAAAGTCTAGCAAACTGCAAAAATATGAAAATGAAAATGAAAAGTGTTTATTCAGTTTAGGTCCTTAAAGAACACTTATGAATGTCAAATGAAGCTACCACTGGTTCGGGAGGTAGTTTTCCACTGAGAAGAAACCAGCAAGAAACTCAGTAGTTACTCTTTTCAAAAAAAATTGTGTTGAATACAGATTCATTTGTAATCAAAATAATTATATAAAGCAAATTATATTTTCAATTTTTATCGTATTATGTATTGGTAAAAATATAATAATCTACAAAAGTACTATTAAGCAGTTAAGTATTATATAAATTTAAATAGATGACAACAAAAAAAAACAAAAGTAGTGCAGGCGTGGAAATCAACATGTCCATGAGTTTTTATCATTTATATAATCTTCAACACTATAGTAAGCTTTTTTATTAAAATAGACTTTACATGAGACTTAAACTTATGCAGGGGTAAATCAATTACATTTTGTGGTAGCTTATTAAATATTTTAATGCTTAATCCCACAAATGAGTTCCCAACCTTATGCAATCTAAGATTTGGAACGGCAAGTTTGTGTTTGTTCCTAGTGTTCAAACTATGATTATCTGACTTTTTTGAAAATACATGTAAATTTTTGTGTACATAGATGACGCAGTCTAGAATGTACTGAGACGGTAATGTTAAAATATTTATTTGTTTAAATAATTCCCTTAGTGAGTCACGTGATTTAAGGCCGTATATGGCACGGATGGATCTTTTCTGCAATACAAAAATTGTTTGTAGATCAGCAGCAGACCCCCACAAAAGTAGACCATAAGACATCACGCTGTGAAAATAGCTAAAATACACAAGTCTTGCAGTCTCAATATCAGTGAGACTTCTTATCTTCCTTACAGCATATGCAGCGGAACTAAGCCTTCCTGCCAAAGCCGCAATATGGGGACCCCACTGCAATTTTGCGTCTAATTTTATACCCAGGAAAACGGTTGAATTTATTACTTCCATGGGTCCTTCATCCAAAGTGATGAAAGTATCTACCTGCCTTACATTAGGCATTGTGAACTTAATACATTTGGTTTCTTAGAGTTAAGAAGTAAATTATTGGTCGTAAACCAATGTAATACCTGAGAAAGTGTAGTATTTACATCGTCAAAAGTTTCTTTTTGTCTATCCACGTTAAATATAAGAGATGTATCATCAGCAAATAATACAGTTTCACATAGGTTTTGAGTATAATAAGGTAGATCATTTATATAAATTAAAAATAATAAAGGTCCCAATATTGAGCCCTGGGGAACGCCCATCAATAAAAGGGCTCCGCTGGAACTTGTTTCTCCGACATGTACGTTTTGGACTCTATTCGTTAAATATGATTGTATTAAATTAAGAGCGTCCTTATCGACACCGTAATGCTTCAACTTCATGAGGAGAGTATTATGGTTAACGCAATCGAATGCCTTCGATAGATCGCAGAATATTCCTATAGCATCTTGCTTATTTTCCCACGCCTCAAAAATATGTTTCATTAGTGCCACTCCTGCATCAGTAGTGGATCTGCCTTTAGTAAATCCAAATTGATTGCTATGTAATAATTTGTTTACGTTGAAATGAGACAATAATTGATTAAATATAATTTTTTCAAATATCTTACTTAGAGCTGGGAGAATAGAGATAGGTCTGTAGTGAGACGGGTCACTCTTTTCTCCAGATTTGAATAAAGGTATGATTTTACTGAATTTCATCAAATTTGGAAATTTGCCCTGGTCAACACACTGATTAAAAATAACAGCTAAGTGAGGAGCAATACATATAATTATATTTTTAAGTATTTCTGTAGAGAGTCCCCATAAATCCTCTGTTTTTTTAATATTTAACTCTTTAAAAGTTCTAATGATTATCCCTGCATTTACATGTGTAAATCTAAAAGACGTTTTGCACTCATCAACATGTGACTTGAGGAGAGAAACAGCAAGATGAGGATTTGAATTTAATTTACTAGTTACAGTGACAGCAATATTAGTAAAGAACTTTTCAAATGCATCTGCCACCTGAGAGTCAGTATCAAGACTCCTGCCATCAATATTCAGTGAGATCTTGTTATCTTGTGTTTTATTTTTACAAGTCTCCTTATTGATGATATTCCACGAAACTTTACTTTTATTAGTAGCATTGATTATTTTATTTTTAAAATAATTAGCTTTAGCTACTGCGCAAACTTTTTTGAATAATTTTGAATAATTTCTAACATACTCTATGATAACAGGGTCATTAGTATTAGCCTTAACATCATACAATTCAAATAACTTTTTTCTACTTGTATAAATACCAGTAGTGGCCCAGTCGCTAAATTTAGATTTTAAAGTATTTAATCTGACATGTTTTTTTGGAAATGTACCATTAAATTCCTTTTCAATTACACTAAATAATTTATTATAATGTTCATCGACATTTTCATTACTATAAGTTAATAAAGGCAACTTGCTAGATATATTTTCCTTAAATTTTTCTATGCGATATGTTGTAATTGGCCGACAAACAAAATTACATGAAGTTGGGGCAAGACGGTGCTCAAACGATGCCATCTGTCCGCTATGATCAGAATTAATGAAATTTATTATACTCTTGTCATTTATATCAAAATTACAAAAAATGTTGTCTAATCTTAAAATACCCCTCGGTATGTCATCTTAATAATTTTAGTACATAATTACTCTTAGTACCCAAAAAACTAAGGACCCTAAAAAGATTGTAAATATCAACCCTATACGAGTAGGCTCGTGCCCCTCGGTGGGGACGTTCAATGAGCTGATGATGATGTTTAAGGCTAAAAAGTAAAAAAACATGTGTTGTAATAATATGATGCAATACACCGTTTGAAAAAGCTTTTTTTTTTTCAACTTATCGCAGTTCGCAGCTGAATATAGGTCTCCCACTGCTGGTCATAGGTCTCACCTAAACCTAAACCCTAAACATCCTTATGGAAGTAAATCAGAGATAAATCCCTCATAAAAGCAATGACGTGCACAAAGATTATGAGTAGGGTATGTAAAGTTAGTGACACTAATCGCAAAAACAATAAATAATATACATTATTGTCAAATTGAGTGCTGTTGATGACAGGAGATCGCATATGGTTTCAAATCTGTAGAGGAAAGTAGGCGTAGTATGTTGGGTTGTCTGGACGCACTGGGTATGCACTGCTTATTTGCACATATGGAGTGCACGCCACTGCATCAAAGCAATCCTAGCCACAGGTAAACGAAGGCATCAAACTACAGAAAGCATGTGGTTACGGGCCTATTAAATCCTTTTTCAGAAATTTCCTCCACATAAGTATGACAGTTCTAAATAGAAAACATTATTCAAATCACTATTCCCCATTACAAAATTCTTCGCACTGCGCCGTGTAGCCCGCAGGCTTTGAAAATAGCAAGCGTTTCGCAGTTCTGAATAAGGTACGTACATGCATGTAGCTTGCAGAAATCGATGGAAACCGGCCACAGATTTCCCGTATTGGTATATAGACGTTCGATTGTCTATGCAAGCCTTAAAGCGGGGTCAAAGTTCTCCATCGGTATCTACTCCATCTAACACGGGCGCGCTGTTGGCCCTACTTTCTCCGCGACTGCGCGGTGTGAACGAGTTGCCGTTTGAGAGGCTATTGTCTGTTGACTTTCGATATAGAACATTTTTTCTAGTTTACAACATAAACTGGTTGATTTGTATTTTTTTATCAAGGTCTCGAAAGCGTAGTGGCTAGTACGTTCGGTTGACAATCGTGCAATTACTCAAAGCAACAATCGCAATGTATGGACGTCGCGTCGGATGTTATCTCGACTCTCGAGTCCCTCATCATCAGCTCATTAACCGTTCATACCGTGGGCCACGAGCTTATCCGTATAGGGTGCATAGGGCTTAGTTTACCGCGCGGGCCCAGAGCGAATTGGCCGAATTATCGCACAACCTTTAAATTTTTTCGTAGGTGTGTGCAGGTTTTCTCACGATGTATGAAGTCATATGTTTTGACAGTCACATTTATAGACATCATAGGAATTGGTCTGCTTTTTTCATAATCTGGTTGGCTAAATAATTAAAAAACAGATATCCATTTTTTAAGCGACTACAAATAAGGGTTACTTAATTCGACCATATACATATATATTTTATGCTTCTGTTTTTATAAGGTTTTTGGCATACATACGAATAGCAAACAAGTAGATACTTAAATCTATTAACTAGTGAACAAAAGTCTTCCATGATTACCTTTCATCATCAGCTCATTAAACGTCCCCACCGAGGGGAACGAGCCTACTCGTATAGGGTGATTAGGCCTTAGTCGTCCACGCGGGCCCAGTGCGGTTGGACGACTTTACACACACCTTTGAAACTCTTCGCAGGCGTGCATGAAGGTTTCCTCACGATGTTTTCCTTCACCGTAAGAGTGTCGGATAACGTACATATATTCGAAAATTCGAAAACACATTGGTACGTGTAGGATTTGAACCTCAGTCCTCCGGTAGGAAGGCGACAGTCAGCACCATTGAGCCGTCGACGCTCATGATTACCTTTATCATGGATATTTTCATTTGGTAATACCTATTATTATTAGTTAGGTTTCAAAAAAATCTAGTGCAACTGGTTACTGCCTTGATGCACGTAAAATTAGATGCCTTGATACACATTTAGCAAACTCAACTGAACAATTTTAGTACAGAACACAAAAAATCAAGCTGATAAATTATGAGTTGTAGCTATGGGGCAATTTATTATAGCCGAACGTCAGGTCATTGTTTCCCCGCACAATATATTGTGAAATTGAAATAGTAAATGAACGCAGCATTGTGTGTAACAATACGCTGGTAATTACATGTATGCAAACGCGGAATGGACTATTTTGTTAAACAGAGTGTAAAAGGCTTTGTACGAACTGCTAAACGTAGGAGAAGTCATTAACGTTGCTTGATATCGGCATATAACGGCTGCAATCTTGATGAGCTGCTTTTAACTTTGTCGGTGCATACTTTACAGCTTCCTTGATAAGTTTATACGTGTTATAAAATAAATACTTATACATCATAAGGAATATGAACCATTTACATCTATGTTATAATTAAAAAGTAGGAATAAATATATGTTTAATACTCATGTCATGCCACAACCGATATGCGTCGATAACGTCCTTCGCGAGGGTTTTGAAGGAGTATAAGTATCTACCATAGGATGGTAGGACTACCAAGTACGAGTATATCATAACATAGTAGACACAAGAGTATGTTTATGGTTCAGTAATAACGTACCATAAAGTGATCAAACAAAATGGCTCTATGCAGAGATCCGGTAGTCGGCTAATCCGGCGGGATATCAAATTGATGGTTAGGAGCAAAGCCTGCGCGGAGTTTAACAAAAGCCGGAAGGCTACTCAACCGTCATCATTGGCGAGGGTAACGGTGGAAGCCCACAAACATAATGGCTATACTTTTGTTGGTAGTTCACAGTGTTTTACACTGATGGCTAAATTGATGGCTTAGGTAGTCAGCGCTGCCTTACTTGCGATCGGTACTTTGCCAGTATCTACCTAAAGTTTGCAAATTGCAACTTATTGTAAAACCATCACGGTCTCAGTTTTTATAACTCGTCATCATCTTTATTATTTTTCTTTTTTTCATACAAGCAAAACAAGTAGCATTTTTTCAAACTAAAAATTAGAGTGCGTTTGACGGCTATCTCACCTGATGGAGAGTGACGATGCAGCCTAAGTTGTATCATGTAATCTCAAAAAATGCCTATTAACTCTTGCCTTGAAATTGAAAACCCTTAAATTGTACGTATCGGGCAACATAGACGCAGGAATGAAATTGCCTTGCAGTTCGGACGATGGAGTAAGAACCGAACTTTTTTGTACGAAAAGATGGACTATCGCATAGTATTGTAGAGATGGGGCCGTAACTCACGCGGGCCCAATGCCGAATGGTGGGTGTTACCAACAACTATCCTTAGATCTACCGGGACCAGTATATTACAGAAATCCATTTATCATTGTGGTAGCTGTTGCGCGATTATCAATCGAACTAGCCGATAAGCCATGCATACAGCTTACATGATGCGCAGATTATTTCGAATAGTATATAATGACTAGCTTTTGCTCGCGGCTTCGCTCGCGTTAAGAAGTATTATTATTATTTTTCATCCCCTATTTTATCCCCTTATGTGTAAATTTTATCAAAATCATTTCTTAGAGGATGCCTACGTCATAGTAGCTTCATGCATGCAAAGTCTCAGCCCGATCCGTCCAGTGGTTTGGGCTGGGCGTTAATAGATCACTATCACAGTCACCTTTGAGTTGTATATATTTAGATGTTCTGGATGTTATTACATACACTCAAATGAATGTTACTTACCCGTAGCGGACACACTGGTATTGTTTCTCTCAAGCGGATGTAGAGGGCGTTGCTACGGGTATTTATCAGCCTCCGCTCATTTACAATAGGGAAGATGCACAAATTTTATTTTTGTGTTTATTTTAAAGAACTACATTTGGAATAGACCACAAGTATTTTTAAAAATCAAAAAACTATCATTTTCTGCATAAAAATGCGGTTTGAAATTGACAATTTCAAATTTCGCGCCAAAACGGGCTGGCGTGACGTTTGACGTCAGATATGTGAATGGTGAATGTACCTCCTTTTCTTCAAGGACTTTCATACTTTTGCTTTTTTTCTCGACTGTCGAGACCTAATTATAAGAATTTTAAATAACTGATAATGTATGGATTTAATGAATTGATACTCCGGAAAAAAAGCCGCATTGACCATACTTTGTGCCAATGTGTTCACGTAATAACAATCATATTGTTTTTGACTGACACAAAACCAGGACCAAAGAGATTTCGATCTGTGAAGACGAATGAATTATTCCTCAAACTATTTTTCGATGCAGTGAAGACTACTATGATATAAAAATACTTGTTATATAGTACTTGTTATTCTTCATCTGCTTGTATGAAAAACAAACATTTACTCACCTAATACAAATACAATAACAAAGTTGTCTATAACTTTTTATTATTTTTATTAAAGATAAGGAATCATGTTAAAAAGTTAAAAAACTTTGTGAATAGAGATGCTCATACCCCTTATTTTTGAATTCTAAAACAGAATAATGCATTTGACACCTGAATCAGCAATAATAAAAAAATGAAAAATTCTTGTAAGCATTGAAAATACACCAAGTTTAATATTGATTTATCATATTACAGTCACAAAAAACATACAAACTTACACAATTATGATATATATTAAATAATGATTTTTAAAACAAAGGAAATTATTATTATTTCTACTTTTTTCCTGGTTCATCTTTAGAGTGTAGTGTAAGTGCCATGGATGAGGACTGCACAGGGCAGTTCCATGTGGAACTTCTCAAGGCAGCGTTTTCCAAGCAGTTTCTGCTCAAACTGTGATGAGTTAAAATATAACCTTTTCTTTTTGCTCACTACTTTAATTTTCATGTTTGGAGATGAAAAACAATTATTTCTAGATTTTCAGTAGACATTATGCTTTGATATTACAATAAAGTACCGTCAAAGGTCCATATTTCGCATCAGGCTTATTGCGGTTTGTAAAACTTACTTCCGACAAAAATAAATTACAACCTTGTCAACATTGACTTTGGTAGTTTCCTGGAGACTGCTTTTACAGTCCTAAATTTCATTTTTATTCGAAAAATGACTATTTCGTCGTTTTAATGTTCACTTTTTACGAAACATTTAACGTCAAAATAATATGTCATACATACATGACGTAAATGAGGAGACGTAGGCGGACTAAAGTCACCGATATAGTCGCCCGGGTCGCCAAGTTGAAGTGGCAATGGGCAGGCCACATATCCCGGAGAACCGATGGTCGTTGAGGCAGAAAAGTTCTTGAATGGAGAACAAGAACCGGAAAGCGAAGCGTAGGACGTCCACAGGCAGATGGTCGGATGACCTGATTAAGGTCGTCGGAAAGCGCTGGACGCATATGACCTCAGATCGGTACGTATGGAAAGCATTGTAGGAGGCCTATGTCCAGCAGTGGACGTCCAAAAGCTGAAATGATGATTATGATAAACCTGATATTTTATAGGAACCCAATTTACCCAATCAGAATTCTGAGAAGTGTGGAGATTTTGGAACGTCGTTCCCTCATAACATCCTTACTGTCATTGAGTAAGCTCTAAGTGCAAAACTGATTGTGACTGAAGTGATTTAAAGGGACACCAAATATATATTATTTATTTTTCTTCATTAGAATCCACCACAATGTCTGTACAAAGATTTGAATAAAAATCCTCAAATGGACCACCTTATAAACGTATTTGAAGATTTGATTGTTGAAATTGGGAATATTGAACCCTCTTGTATTATCAAAAAGCAACATCGCGATATTTAAAAGGCATAAAGTCCATGTCATTGTTTACGTAGGCTCGCTGAACTGATTTCGTCAAAGCGTATTCGAGTTGTGCAAAAACTCAAATGTACGTTGCCTTAAAGGCGTGCCAGCAAAAAGTTGTTTACGTTGGAAGGTACCACGCGCCACGCCGCACGCCGGCGATCGAATAACCAACTGATGTCATCGTACCATCGTATCAGCAATTTATTATATACAGCCGCCATCTTTAAATGAATGAATGTTTTCATCTCGATGTGACCCGTAAAAGACCTAAAGTTACCGACATAACTCGCCGAATCGGTACGTTGAAATGGCAAAAGCTTGTCACGTATATCGCGGAACTGCTGGCAGTTAAATAATTAGTTAATAAATATCCACTGACATTCGCACAACACCTCTATCTATCATCAACTTAAGTGTGAAGCTTGTATTACGGGTACTAATAATATATACCTCTTATATATATTTTTCGTAAATACATACATATTATACATAGAAAACACCCAGAACAATACAAACAGACATGTTCATGCGTGCAAATGTTTATACTGCCTGGGAATCGAACCCGGAACCCTTGGTGTTGTAGCCGACGTCTCAACCGCTACGCCAAATGGATGGTCTAAAAAGTTGGAGCAGACATCTTCTGGGGGAAGAGCGCGTCTTAGCAATCGTAGCGTAGAACGTCCTCCGGCCCGAATGGACCGTCTACTTCTCGCCGGTCTCATGCTTACCTCATTTGCTCGTCGAGCTCACTGTGTAGAGCAACTAGTGTGGTGATAAGATGCTTTAGAGATGACAACTCACTCCTAGACATAGGGCCTACAAAAGGAAAAGGCAAATCCTTTACTATCAAGTGAAGTAAAGTGCCTTTTCTTTAAAAAAAAGAGCGTTTTCCCTTTAAAATGCCGGCAACGCATTTCAGTGCCCTCTTGTATTGCAAATGTACATAGGCGGCGGTGTCATTTACCATCAGATGAGCTGTTTGCTCGTTTGCCCGCCATAGCATAAAAAAATCTCCACATTTCATAGGTGGATCAGTTCCTAAGAAAGAGCGCGGTGATAGCGTAAAGCATTGTTCCGCACGCACCTACCGTGCTAAGGTCTATAAAACCGGAAAATTGAGTCAGGCCACGGGAAGGTGATGAGATAGTTTCTATAAAAGGTAAGGTTAATTGAACGAGCGTTGTTATACTTTCTATGTAAAGTGTTAAGAAACACAAGTGACAGGTAAAGTAAAGGTAACCGGTGACGTGACTTACACGTCACGTAGTGGTGTGAGACCTAGGCAAACGCAGATCGATGCAGATAGCATGGGCATGCTCTTATATTCCAATACGAACGGTTTAGGATATTCACATAATAAAGAGTCAATCAAATTCTCAGATTGTTAAAATTTAGTGCCCAAGAAATAAGCGTGGCATGACCGGTTATTTTTTTAAGAATGTGTGCTGTATAGTCGAAACCTAAATTACGACAGTAAGGTGCCACCAGAAGGGCTATCAGCTTAGTTGCTAACACAAAATAGTTTATGCATCATAAGCTTCCTTAAAACTTTATAGACCGGATTATAATATCGGATGCAAGGCCATCACGAAATTTACTATTATATATCGGCTATTAACAATTTTCCCTATTGGCCGTAATAAATAAAATAATTACGCATCGGACAGGCATAGTGGTATTTAATAGGCCTGGTCGCTGGCGCCTACCAGCGGTCGCTATCCGCGATTGAATTCATTATCGTGATTTCACTTCAGTGCCAATCATCTCCTTTCATTTGATAACGTTATTGCTCACACTAGGTGGCGCGGGGAATGATTCATTTTATATGTATTATCTATGGAATGATAAACTTGGAGTACAGTCGGTCGCTGGTTCTACAAGTATACTCGTTTATAATTATTATTGAAATAATAACATACCCAGTTATTTCATCAATTAATACTTGTGGGATTACGGTGCAAAGCCGCCGGAGGATCAAAAGGATCGCCAAGGCGTACCCAACAGTAGACATTTTGACTGTAGTAGTACTCGTAGTAGTAGAAGGCGTAGGTAGATATTATGTTTTTATAATGCCATAGCTTTGGAAATTTTTAAAGTATAGCTTTTTTTTTAATTCTAGATAGGCGTGTGTATTTTATTGTGGTGCTACATTTAAAATTGCTATAAAACTGCTTCAAATATATCCTTAGCTATTTTTCACATACTGCTCAAAGGTCAGTTATAACTTACATGAGATAGTGAGTCAGAATAGCTTAGCTACCGTTTGCTCGTTCGTGGCGTATCTTTGGTAATTTAATTTTGCTTTTTACAACATCTTAGTAATTTAGACTAAGTAGTAAGTATTTAGTTTTTATACTCGCACTGCAAGAATATATATTTTTTGAATATAGATAATTTTTCAAGCTATTTTTTGCCCGCATCTTCGCTCGCGTTTTGAAGTATTATTTTTCATTCCATATTTTATCGCCATAGGGGTTTATCAAAATCTTTTCTTAGGGGATGCTTCCGAAGCCATAACAGATTCATATGCATGCAAAGCCTCAGTCCAAACGGTTTAAAATCGACTACGTTTCATACAAACTTTTATCCTCTAATATTCCTCTTAGGTCTGGAATTTATCAAAAGCCTACGTCATAGTAGTTTTATGCATGCAAAGTAATAGCCCGATCGGTTTAAACAAACAAACAAACTTTCATCCCCGATTTAATCCCCTTGGGGGTAGAATTAATCAAAATGATTTCTTATCGGATGCTTGCGTCATAACATCTACCTGCATGCCAAATTTCAGCTCGATCCGTCTAGTGGTTTTGGCTGTGCGTTGATAGGTCACTATGCCTTTGACTTTGAGTAATATATATTAAGATTCTACAGAATAATTATATTATATTATCTGTGATTCTACTTATATAATCCGTGTTTCCTTATAGAGTCGGCACATCACTAGGCTTGGGCAAATGAATGTTACATGTCTAATTATCGAGCACCGACACACTAGTATACGAATGCAGTACGAGAAACAAAACACGCTCTCCCACGGTTACACACGGCGACACATCAGTTAATATTACACAAAAAGTGTCTTCCTATCCGATCCAGTTAGGGAACCGATCCAACTAGATACGGTATGTAACTCGATCATACCTACGAGTACCTACCTTTTTGTAAAGTGTACTTATACACCATACCAAACGACGACCCGACTGGTGTAATGGTTTAGACGTCGGCTCTTACACCAAGGGTTACGGGTTCGATCCCGGGGCAGTATGAACATTTTTGTGCATGAACATGTCTGTTTGTATTGGTCTGGGTGTTTTCTATGTATAACATGTATGTTTTTACAAAAAAATACATATGTATGTTTATCCGTTGTTTAGTACCGATCTCACAAGCTTAATGCTTAGTTTGGGACAGGATGGCTCTGTGTAAATGTGAGTGAATATTTATTTGAAAAACTCATTCGTTACGAAAGAATGGACAAATAACGAATAGCCTATTAAACACAAAAAGCTGAAATGAACCAGCAATGAAATCATATTGTAGGTTACATACCTCACCCTTCTACGCTCTAAACTGAGGTTCGAGTCCTCTAGGATACCCAAAGGTTATTTTTTGCTCTTAACCTTATCATCTCTTATTCCATTTTGTTTTTTGCTTTTTAAGTGATTTAAGGGTGATAAGAGTGAGTTTTTTTAAACTAACTCTTGAGATGAGAACATTTACTTCCACAAGCAAAGAAGCGTACGAAACGCTAGTTTTATTCTTTAAATTACAAGTTGTTGTTGTGTTCGACGCATTAAAAGAATGAGGTCTAAAAATATACGGCTAGCAACAAACCAGATTTATTGGTTCAACCCATGGCGCCAGTCTGCGACCCACTTTGTACTCTCCATCGATAGTTTACAGTATATTATCAATCGACGTTATTGAACGCGTCTACGAGATCCGAAGATACGAAACGAAGTTGAACTTTAACTGACATTCAGTGTAAGTAACAAGTGTTAAGATATCTCTCGGTTTTATTGCGCGGGATGTTATATTACGATTGTTTATGGGCTTTTAAAACCTTATAAAGATTTCGAGTACATATCAATTGCTATTATTCGAAATTTATACTTTGATTGATTTTGTAGCAAATTCCAGTTACGTAATGCTTCCGATAGAAGAAAGTGGAACTTAATGTAGGTAGGTATGTTTAGCAGGCAGGAAACACCTTTAAGCTTAAATGTTGAATTTACACAAATATTGAAGTTAGAAGAACATTTTAAGATTTTAAAATAATAATCTTTTGAAATACTGATATTTTGGTGAATGCATAGATTTGCTCTTTAAAATATGAATGCCCTTATCCCTATTAGGTGTTTCGACATAAACAATGAAAGGAGCACGACGCCTTGTGTATTGATCTACGAGTGTAAAGATCTATCACGAGTAGTGTTTGTAAATTACAACAAACGAAGCGATTTGGCACACGTGCAGACCGTGTACTACATATCCATTTATAATTTTCGTATAAGTTTTTGATATCAAAGCGAAATTTGCCAAAATACCATCATACCATGCGGGTAAAATAAAGGCTAGATTTTAATAATTAATAACCTGCTCGATTCACAGAGACCACCAAAGCAGGCATCTCGAGTTTCGCTTCTCGGAAACTTTGTTCAGATTACAAAATCAAGTCGAGTGTCGAATACGGTGTCTGTTCTTTTTACGCAGAACGATGGTCGCCTCCGAATGGGGGGAGAGACAATTTTTCATCGCTTCGAAATTAACGAAAAAAACCGCAAGCGTAGTATCTCATTTTACGGTTGATGTCACACTAACCACTCGGAGTCAATGAAACGAAATTGCTCTGGAGGCTGTATTATTTTTATGGTACTCGTCTAGCCAAAGACAAAGCGTTTGCCTTTCTAATTTCAACAGAATTGGTCGTCTTTATGACATGAGAGCGTCGGTGACTCAGTGGTGTGGACTGTCGCCTTCCTACCGGGAGGGCTGAGGTTCAAATCCCGACACGTACCAATGTATTTTCGAATTTTCGAAAAATGTACATATGTACGTTATCTGACGCTCTTACGTGAAGGAAAACATCGTGAGTAAACCTTCATGCACGCCTGCGAAGAGATTCGAAGGTTGTGTGTGAAGTCGTCCAATCCGCTCTGGGCCCGCGTGGACGACTAAGGCCTAATCACCCTATACGGGTAGGCTCGTGCCACTCGGTGGGGACGTTTAATGAGCTGATGATGATGATCATATTTGTCAATAAGGCAGTTGGATGTATGGATTTAATATAGGTAATGCAATCCAACCCGACTCTCCGAATCACTTGCAAAAGGGAAATGTTAGAGGCTGGATGAGGGAAGCGTAGCCTTATTTTGCACCATCGAGATTTATGGTGCCAAATGGGGGAGCCTTATGTCTAGTAGTGCCTTACTATATGTTCAAGCGAAACGACCCGCTTTCATTAGTACGGTGGCGTACGATGGCTAGGGCTCCTAAAACAGTATCACAATAATATGACTTCGCCTTTTCTGGTACAAATATGTTAATGTATCATTATAAGAATACTATTTGAGAAGATTGCGGTAGCCCTACTGTGCTTGCCTATGATTATTTATCGTCGTTAGGAAAGATCTTAGTTCAAGGGTCGACATTATGGTTTGGGAAGTAGTAGAAAGTTGTAAAAAAGTTTTATAAAGTGCACACTCGGCCAGGTTGATCTTACCTGCTGATGTATAAGTATCAAAAGGTAAGAAAAAAAAACGATTATTAAAAAACTAGGTATAATAATAGTCGTGGTTATGTTCTATGTTATTGGTGTTGGTTTCCGCACTTAGTCCGTGCAGTGGACTATTGTGCGTGAGCCATGGCGGCCTTCTGGTCACTCCAGCCAGCCTACCTCCCTCCAAAAACAGATTAGTTTTCCCGGTTTCCTCAGGGCGTCCCAATTGTTACCGGTGAGCCGATAGTTTCCCTGCGGATCTGGGCTACGCCTGTGCACCTAAGAAGCACATGCGCCACCGTTTCCTCCTCCTCCATGCACGCTCTGCATAGAGGACTGTCCGTGATACCTAGCGTATAGAAGTGTTTGTAAAGTGCGCAGTGTCCAGTGATGGTCCCCGTCACCAGTCTAAGGCAATTTCTGTCCATGCGTACGTACACCATTCCGCTGCTAAAGTCTGTGTGTAATCTCTTATCCAGCTCTTGAGCTGGCTAAACGGGATTGCTATTGTTGGTTCCGGTCCGATGACTTTGGCATTTGAGCCTCCTCTCGCCAGCTCGTCCGCTGCATCGTTTCCACGTGACCCACTGTGTCCCTTGATCCACTGTAGTGTCACTGTATTCCTGTTACGCACCGAGACGCGTTCTAACGCGTTATGGCATTCTAGTGTTATAATAATAGTCGTGGTATTTTCAAGCTTAAGTCGTTGCTTGATCCGGAAGTTGTATGTTCATACCACGCGGGGAAGATGCTGCAACCTAAATACATGCAATTTTCCCATTTTGGCTAAGGATATTTGTTTACACCACTTAAGAAGTAAAATGCTGTGTTGAAAATTCTGACAAAGAGGGTCTTAGGGAAGGTCTGATTGTTTATAAACCTGGCCTTACCTACATTAAAACAAGTAAATATTCCTAGTTTTCGTAGATTCAGCGCTTTTCAGTGAACGCAATGACTTAAGAAGATCTCTGATCTAAGTGTCCCGTCCGTTTTCTAAGTTCATTTCCAAATTACAATCTATCAAAGCCTACAAACTGATATATTGATTTCCTTTACCCATGTTCATCAAATAGGTTACTTACACATTTGGATGATAATTTATAAAAGCTTAATTATTGTAACGAATATCATCATCGTCATTATTATTTATTTGGGCAACTGGAAATATCACTTGCGAGCATATGTAAGTAAGCCTTCAATGGTGGAACCATTCATTGATTCACATAGAAAACCGTTAATAAACTTGTCAGAGCATTTCAACATATACATCGATTCTAGTAACTCGTTTTGTTTTTTCAACTGATAATTTTCTTTTCTAACGATGGCGACAACGTTTAAAAAACTACCTAGGTGTCTAAGAACTGGAACTAATTTATCGGCTTTGAGCTGAATTGCCGCCGAGTCTAATATATATAATTAATACAAATGCGTTACTTAATAACATCTTCTGGTTGTTGTTACATTGGTGATCATCAATTGAGTCTCGGTCTTGTATAAATCTTTAGTTAACGCCGGTTTTTGTTCTCACAGTAAACCTGGTTCGGAAGCTTGGGTTATGTTAATTTTTATAATTGTTTATTGCTTGTTCGGAATGTGTAATTGAGATGTCGGATACATAACGATTTGCATAAAAATATGGTGACAAAGTGACGTATTAACTTGATTTATTATCACTTATTGAGTGAGCTTTACATAAAGTCGATAAGTTTAATACGTTAAATATAACTTAAACAAAAATATGGTTAACTCATCACAAAGAATATGAAAGTAGCTACTAAATAAATCTTCATTTAAGACTTTTTATTCAATTGGCAGTGGATTTGTTATTTAAATACTTGGGTATTATAAAAAATAGGTATTATTTAAATAAACTTACAGAAAAGTTTCTAAAACTCTCAAGTATACTTCAATGCCTGTACTTTATTGTTTCTTACTGTATACTGAAATTGTCACGCTATGTACGAATAAATGAATAAATAATAATGTTAAAATAATTTTAAATATTCCAATCCCCATTGCAAATTGCAATTTATACAAAACAATTAATAACCATATTGTCTACCTATATAATTAATTATCTGCACTACTTTCTAAATAACCTGTAAATACATTCCTATATTTTGTAAGATATTAATTCTCGTGACGTAGCAATTACAACCATTCTCTTTAAAACTCCCATCGAAATTCCCATCAAATTTAGAAGGACAACGAACCCTTACAAAATTTTGTTATCGCCTTAAATTCATAGTATCAACATACCATAACAGTCCATAAATAATTTTATATCCATCAAAGAGGCTTGCGTGACAGCAGAAAGCTGTCAGACGAGCAAGGAAATTCGAGCCCATCACTGGCATCCATTCGATTCGTATTAACGCTCAAGTAATGTAACAAATAAAGGGGAGGTCGTTGCCCCATCTCAAGACGAGAACGCAACCACGCTGGTCCTCGCACAAAAGAAATAGTTAATATTAGAGCTCGCTCCTCTACGAGTGTCATTAGCAGAGGCACAAAGCTCCGGAGTCATTCCCCGCTTACTATTTGTCAGAGGCAAAAAGTGCCTTGTCCACAATAATTACGGGCCCAGCTTTCGAGAGCGCTCATAATTCGTCATGTTCTGGTCGGCCGCGTCTCGTTTTCAACCATTTTTAACGCATCCATAAATTGACGTTTCCCGCCAGCGGTCACGATACGACAGCGCGGGAAAATGTCACCAGATAGTGAAATTTGGAAATGGTATTTTCGACATTTTGAAAGTAAAACAAGGCGCATACTGTCATGTGTACGATTCAGTGATTTTACTTTACTTACTACGGAAGTTAAACGAATATGTAACAGATAACTAAGTATAGCTTAATACACTGAATTATGTACGTAAGCAGATAGCTAAGTAATTTCAGTTTCTTTTTTAAAAATAAATATGAGATATCGTCGTAATTACGTTATCATACTGCACATAGTTACTTATTATATTTCATTTGAGACAATAAACAACAAATAATAAACCTATATAAATGTATATGTTTGTACGTACACAATAAATACATAGACTAATATTAAGATCAAAATACAATTTATTACCTCTTCGAATTAATACACATTACCTAACGTGAATTCGATCATGATTTTTATGGAGTGTTATTTAACTGGTTAATAGCATAGTATTAGTATTTTCGAAAGCAGAAATACATATATAAATATATTGAACGAGGATATCCGCAGAAGAACAAGAGTGACCGACGTAGCCCACAGGATAAGCAAGTTGACAGTAGTGAGCAGGACACAGTGCGTAGAACCGATAGAGATAGGCGGAAAGGTTCTCGAGTGGTCCACGTAACGAAAAACGAAGCGACCTCCAACTAGATGGACTGATGACTTGGTTAAGGTGGCGGATAGCAGATGGATGTCACGTGCAAGGGAGCGGTCAGCGTGGAAATCATTTGGGGAGGCCTTCGTTCAGCTGTAAACATTTTAGACTGTAATGATGAATAGGATTATATGGAACAATGTATTATTATTTACCTGAAAAAAAAAAGTCAATTAAAAGTGCAAACTGTGTATCATGTTTCGGCGTGCAGTCGTGGTCGGTCGGTGGGACCGGTAGAACAAATCGGTCGTGGAGCAAGCGAACCGCGGTTGTACCGCTGTGTAGGGCTGCCAATTTTTCAAACGTAAAATGCAATATAAAATATATTTTTTCATTTATTTTCCTTACATGTAATAGTTTTCATTTATTGGTTAAGCATTTGAAGCCGAACTACGGTCATGACTGACTGACGAAGACCGCATTTTTACAAACAGCGCCGCTATCTCCAAAATTATGGAAGTACATTTTGCAAAGCAGAAGTTTTAATAAAATGCATTAACGTGGTGACCTTAGATTTTTATTGTTATATTTGCACAGGCAAATAAAATCCCTTAGCGTCGGGGGCTCATTGATGTGGGTGGACTGTTGCCTTCCGTTGTGGAGAGTACAGGTTCAAATCCCGCCATTAATGTATTTTCAAATTATCGACAGTATAAATGTATGTTTATTCGACGCTCTCACGTTGAAGGAAAACATCGTGACGATTTTTTTATTTTTGTAACGCTTAAAACGCCTACACGCACAAAAAATTGCCTTCATGTACATAATAAAAGAAAGATCATTATGCAATTGTTTACTATTATCATTTATACAGTACTTATTTAGTTCTTTTATGGCAACCCTTGTCAAGAGACTACCAAAGTTCGCCGACCGTGGGCAATCGAATGAAAAAACGAATCGATTGGTCGACATTGCCCAGTACCTAACCCGCTAGTTCAGGGTATACTACCCAGCAATAACGCCCTTATTATGTACCTAAATCTTAGACAAACAATAAAGTAACTACTTCACAATCTCACTTAAAAAGTGACCGTGGCAAAATTTTACCAAGTTTATGATTTTTAATGACGCCCTAAAGTCTAAATTTTAATGAATACTTCTATGTCATATATATAATAATATGTCAACGTATTTTTTATATTATTGGTTGATATATCTTCGTGATTATGCTTTCTAGTTAGTTTAGTTTTAATACAAAATTCAAACCGAGGTGTTAACGACATTCGGCAAATGTAAGTGGATCCAAAAATTCTTTCATATCCGCGATTTTTCATACAAAACAGCAAAGTTATGTTTTCAACGGATAACATGCAATGCCAATAATCCTAACTCCCTCAACGATAGTAATCGATGGAGACCTATTTTCACGTCACGCCTTAACTCACGTGTGCCAACGATTATCAAAAGAATGGCAATAAAAAGAAAAAATGAATGGTTGAGGGTTGGCAGACTATCAAATCAGCTTTTAAGAAGCCAGATTTTTTCCGTTGAAAAGTGAAGAAAAACTATACTTTAATTACATTGTAACATGATAATTTTTTCATTTACACGAGTACGAGTAGTGTTATGTTATCTGATATACAACTATCATAACTCAACCTCATGTATTTCTACTGCAACAAAAGCTACCTATACTGTTTATGGCTGTGACCAGACTGGGGGTGAGGGAGCAAAAAAAATCATGTTAACAGTTGCATATTTTGAGCGTAGTTGGCTGTTTGCTACATTGCTATCATTTTAATTTAAAATCCGAATACGTGACAACCCTATACAGCCCACATCTTATAAGCGGTCTTACATCGTCTACAAGGAGTGCCTCAGTTACTCTATCATCAAAATGTCTTTCTTAGTCGGCTTGCCTGCATATAGTTTCTATATGCAAATCATTACTATATCTGACAATACTTTGGAGATGTTTTTTTAACTTAAATAGCTTCAGTATCTTGTTCGCATAAAAGTTATCTACACACACAAAGTACCAGGTATTGTCAAATGTAATAATAAATCAAATAACAAATTATATTTTTTAGTAAAATATTGTACTTTACGTAAGTATTACCTGTGGTATTGACTACCTAATATGTGTTTACAAAATTAAATTAAGCAAAATTATTAAAGCAAATATTATAAAAAAAAAAAATTAATTAAGCAAAGTTTTGTGACCTGTATATCCCATTTTGTTCTATAATATTGGCAGATGTAGATAAGCTTGCATACAAAGGGTGAAGGCTAACTATATAATGCTTTAGTACTTTATATATTTTCCTAACCATAGAAGTGTCGGATAAACGTTCATACATATTATTTTCGAAAATTCGAAAATACATTGGGACGTGACGGGATTTCAACCCTCTAAATCGGACGGCAACAGTCTACACTAAGGAACCACCGACGCAACGCTCTGATTAATATAATCAAGAAATACATATTTCCGGGATATTTTCAGAAATATACTCAAAAGCTTAAAACCAGTTAGAACTATATGTTCTTTAAACGAGAAACAAAAAGTACTAGGTAAACACAATATCAAAGCAATAAATCATCAACATATGCAAACACTTCCACATTAAATGGTCTGTAATGCTCTCGGTATTGCTATTTGCAATTCCGACAAATGGTATGCATTGTCATTTTGTCGGCTAAAGTCACCAGGGTGGCAATACGTCGTATAAAGCACAGGATTTTTGAAATAACTGCAATAAATATTAATAAGTAAACATAACATTTTATTAAGGGGAACCCTCATGATAATATAACTTTAAAAAATTGCAATCGACAGTCGATTGCATTTATTCGGTTATTGGTTCCTTCTGATTTGTGATCAAGTCCTATGATAGGTCAGATCACCGGAAACATAACCGGTATCTGTCTATAAGGCCATGGAACGTCAAAGTTTAATACTGACGACCCATTTGGTGTAGCGGTTGAGAGGTCGGCTGCAACACCAAGGGTTCCGGGTTCGATCCCCGGGCAGTACAAACATTTGTGTGCATCAACATGTCTGTTTGTAATGGTTTGGGTGTTTTCTATGTATAATATGTATGTATTTACAAAAAAAAATGCATATAATTATATTTATCCGTTGTTTAGTACCCATAATACAGGCTTCGCGCTTAACTTGGGACTAGATGGCGCTGTGTGAATGTCGGTGTATTTATTTATATTTATAATACTATTACTATCACTTCACATACATGATTTACAAACAATCTAAATATAACTGCGTCACCTGGAGAGGTCGTGGGTTCGGATCCCGTGTGGAAACCCATGTGAATGACTTTGTGCGATTTTTCCTAGTTTGGTTAGGACATTGCAGGCTGAAACACCTGATTGTCTGAAAAGGAAAGACGAATTCGTGCTTCAGAGAGCACGTTATACCGTCGGCGTTCCGGCAATTTTTGGATAGTAGTCATTAACACCCACCAATCTCATAGCTAAGCTGTGCGGGAAGGCATGTACCCTGTAGCGAGTCGCTATATGCTAATGATGATTATGAAGACAAATAGTATTGGATATCAGCACTACATGGATTATATCTTGCCTCGATTATGATTTACTCATCAAGCAAGGAATGAAGGGGTACTATAAACAAGAACGCGCAGAGCATAATAATGATGATTTTTTGCTTTAACAAATATGCATGTCCTATTTATAGCTACAAACTTGGAGTATCTACACAGGGCCTCAATTCTACTAATACTTAACATTCTACTAATACGTTACGACACTTTTCAGATTAAACTGTATAACCAGTTTGGTACAACTTTAATGTTGATGGTTTAAAATTGTGATTAAATAGTATAATTAATTATTTTATAGTTTACCAATTCAAATCCTATCATAAAACAGAACGAGTGATTGCATTTTTTACTCATCATCATCATCAGCTAATTACACGTCCCCACCGAGGGGCACGAGTCTACCCGTATAGTGTGTATAGGCCTTAGTCGTCCACGCGGGGTCAGTGTGGATTGGTCGACTTTACGCATACCTATTCTACTGCTATCTTTTGCACGCGACTTCTTTCGCGTGCAATATTTACTTTGGACTAACGCTAACTTTAACCCGATGTCTCCTAAAATTATTCATTTAAATCGAATTGTAAAGGGCAATTATGTTTCAATTGAAATTCTTGTGATGTGTAACTTAATCGTATAATAATTAATATCATGTTTATGAAAACATCTTCGCAAATTATTAGGAAAAAACGTTTTTGAATCAATCTTCCTTGCTGCTCCGCTCCTTTTGTACATGATAAATGATTTTTTTTAATCTCTATTTATTGAAAGGAGTTTTGTCATACAGTGACAATGTCACTCCCGTAAGGTTAACAAAAGGTACAATCATAACATTTTAAGTATTAACAAAAAATATTGGAGTACATCTGCACCAGTATTTTTTGTTAAATACTTTATCATCATCATCATCATCATTACAGCCTAATTATGTCCACTGCTGAACGAAGGCCTCCCCTAATGATTTTCACGCGGACCGATCCCTTACATTTGACATCCATCTGCTACCCGCCACCTTAACCAGATCATTCGTCCATCTGGTTAGGGGTCGGCCTACGCTTCGCTTTCCGTTACGTGGACGCCACTCGAGAAACTTTCCGCCCCATCGGCCATCGGTTCTACGCACTATGTGCCCTGCCCACTGCCACTTCAACTTGCTAATCCTCTGGGCTATGTCGGTCACCCTAGTTCTCCTACGGATATCCTCGTTTCGGATTTTATCGCGTAGGGAGACACCTAACATAGCCCTCTCCATAGCACGCTGAGCAACCTTGAGTCTATTCATGAGGCCCTTTCTTATATATACTTTATATGTTATGATTAATATTTAGCCTTCCTCAATAAATAAGCCATATGACACTAAAAGACTTTTTCAAAT
The DNA here is from genome assembly GCA_019425675.1 of Leucinodes orbonalis. Classification (NCBI taxonomy): domain Eukaryota; kingdom Metazoa; phylum Arthropoda; class Insecta; order Lepidoptera; family Crambidae; genus Leucinodes; species Leucinodes orbonalis. The sequence continues at coordinate 27,735 of PQWD01003170.1, forward strand.
TGGACCTAGATCCTGAGATTAGCGCGTTAAACAAACTCTTCAGCGTTATGAGATTAGCGCGTTGAAATAAACAATCAAACAAACTCTTCAGCGTTATAAATGTTATAATATAAGTATGGATTGAGACAATGACGATAATATTAGCGTATTTTAAAATTGTCGGAATTAGGACCCAAGTGTGATAACCATGTGAGCAAAGCTATTCAGTACGGCTATTGACACCTTTCGGAGTGCGACGCGAACGCAACTCATTTCTCGCACGTCATATAAATTCGTAAAAAGACCCTGAGATCCGTTGAAAGGATTTGATAGAGACACATTAGGAATGGCCTTTTGAGATGACATTTCAGGTTATAAATGCCAGGTTATTGTTAAGGCACACCGACTATATAATATTTCTCGCAAAATAAATTGTTGAAATGAGCGCGTTGATGGATCAATGTACTTATAAAATTTAACTCATGGTCACATTTAAACGGTTGTTTGAACTTGGAGCAGGCTTTAACTTAAACATTTTACGTAAGAACAAATGTGTATAAAACAGTTTTCTGTTAAACAGTCTTCTAGTAGGTATGATAAGTTAAATATTGTTTAATTTTATTGGTAGTCTGTAAATATGGAGTTTGGTTTGAGATTTCAATCAGGTGTGTTACCCAAAAATTCTAATCTAGGAGGGTCCTAAACCTAACACTAAGCTAAATAGCTGAGTACAACTAAAATGAATTCACGTATCAAGGGGAAAGTTCTTGGTGATATTAGAGATGCAGTCGACATATTAGAAATGTTCAATGCGATTTCTTATATTTTTTGTGTATTTTTTTTACTTTTCTATTAGCTTTGATTTAAACTTGATTAATAGTTTAATGGGTGTATTGAATCGATTAAAGGGTAGTTTTGACAGTAATGGCGGCTTAATGGGCCCTCAATCAGCGGTAACAGATTAATAAAACATTGAATCAGGGTGTTACGTGTGAAAATCGAACGGGATAGATAGGGGTATAGAATACTGTGTAGGAACGGTGGTAATGTGATGATATTGGCTGGGGTGACCGTCTTTGTGTCGGCCCGCAGCGCCACGCGCCATATGCGGGCGCACGCGATCATTTCAATTAGTCATTTACATTGTTTTTTGTTTTATCAATGCTCAGATTAATGTGGAGTGTTGGTGTATGAGATGTTAATACTTTGTTATTTTCACAATACTTCAATATCAGTTATGTCAAAATAGTAACTACAATTTATAGAATAGTTATCATTAAATTAACAATTAAAAAAAAATAGTTGGTAGACTACACTCGATAATGAGTCATATAGGTAGGTAACACCGCAGTGCTATATTGTCCCGTTCAATAGGAGTGTTTTGCACTTCTATGTTTCGGGATGAGGGCACTATAGCTAGTAAAATTACCGGGTTTAGGAACCTTATTAGTGCGGCATTGATGGCGAATAATAACTGTCAGAGCGTCGGTGGCTCAATGGTGTGGACTGTCGCCCTCCTACGGGAGGGCTGAAGTTCAAATCCCGACAAGTATCAATTTGTTTTCGAATTTTCGAAAAATATATGTACGTTATCCGACGCTCTTACGGTGAAGGAAAAACATTGTGAGGAAACCTGCGCACGCCTGCAAAGAGATTCAAAGGTTGTGCGTGAAGTCGGCCAACCCGCACTGGGCCCGCGTGGACGACTAAGGCCTAAACACCCTATACGGGTAGGCTCGTGCCCCTCGGTGGGGACGTTTAATGAGCTGATGATGATGATGATGAATAACTGTCAATCAGTATATATTGGTCTCCTTAATGCTGTTCTGTCATGGTTCGCCTGGCCATGACATAACAGCATTAAAGAAGATATAGAATTTCAAATTTTTGCCAAACTCATATTAGATACGACTACCTATTTAAACCAATAAAACTTAGTTCAAATTATGTTATATTGATTGAAACTAGCACTGTTTGCTGTTTGTTTGTTCTAATATTACATAACTGATTTCATTTTAAGAGCGTCGCGTCGTTGCCTCATTGGTATGGACTGTTGCCGTCCGATCTGGAGAATGCAGGTTCAAATCCCGCCACGTGCCAATGTCATTACAAATTTACAAACATGACGTGAAGGAAAACATCCTGGGTGACAATGACTTAGCACCTTTACGTTACAAGTTAGCAAATGTGATCCCTTCTTGACCCGGTGTATTAATGGCAACTGTTGCCTCTTACCATCAGATGGGCTGTCTGCTTTATAACTGTCATTTTTTTTAATACTAATATACCTTCAGTCCTGCGATTTTATGTTATATTTTGAACAGAAATACCTTACCTGTGCTTTGAGCATATCATTACCAGCCTATACCGGCTCACTGCAAAACAAAGAAACGCCTTTTCCTCGCAAAGCATAGCCAAGGGGAGATTGGGCCGCAACCCACCACGCGAGCTCAATGCGTATCAGTGGGTGTAATCGAATATGTACATCATGTGCATGGATATTATTTTTGGACATAATCAGCACATAGGTACTAAACAAATAGTCTATTTGCGACGTGTAACCGAGTAAACAATAAATTATCATGTCCCAACGTATAACTCAGAGTAAATAAAATTATGACAGACACATCGAATAAAATCTATGGATTTGGACTAGTTTTAGGAAAATATTACGGTGGAACGAACATTATTTATGTTATGTCAATTGTTATAACCATTCCAACTATCGAAATTTTTATTTATATATTGATTTTATGTCAGCTCTATAATGACGATACATAACACCAATTATGGTTGAGAAGACAGTTGCAGTTATTATGTCTATCAAAGAATAAGGGTGTGATCCTCGTGCACTAAAAAATCCTGAAATTTTTTTGTATTAGTCTTAGTTTTTGTAAATCGACGTATAATAAAGAAGTTTTTTATAGGTTTATCAGTTGTTTCATTACCATGTAACAAGATATTTGCTTGATTTAGGATTGATGGCACTCTGAAATATTGTTGGTTTTGATTTATTATGGAGTTTCTCATCTTAAAATTGTATCTTTATGACTGTGTACTGTAATTCAAGGAATTTTAGTGATTCTAGTCAGTGTAACAAAATATAAATATGTGATTTACAAAGTCTACACCGAAGGCTAAACAAATGAAGGCACCTAATATTTTTTATATATCATTGTAAAATTATTATTAAACATTATTGCGCAACATACGATGGTCACATTCAAAATTCTACGAAATCGTCTTGAAGGACCCGCTACGCGCATCCTAAGGGTACGCACAAAACAAATGAAATGAACCGCATGGCGTCTTTACTATCGCAAATGTAAGAAAGCGTCCTTCGAAGGCCGCCAAAGCGTTCATTAGAAAGCTGAACCTTGAAAAACGGCGTGGTTCCCATGCGGTATCGGCCCTACAACTGGTAAGACTCGTAAAAAAGTGATTTATGTACTCTTTGTACGCACTGTGATGGTAAGAATAAAGGAACACGGCCAGTTTAAAATGAACCGTGCAACGCGCGGACGTAGTCGTATCGCGCAGCAAAAGGTTAGCGTCTAAAGTCGCTGGGGGGTTCGATTGTGTTGGTTGTAAGTACTAGGCAAAATAGACGAAGTACGACGATGGTATCTGCACGTGGAGTTGTCGGAGGGCTGCGGCTCCGGACCGGTTTGTAGTAACCGGGCGTGGCACTAGCCGACTTACGCTCGCCTCACGATAGTTCTGTCGTACGCTCATATCGAAGGATGGATTGTTTTGTTAATTTAAGACAATTTATGGAAGTAACAACGATTCTGTATTGGAATAGTTGCTCTTCTTCCATTTTTTTAAGTAAACAAAACCATACTTAATAAATTTATTAAGCATTGTGATATACATTTAAGGAACTCTTTTATGACACTAATAAATGTATTATGAAGTATAATACATGGTTTATAATATAGTGCACAGAGATTCCTGTTAAAATGTGTTCCTTGTGACCCTTATTAGTGGAAACGTCCTTCACGAGGTGGTCAGTTAAATTGGCGCGAGGTCGAGACCAGTTATATTGAAAGCTTTATCACGTACCAATTACTATTTGTATTTTTTTATTGAAGTCCAAACACAGCACATTGGTACGTGAATTTGCAAATAGTTTTATAGAGATTCTCAAAAGATTCTTTGTGATTT